>PITA01000475.1:143419-273742 GCA_004023965.1 Spilogale gracilis
TGCTTGTGTTCCCTCTCTGGCTGTGTTTCTCTCTGTCAAATAAATAAAATCTTTAAAAAAACAAAAAAACAAAACAAAACAAAAACAACTATGGCTTCAGGGGTACCTGGGGGCTCGATCACTGGACATCTGCCTTTGGCTCAGGTCATGGTCCCAGAGCCCCAGGATCAGACCCCACATCGGGCTCCCTGCTTGGCGGGAAACCTGCTTCTTCCTCTCTCACTCCTCCTGCTTGTGTTTCCTCTCTAGCTTGTTTCTCTCTGTCAAATAAATAATAAAATCTTAAAAAACAAAAGCAAAAAAACTTTAGCTTCAGAGTTTGGTGGGCAGATCCTAATGCAGCCTGAATTGCCTAAATGGCTTTTATGTACTAGCCAACAATAACAGCTACCTTTATTGAGTGTTTATGTGACACACCCATATATGCTTAGTAGTTCATATGTAATCTTCCTGTTATTTCTTTTAACAACCTGGGGAAATAGGTGGTAGTAGTTGTTCCCCTTTGCAGGTGAAAAAAACTTGAGGCTTTAACCTCAAGCTGGGTAACCAGCTCGTTCAAGCCTATGTGCGTGGTTTGTACATTGTGGACGCAAGGCTTGCACAAGGCTTGTCTCGCACTACCTTTAAAATAGTAAGCTGCCCAGGCTCCTTGCGGTTATCCCTAAGAATGTATCTACCAAAATATCTTGATTCTGCCTTTTTCCCAGCCTCACCCCACATTGTCACTGCTACTCTCTTAGTCCATGTCCATTCTGATGCCAGCCCACTCTCGTAGCCTTACTTAATTTACAATGTCAGGCTATTAGATCAATCACCATGGAAAAATACTATCTCCATGGAAGATGTGCTACAAATTCTGTTTGTAATTTCCAGTGAAACTTAATCTTGCAAATGGAAAGTAAGGTTCAGTTCTTTTCCATATTTATTTTCAATATGCCACCTTAACCTTGAGGACACTTTATGGCCTTTGGGATCTGAAAGAAAAAGGTCTCTAAGATACTGTGAGCTATGGGCTATAATGCTGAAAATTAAACTGGTAGAGAACAACAGCCATCTGATCATGAGCACTATAAACTTGAAAAAGCATTAAGATCCCAGTAGGTTTTTCATGTCTATTGGCAGACTCTTCATGTAGCCCTGCTATTTTGATTTGACCCTAAATAAGACAAGTTGGTATATTAAATTGATACAATTTTTTGCAAACGCATGAAGGGATTTTTGTTTTTTGTTTTTGTTTTTTTGGTTTTTTAAAAAGATTTTATTTATGACAGAGCAATTTAGTGAGAGAGAGAATACAAGCACAGGGGAGCTAGGGAGGGAGAAGCAGGCTCCCTGGCCCCATACGGAGCTTGATCCCATGACCCAGGATGCACTGGGATCATGACCAGAGCTGAAGGCAGACTCTCAACGACTGAGTCACCCAGGCATCCCATGAAGGGTTTTTTTTAAATAAAGAGCTACATTCATTTATGGACATCTTTCTAGAAAACCTTTCCTTAAGTACTGGGAACTATGGAGTGAGGTGGATGGAGGAAATAAGAGTAAATATAAAAGAAACAAGTTAAATTAAGACACAGAAAACTTCAAGATAACATTATTAGGTCTCCATTCTTTAGTATCAGCCCTAAGAAAGGTTATCACTTTTAAAATGTTAATTTCTTAATTATGGAATATATTAGCATGTAGAAAAGTGAAAGAATAATGATATTACCTGTGTACCTGTCACTCAGAATGATAGCATTTCTTGACATTAAAAATGTAATCATTTTAGAAAAATGACTTATTCTTCAGATTCGGGAATAAATTGCTTGTCCAAAAAATATTAGCAAAACATTTCTCTTTTTAGTTGAGGGGGCTTACTAAAATTCTAATATGTTAGTTTTTAACTAAGAAAATATGAACAATGAATATTTTTAAATTTATTTACTGGGCTCTATTTTAATTTACCATGGAACTGAATCATATAGACTCAAAATATAAAAGCCAGGCTGAGCCTTAGATTACCCCGTCCACCTGTTCCTTTTACAGATGTGGCCCCATGACAGCAGAAACTTGCCCGTGATCACATAGCTACCTAGTGATAGGGCTGGTCCGTCATGCTGCTTCACTGTTGCTGTGGGCCTGTTTATGTCTGTCAACTGTAAGAAAGCTTTTCATGATGGTTTGTTTCCAGAGTATCAGCATTCAGTATGTGTTCCTTAAACAGAAACTAAAAATAAAGTAACTTCAGAACATTTGACATGGAAAATTTCATGAGAAAAAGTTGGTACTCTTGAGTTTCATATTTATAGTGTTCCATGTGAGGTTAAGCTACATCCAGTGGGGTTAAAAAGTTGGGTAGTAAACCAGGAAATATCTTTATAGAAACCATTTCATGCTATAAGAAAGGCCAAGTTCTGCAAAGAAAGGATATGATTTGTTTCTAAATCAAGTGCATAATCATTATGAAGTAACTGTCTTCTTGATTTTCATTTCTTACTGATTCCATTTTCATCTCCCACCTCCACCCCCAGCATATACACACACAAAATCCCTCAGGGAAGTTTGTCCTGTTCTGAAAAAATTTTTCTGTGACCCTTTTCCCTCAGAAACATCAAAAATCCACAGTCTTTGGCCCACAAAAATCCCATAAAAATAGTGTCGGGGGGGTGGTTAAATAACCTTGAAACAAAATCACATGGGAATAGTTTTTCTGCCAGTTTTTGTTTTGTTTTGAGTGGGAGGAGAAAGGAGCAGAGGGAAAGAGAGAGAGAAGAATCTTAAGCAGCCTCCGCATTCAGCGTGGAGCCCGATCCTGGCTTCAGTCTCATGATCCTGAGGTCATGATCTCAGCTGAAACTAAGAGTTGGTCACTTAACCAACTGAGCCACCCAGGCGCCCCTTTCTGCCAGTTTTTAAGAGAGAGGAGGGTAGATGCTGATTACAGCTGAAATTTCCGTTGGTTTTCAGTACAGCTCTGTCTTTGCTGATCACTAAAACAAAGTACAAAGTATGAAGGAAGCAAAATGTGCTCTGTACACAGGATGCTAGCTCTTTGGTAGAAACCAGTAAAGTGGATTTTAGAAATTAGAGTAATGCACTGAGAGTCTTGTAACCATTCTAATAATTTCCTTATTGCTCTTCCCTCACTAAATTACAGTATTAAAGGAGTGTTTTTCCAATTGCTCTGAAAGATTGAAAATGAAAAAATAATCACTGTGCACAAGTCTTTTATTCCATATTGTAGAACTTATGTTGCAGTCTTCTTTTTGCTCTTCTCTTTCTCCAACTTAAATTTAATAGAAACATCAATGTAATGGCAATCATCATTCCTTTTGGAACTTCATTCTTACTTTGAGTCTTAGGTTTTTGCATAGTAATATTTTACGTATTTCACTATACAAAAACATTGAAATGAAACTTAGAAAACTTAATGGATTAAGGATTGCCACGTAAGAGTACTTACGGACAAAGTATCAGTGTACTGATAGGTGCATCCTTGTGGGTGAGATAAGAGGACTCCAAATATGTTTTACTGTTGTACTCCCAAAAAGCAGTATCTATTCTTTGAATTAGTTTGGATTAAAAATTCAATTTACCAAATATTTTTGAGCTGCTGTTACATAGATATAAAGGGCTTATGTCATAATTTGTATCCTTCAGAGTTTAAAATCTAATGTGAAAGTGAAGGTTTCTGGACATAAAATTATTATAAAAGCAAAGAAGATTGTATTTGATAAAGCATTAAGCTAATTATAATCAGCAACTAAGCGTTCTAAACTCCTCTCTAGTTATTAAAAGCATAATGACAGCCCATGTACTTACTATGGGCCAGTTACTCTTCTGAATGTCTTTATATGTATTGTTTTATTTATTTATTTTTAAAGATTTTATTTATTTATTTGATAGAGAGAAACACAGCCAGAGAGGGAACACAAGCAGGGGGGAGTGAGAGAGGGAGAAGCAGGCTTCCCGCCAAGCGGGGAGCCTGATGTGGGGCTCGATCCCGGATCTCCAGGATCACGACCTGAGCTGAAGGCAGTCGTCCAACAAGCTGAGCTACCCAGGCGCCCCTATTATTTTACTTTTAATCCTGACATTAATCCCTTGAAGTAAGTACTGTAAGAATCACCTTTTTACAAATGAGGAAATTGAAGCACAGATAGGTTAAGTAATTTATCCAAGATCAAACGTGTAAATGGTAGAGCTAGGATAGAATCAGTACCAAATTATGGTGCCATTTTTTATGGTACTCCGTTACATAAACATAAATTCCTTCAAAATGCCATTTGAACTAGCTTCAGTGTGGCACTTGTGGTCTTGGTGCTCATGTAAAACACTTTTGACTGTATAAAATATATTTATCCATCTGTACAAAGCAGTCCTGGTCTTTTACAGTTAAGTTCTAGTCATTGACCTGGAACTTTATTGTCATTAAAAAGAGGAAGGGCCAAAATTTCATTTTAGAAAAATTGTTCACTTTATATAAGAACTGCATTTTGAAATTTAGTTGGAACTCAACTAACTTACGTGAATCTGAGCAAGTTATTTTGATCACCTCTGCTAAAAAAACAGATGCTGCATCCAAACTAAGCTTCTCCTGGATAAATTAAGAAAACAATTACCCAAGTATTCCAGAGAGAAATGTCTTTAGTCCCTTGATGTTCCAAGGGTTATTAAAGTTTTACCTGCAGATAACCAAGACTTCCAGAAGTTACAAGTCATTTACTTCATTCACTGCAGCTAAGAGAGGCCTGTGCTGCTGCCTCATAGGATTATTTCTTGCTGCATTTAACATGCATTAACAAGCATTTGGAAAGAGCTGAATTTCTTCTGGAAAGCTGAGTTGGCTTCTTAAGATCCTGTCCAAAAAAAAAAAAAATGCCTTGTGTTTTTCTAATCCAGGTTTTAGATATACCTTCTCAAAGACTTTCTTCAGGAGCAAGTTTTACCAAGTCATTGAGACCGTTTTTATTGGACACAAAAAATGTTAAGGATTAGAGCACAAAGAGGAGGAGGGCAGTTTTTTTCTTTCCTTATTTAAAACTGGCTATATTTTCCCCATGTACTTTTTAATTATGCTATAAGCGTGTCTCTCTTTTCCTCTGGCTTCTAGTACTTCCATCGTTCCCAGTTATTTATGGTAGAACTTAACTTTCTAATGTGGGGGAAGTTGGGGAGAAGACTCTTAGTTTAAACTTTCTCCAACACAGAAATTTTATTTTGGTACTATTAACATTATTTAACATCCAGATGAGCAACCTCTCTCTGAGGAAGTTTACAGAAAGAGCAACCAGATTCCAGACAATTAAACTTTATTACTCTGCCTAAAACATTAAGTAGTGGTTTAGGAAAATGGTTTTTCATCTCCTCTCCCTCTTGGTGTTTATTGGTTATTGTGTGGGAGAGGACCTGTTTGTCCAACGAGCATATTGCAGGTGAACTTGGTCATGCTAGGTCCCTGTTGCTCTGGTTATATTTATTCTTGTCTCCCTCATCTCTCTCCCACCCTACTTACCTCCCCATCTCTTCCCTAGGCCCTCATCTTTCTCCCCCTCCCCATCTCTCCCTACCCCTACTTATCTCTCCCAGCTCTTTCAGGTCCCTCACCTACCCCCTCCCAAGTGCCCAACTCTCTCCTCTCCCCCCATCCCCAGGCACTTTTGTCATTCCTCTCCCTTTTCTCCTTCTCGCTGTCCCCCTTCTCTCAGGACTCTTCTCTCTCTCCTCCTCTTCCCTTTCCTCCAACCTTCTACCCTCCTGTCTCCCTTTTCCTCCTCTTTCTCTGGTTCTCTTATCCTCTCCACAGTTACAGTGATCTGTAATTCTGTATCCTCCAGGATCAGATCTTGACTTCTCTGCGGCAAAGGAGATAAGTGTTGCCTGCTCTGATTAATTTGAGGTTATAATTTTAAAAAGACCTCTAGGGGCGCCTGGGTGGCTCAGTTGGTTAAGCGACTGCCTTAGGCTCAGGTCGCGATCCCGGAGACCCGAGATCGAGTCCCACATCCCCACATCTGGCTCCCTGTTCAGCGGGAAGCCTGCTTCTCCCTCTCTCATGTCCCCTGCTTGTGTTCCCTCTCTAGCTGTATTTCTGTCTGTCAAATAAATAAATAAAATCTTTAAAAAAAAAAAAAAGACCTCTAGGTGGCAGGGAAACATCCTCCTCCCCTACACATCAAATAATTGACTGGTGTATTTTTTTTTCAAGACCATAAAGATACATACCCACCAAAATGTAAATGTTCTTTATCTGTTTTGTGGAAATTATGGACAGTTTTTATGTTCTTTACGCTTCTCTGTCTTTCATATTGTCTAAAGTGTGTCTGTTATAAATTCTCTTTTTTAATAAACAAATCAGTCTTTCTCTGCTTGACCCCACTAGATCCTTATTTAATGAAAAGGAAAACAAAACAAAATGAAGAATCAGATTTCACTCTCTAGCGAATATGAATTTGGTTTGCTGTTTTGATGTTTAGTTTTCCAGATTCCTTTTAACTTTCAAAACTGTGGCCCCTCAGACTGCAGCATGAAGCCTTCAGCTATTGGCATTATCGTAGCACATGGTGGGTGTTAAATACAGTCTCACAAGTTAGGCTTAACTCAGAGTTCTACAGGACCTTCTTTGCCTTTCCCTGCCCTCCCCAAAATTTATTTTGTTTCTTGTAATTTTCTATACTGTGAGGGTGGTCAGTGTGATAGAATTGATGATTTGTACATAGATTTGGTTTTAGCACTGTTACCAATTTTAGAGGTTAGGGGAACTGGTATTGGTGAACAGCCATTCTGTTTTTGTTCTGCCTCATTATTGGACCTTGTTTATTGCCCTTGGTACTGCTGATTATAAAAGGCATAAAATCCATGCCATATTAGACTGCAATATCAACTCTGTTACAGTTAAATGTTAAAATTCCAAGTTCAGTTTCAAGTTTGACCAAAAGAAGAACTTCCAGATTATTTCCTTCTCATTGGCTGAGATGTGGAAGGTGAACATAAGATTAGATGGATTGTTCGAGACAGAGTTAGCATTTCCTAGCTATAGGGTGCTCATTTAAGAAAGGGTTAAATGGTGTAGTTCGTGAATGGTTTTCTAGCTGCAGGGGTTTTTGAAAAGAGATCTAGGAATTATGCAGTTAATTGAATTCTTCAGGCATGGACTTACAGTCATTGAAAACATGTGAGTGAGCAAAATTCTCTTGCTTTGCTCCTAGATATACTTCATACAGTGTCTTTGAAGTCCTGAATTCTTTTTTCTTTTTAAGAATTTTGTGACTATTTATGCAGGTTGGACTTTTTATACAATAAACATGACATTTTAAAAGAGTTTACATAGTATATTTGTTCTCTTGCCTTGCCTTTGCTCACTGTTTTTTTGTTTCTTTTGTTTTTATGTTTTCTTCTTATTTCCTCACTTCCCCAAGTCTGCATTACTGGTGCTTTTTCCCATTTTTCCCCATCTTGTGAGCAAAGTTTTAACAGTACATAGGAAGTTAACTGCCTGGAGTCTTTTAAATATAAGTAACACGCAACCAGTAATAAGCTGTCGGTTGTTTTTTTGCTGCCTGCAAAGAAACATAAACACAGCGCTCATTTCTGGCAGGTTTTTACTGTCAGAGTTTCTCCTATTATATTTATCTTACAATTTGCCAGGGGGTGAAGTTATTAAGTTTTAGCAGCAGCCATCGATCAAGTTCACAAGTTAACACGATAAAGGCTCTGTGCCGCTCCGATCCGGGGAAATGATGATCCTCACTCGGTAATTAACTAAATGAGAAAGTTAAATCTTACTTGAGAGCTGGGAGAGATGAAAGAGAGGTGTTTGTCAGTTTCTCAGTGGAAATTAGAAGCAGTTTTCTGCAATTCCCTAAGCTGCTGCTCTGTCATATTTTACATAAGCTCTGGGAAAACGTCTTGTAATTAGTGCTGTCATGGAGGATTTTTTTTTTGCTGAAGGATGTTGGAATAATTCATTAGATTATCAAGAAAGGCTTGTGTCCTGAAATGATTAGCACAGTGAAATTTAAACCATTAACGATAACAAGTTTAGAGCTTGCTGCAGTGCAGAGGCACCCGGGGTATGTCTGTGCCTATTTCAATCATTTCTTATAATTAAACATTATGTCCTTTCCCCCCCCCATCAGTAAGACCCATCCAAAAATCCTTTTAAGGTGGCACTGCCTACATTAGTGGGTTTACCAGCCTTGGAGGTGTGTGTAGTTAGTAGCTATAATAATGCAGCAGTAAATTAAACTGCTGTGAGTTTCTTGGTTTAGAACAAAAGAACCTATTGGCCTGGAAGCTATGAAGTTGCATGCGGGAACCCACTATAGAAATGAGAGCCCCAGTTTTGAAACCTAACAGTGTTAAGTAACTGCCTTATCTCTTGAACTGCCCCAGAAACCTGAAAATAATCAAAGTGGCTTTGCTGTGATTTTGGTGAATTTTTATGTGGCTTTTCCTATAATTAGTAAGTAAAAAAAAAGATTGGCAATGCCCAGTCTTTAAGTAATATATATACTGGGATATTTATGAGTTCATTTCTAGTGAGTTTTATTTGAAAGGATTGAAGCGATTGCAGGCTTTTTCTTGTTGGTTATTAGAAACCAGTCAGATTCATAATGTGAACTTTCCTTCTGCTGACAAATCTGTCCCTTCCTGTCTTCCATGTTCACTAATCAGATCTGACATATTTATGAGTTCACCTAATATGTAATCGTATTTAGTAGAAGCTGTTAAAATATTAATATAATAATCCCACTGAGAAATGTGATGCTTACTTCTGTTGAAATGTATGTCCCATTCTGTATGGAGAGCCACCATTTTCTTTTCATGTACACTGTGACTCTACCCTCCCTACCCCCCCACCTCCTAAAAGAGAATGGGACAACAGACTACTACTTTGGTTGCTGAAAGTTACAACAGTTTTTTAACTAAAAATTAGAACAATAAAATCTATGACCCCACTTTTGAACACCTCTCATTCTGCACATTCAATTTATGGCCAGATTCTTTCTGTTTCTCTTGAAATCCTCTGTTAAATAAAAGATACCCAAATGCCAATGGGCCCTAATCCCTTCTGGGTTCCTTTTTTGTTTCTGTCCTAGCTCTTCGGGATCTTTAGAGCTGTTTTGGATCTCGCTGCCATCACCATGTCCCTATCCCTCTGTGTGCTTACTTATCTCTTTTGGTCCTAATCAAAATGCAGACAATACTGTTTCTGCTTAATTTAGCCAGGACGATGTTGGACTTCCATAAGAGAGATATTTTTACAAAAGAAATAAGGAAAAACAGAGAAAACTTTAAAGTCAGTGCTTCTGGATTTTTATTTAACTAAAACCTGGCAACAGCCAATAGAGAGTATAGACCTTTAAAAAATCCTTCCTTTTCCCCCTCAGAGCTCTTGAATGTTTTACCTTCTGGCTGCAAGAACAAGAACCCTGGTTCTGTCACCTTCCAGGTTAATAACCAGATTAAATATTTGAAGGATCAGCCCTATTGAAGAAGTAAACTATTATACTGAAATAAATGTGTATTATAACCCACACTTAGAATTCTCAACAGGTCCTCCTTCCTCTTGTGAGGATAAAATATCTCTTTCTTTCAAATACTTCCTAATCCTCCTCTTCTAATCTTGGCCATGATCATCTCTTGCCTGGATTATTTTATCCGCCTGGTAATTGGTCTTCCTCTGTTCATGCAACTCGCTCTTGTTATCCCCTCTCTGCATGGCAGCTAGTATAAATATTTCTAAAGGATAAGGATAAATCAGATGATGTCATACTTGACTCGTTCAGAACCTCCAGGGGTTCCGCTTTACAGTTCGGGTGAAATCCAAACTCCTCACTGTGGCCCAGAAAGCCTTTGTGATCTGGCTCCAGGCCACCTCACTAAACTCATTTCCTGACATTCACTCTGCCTCAGCCATACTAGCCGCCTTTTCTGTCTTCCACTTGAACACACCTTTGACTCCTTTGTATCTGGGGGCCTATTCCCTGATCTTTACAAGACTGACCCTCATTATTCAGATCTCAGCTCTTAGTGTTAACTCCTTTTGTGTCATTTCATGACCACGTCAATTACAGTAGACTATACTATTCCCTCCCTTTTTTATGTTACCTTATTTCATTTTCTTAACAATATTTATTGGTTTCTGAAGTTAATGTTTTTATTATATATTCTCCCCCTACTACAGAAGGTACAAAAAAAACTATGGTACCACAATTTCTCTAGCACTTATAAAAGTGCCCAGACAGAGAAGTGACTCAATAAATGCTTGTTGGTTGGTTGATTAACTCTACGGTTCCAGCCTTAGTCAAAGTTCTTGTCCTATCCCTCCTAGGCTTTAGCCTTACTCCCATTACAACCCTTGCCCATTTTATTCTTAGACTCATTCTTCATCTTAATCATTATATCCCCTTTCTGTTACTGTGAGTTTCAATTCCTGAGTCTTTCCTCAAAACCTTTTTAAAAAGTTTTATTTTAATCATTCAGTGTTCATCACGGCAAGTACACTCCTTAATTCCCTTAACTATTTCAAACTCCCCTTCTCAAAGCCATTCTTAAGACCAAACAGAAGCCTTAAATATCATTTGCCTCTCTCTGGTCATAAATTTACTCTGTCTAGCCCTTACATCCCCAGTTCCAAATGGTGTCCTGTGTCTGGAACATTTTTCTTTATCTACTTACCACACCCTTCCCTGTGGTTAAAGCAGGGTTGGATTGCCAGCTAGAAACATCAGTCATTATTTCACCATCAAGTTCAGCCAGTCCATACTGCATCTTCCAACCTGTACACAATAGTTAGCAAAGTGAGCTCACTTGATATTGTAGTGGTGGTGGTTAGGGTAGTTGACGTCTGTTTCCCCTCCTGGCCCAGCTTCAAAGGAATGTTCATGTAATTTTGAAAGTGGTGCTTGTAATATTTTTAGGGGGTGGGAGTTAGGAAATGTTACCCTTTAGTCTTTGAGGACTAAGCTGAGGAGAGTCCTATAAATGCTTAGGTCCTTTCATTTTATGTGCCTGTCATCTGACAGCGTGCGTCTTCCTTTCTTTCTTTTGGAGCCATTCATTGTAAACAGAAAAGCAGAAGAAGAGCTGTGCAGGGGTGGCAGAAAGTTAGTGTTACCATTAAACCGAGGTTGTTTGTCAGCTTTCCTAGGCATTTGAACAGCAGTGGTTGAGTCATCAAGCTTTTGTTGGGAAAGCCAAATCAGTTCTATTGCCACCAGTAACCATTATCCTTTCTCCCATACACTCTAATATACAACCTTTTGATTTTTTAATAAATGAACTTTTCACTGTGCCCTTGTGGATTTTCAGAGGTTCTGAAATTGAAATTTTGCTACTTTTACTTTAGCCATTAGTAGAAAAATCTGTATAGGAGAATGATGAGGGAACAGGCTTGATAACAAAAATCTTTATCTCCTGAGCGCTCTATAAATGTAGTATATTACTTACAAATGAAATTAATATTGTAGTAACATTTATCCTTAGGAATACTCTATCCTTAGAAGTTTCAATTTTGTTAAAATATATATATATATTTTTTTTAATATATTTTATTTATTTGACAGAGAGAAACACAGCCAGAGGAGGAAAACAAGCAGGGGAGTGAGAGAGGGAGAAGCAGGCTTCCCGCCGAGCAGGGAGCCCGATGTGGGACTCGATCCCGGGTCTCGGGGATGATGACCTGAGCCGAAGGCAGTCACTCAACCAACTGAGCCACCCAGGCGCCCCTTAAAATATAATTTACATACAATAAAATACACCCATTTTAAGTATAGAGTTTGATGAATTTTAGCAAATGTATGCATACAGCTGTGTAACGGTCAAGCTATAGAACACATTTATTGTACCAGAAACTTCCCTTGCATCCTTACCCAGTTAGTCCCATCCCCACATCCAGCCCTAGTCAGCCACTGATCTGTTTTTATCATTATAAATTAGATTGTTGTTCCTAGAGTTTCATATAAGTACAGTCGTAGAGTAGTATGAGTTTTGGTACCTGACTTCTTTTGTTCAGCATGTGTTTGAGAGTCATACATGTGATTTTGTGTGTCTGTGGTTCATTCCTTTTATTGCTGAGTACTGTTCCATTTTACAGATAGATTTCAGTTTGCTTATCAACTCTTGGTGGACATTGTGATTTTTTTTTCAGCTTGGGACTATTATAAATAAAGCAGCCGTGAACATATATGTACAAGTATCTGTGTAAAAATGTTTTCATTTTGTAGGGGAGGTAAATGCCTAGGAGTGGAATTACTGGGTCATACAATAACTCTGTGTTCAATTTTATAAGAAACTGCTCCCTGTGTTCTAAAGTAATTGTATCTTTAACCATTACTGCCAGCAATGTATGAGAGACCCAGTTGCTCCTCATCCTTGCCAGGATGTTCAGTCCTTTTCACCCTAGCCATTCTCATAAGTGTGCAGTAGTATCTCGTGATTTTAATTTCACTTCTCTAATGACTAATGATGTTGAATATCTTTCCATGAGCTTGTTGGCCATCTATGGTTCTTTTCTTGCGAAATGTCTGTTCAGATCTTTGGCTCATTAAAAAACAAACAAACAAAAGCAAAACAAAACAATACCACGCAAACACAAAACAAAACAAAAAAACTAGAGTTATTTGTTTTCTTATGATCAAGTTCTAGTTCTTTATATATTCTGGATATAAGTCCTTTGTCAAATGTATATTTGCAAATGTTTTCTCCCAGCTTGTGGTTTATATTTTTATTTTAATTGTTTCTTTTAGAAATCAGAAGTTTAAAATTTTGCCACATGCTACTTTATCTATTTTTTTCCTTAAAAATAAAAGTCTCTGCTCTTGTACCCTATGTATGAAATGTTTGCCTGTCTCAAGAGTACTGAGATTTTCTCCTATGCTTGCTTCTAGACATTCTGTTTTAGCTCCTACACATAAGTCCAGAATCCACCTAAGTTAATTTTTATATGTGGTTGATACTAAATAACAAAGTCCATTGTTTCTATATGGGTATCCAGATGTTTCAACATCATCTTTTGAAAGGATTATTTTTTCCTTATTTGATTACCTTGGCACCTTTCTCAAAAATCAGCTGGCCAAATATAAGTCTCTGTGGAGTCTGTATTCTGCTTCATTGTTCTACATGTTTGTCTTTACAGCAAAGTCATTCTGTCTTGATTACTACTGCTTATTGTTAAGTCTTGAAATTCAGTAGTGTGAGTCTTCCATCTTTGTTTTTATTTTGTAAGATTGCTTGGCTAACGTTTAGGTCTTTTGCATTTCCATTTAAATTTTAGTTGTTAGTTTGCTTGTTAGTTTGTTTGCTGGAATTCCATTGCTACTGCATTGACTGTTATCAGTGGATTGATTGGAAAGATGAACATCTTAACCATATTGAGTCCCATTTGTGAACATGGTATCGTTATCCATTTATTTAGGTTTTTTAAAATTTCCTTCAGGGGGCGCCTGGGTGGCTCAGTTGGTTAAGCGACTGCCTTCGGCTCAGGTCATGATCCCGGAGACCCGGAATTGAGTCCCACATCGGGCTCCCTGCTCAGCAGGAAGCCTCTCCCTCTCTCATTCCTCCTGCTTGTGTTCCCTCTCTGGCTGTGTTTCTCTCTGTCAAATAAATAAAATCTTTAAAAATAAATAAATAAATAAAATTTCCTTCAGCACTGTTTTGTTGTTTTCAGTTTTACAGGTATTACCACATATGTTGTTAAGTTTATTCCCAAGTATTACATTTTTTAAATGCTACTGTTTTAAAAAGGCTATTTTTTTGAAAAATGAAATAAGTGCTTACTCTTGATGGGGCTAGTGACCCAACAAAAGAGCACAAGGCAGGGCTTATAAGGCTCATTGTAATCTGTTTCTTGATCTAGGTGCTAGTTAGATTCCAAAATTTTATCAAGCTATACACTTAAGATTATGTACTTTCATGTGCATTATACTGCAATGAAAATTAAAATAGAAAAAAATATATTACACAGTGAGAAAGAATGATATATTTTCAAAAGGAGAGGGAAAGTCCAGCTCCAGCAGTGTCAGAAGTTCATTGAGAGTATTGATTTATTGAGCATTTTCCTGTATGCCATGTGGTGAGCTAAGCATGGTGGAATATATCCTATAATTTGGCAGCTGAGGGAAGCAAAGACTCAGGGGGGGGAAATCAAGTTGTCTATGCCATGACACACAGCTAATAAATTGAGGAACTAGAATTTGAAACCAGGTCTTTGTATTGTAGGACCAAAGCTCTTAATACAGTGTAGTGTCGTGGTTAAGAGTAAATAACTCATTCAAAGTGATGATGGATCTGAGGTGTGTGTCTTTCTACCTCACAAAGAAATACTCTGTTTGGGGGTGGCAACTAAAATGCAGTACCAGCTAGAGTAGCCTAGATAGTTGGCAAATTCATGAACTCTCAGTTTATACTTCATTTCTAATAGTCAGATGTTTTAGGTCACATTTATGATTTGATCACCAGAAATATAAGAAAGGCCTGAGTGGCCTGGGTGGTTCAGTTGGTTGGCCATCAATTTTTGGTTCTGGTCATGATCTAAGGGTCTTGGGACCGAGTCTGTCATCAGACTGCCCGCTCAGTGGGGAGCCTGCTTCTCCCTCTCCCTCTGTGATCTTTCTTGCTCTCGTTTTCTCTCAACTAAATAAAATATTTAAAATAGATATATATAAAATAAAAGTCCTGGATGAACTTTAGCTCCTGCAGTGGGATAATCAAACTTGTGAAATCCTTAGGCATTTTTATCTGTTACTAGTCTGATAACTACTGATCAAAGCATGACTCCCTGTGATGATAGAAACATCTGGTTTATTGAAGGTTATAAATAGAATCATTTCATTACCATGCTGATTATTGTTCTCTCTTACTGGCATTTCTGGAAAACAGTACCCTGGGTAGCATCCAACTCCAGTCCATTTCTACCTTTTAAAAAGACAAAAGGACAGATTTATAAAAGATGATGGAGTGGGAGGTTTGGATTGTTGAGATGAGAAGTGGCATTTGTTCAAGCTTGTACACCCACCCATTCATTAGCTCACTAAATCTTACTCCATATTTCACAAGTTTTCCTTTTCTGAAATGCAAAGGGATAACCTACACAAAAGGCAGCTCTGAAGTCCCCCAAGGCCTGTGTCCAACAAGGTTCTTATTAATTATTTTTAGTCTCTATCATAGACAAGAGTGGCATTTATGCTAGAAAACATCCAGCTCCTTTTTTTTTTTTTAAGATTTTATTTATTTATTTGACAGAGAGAAACACAGTGAGAGAGGGAGCACAAGCAGGGGGGTGAGAGAGGGAGAAGCAGGCTTCCCGCCGAGCAGGGAGCCTGACGTGGGGTTCGATCCTGGGTCTCCGGGATCATGACCTGAGCCGAAGGCAGTTGCTTAACCAGCTGAGCCACCCAGGCGCCCCAAACATCCAGCTCCTTCCACCAGGGTTTGCTTCTTACAGGAGTTAGCTTTTTCTGTGTAAGTAAAATGGCTAATACCATTCTTGAAAATATACTTTCAGGTGTGTATCATGAATCATTTGTAAAGAAGCTTGTATTCAGGACTTAACATTTAGAGATTAAGCCGGCCTATATGCCTTAAATAGCAGAAGTTGATTACTTGAAAGCTTTATGGCACATTCAATATGTCCAGGCAGGTATGAGCTCCATAGTAACATTGGCCTTCCTGCAAAATTGGGGTTGCCTCAGGCAAATATGCCGAAGATCTATCAAAGTACTTTGAAAAGTACCCCGTTGTACCACTTTTATCCTCTAAAAAAGCCAACTTTCTTCAGAATAGCAAAAGTTGCAGTTGATTTCTAAATCTTTTCCAAGTATCCCCACCTTCAAACTTGCATATGATCTTTGTCATCTTTTTCCTCATACCCCACATCCAGTCTGTCAGTCCAGTTTGCTGTGCCTTCAAAATACACATTGAGTCCCAATTATTTCTTACCACCTCTACGCTACCACTCAAGTCCAAAAGATTGTTCTCTTCCATGGACTACTGTGAAGTTGTCTCTTAATTAGTCTCCTTATTTCCGTTTATGTCCCCTACAGTTTATTCTCCATATAGCAGTGATCCTTTTAGAAGGTGTCAGATCATGTTACTCTCAGGCTTCTAGATGATTCTCCATTTGCCTTCTCTCTCTGCGTAGTATCCCATCTTCCCAACTTCCCTCTCGAGCAGGGTAGCCTGAATCACTTACCCGGTGGCTCAAGGCTCTAAGAAGTAAGCAGAAGCTCTCTGGGCTTTGGAGTCCTAGAATGTTGCTTTCTCCACATTCTCTTAGCCAAAGCCCAGATTCAGAAGCTAAGATAAACTACCATTTCATGGGAGGAATGGCATTCGTGTTCAGGAAGGGATGGAATTATTCCAGGCCATCATTGGAGTTCAGCTACCACCACCTAAATGACCTAGATGATCTGGCTTGGACTACTCCAACTTTACTTCTCGTTGTTCACTTGTTTCAAACCACCCTGGGCCTCTTGTCTGTTCCTTGGACATGTCAGACAGACTGCCACCCAGAACCTTTGCCCTCAAATTCTCTTTGCCTTAGATCTTTCTTCCCCCATATAACAAAATGTCTTGTTCCCACATTTCCTCTGTGTCTCAGTTTAAATGTCATCTTTTTAGAGATACTATCTCTGCCCCCTTAGACAAATAATTATATTAGTTTTTTGTGTTTTTTTAATTGCTACATAACAAATTATTAGGTTAAAATAGCATCTATTCATGAGCTCATAGTTTTTCTAGGTCAGAATTCTGGCACAGCATGGCTGAGGGTCTTCAGCTACTAGTAACACAAGGCTGAAATGAAGATGCCGATCAGGCTGAGTTACATCTGGAGGCTCTGAGGGAAAATCCTCTTCTCAGATCATTGTTGGCAGAATTCATTTTCTTGCCTTTGTAGGATTGAGGTCCCCATTTCCTTACTGGCTATCATCTGGGAGCTCTGTCAGCTCCCAAACGCTGAATACATCCTTGTACATGTGGTGCCCCTTCTTCTTCAGCAACCAATTGGAGCGAACTCTCTGCTTTTAAAGGGCTCATTTGATACGTCAGACCCACAGCAGTAATCTCCCTATCTTCAGGCCAACCGATTTGGCACCTTAATTAAATCAAAGCAGTGCCTATGTGTTTATTTTAATAGCCGAGGGAAGATATGTGTATAGCAGGAGCCAAGAATCTTGGAGGGCAACCATCTTAGAATTTTTGCCTACTATAATAACATGTACATTTTTTTCTATCCCCTTATTTTTCTTAACAGCACTATCCACATTGTATTTTCTATTTGTTTATGGTTTTATCATGCTGTACACACTACAGTGTAAGTACCTGATGATAGAGACTGTTATTTTTGTTCCATATATTCCTAGCACCTAGGACAGTGTTTGACACATTGTAGGTGCTCAGTTGATACTTACTGAATGAACTAATAAATAAAAAGATTTTATGGCATGTAATTTTGCTTTCTTTTTTAGAAGGAAAAGAGTAGGTTGAGCATATAAATGTTACAGTTAAGCTTTATCTCCAAAGGTACTAGAATCTCAAATTCTTCATTAGCCTTTCTTTGTATGGAAGGTTTCTTATTTGACTATTAAAAAATAAGTTGTGAGTAAGTAATTGTATAAATGCCCAGTAACTGGTGTATACACGGTTATAAGCAAATTATTACTAGCATGGAAAAAGCAAATTAGCTTTTTCCATGCTAGTAATAATAACATGCTTTCAGCTTTCAGATTTCATCTATAGATCTCCAAATAATATCTTCCCATGAACTTTTAGAAATGGATGCCTAGTTGTCCAGCATTGTTCCTGATTTACCAACTTAGTGTGGTCTTTGTGTGGCTTTCCGTATAATTGCTGTTCACAAATATCCAGTTACTAATGAGTAACAGAGTGAGCTCCAGTATGTAGACGTCACATAGCATGCCAGATCAGAAAAGTGTCTGTTTCCCTCATTTTCAGTACTTACTGTTTTGTGTTTCTTTTAATCCACTCCTTCTACAGACAAAACTTGCCAATGGCACGTCCAGTATGATTGTGCCCAAGCAACGAAAACTCTCAGCAAGCTATGAGAAGGAAAAAGAACTGTGTGTCAAATATTTTGAGCAGTGGTCAGAGTCCGATCAAGTGGAATTTGTGGAACATCTTATATCCCAAATGTGTCATTACCAACATGGGCACATAAACTCGTATCTTAAACCTATGTTGCAGAGGGATTTCATAACTGCCCTGCCAGGTATGTCTTCGGGTATTTGTGGGCCATTAATTTGCCTGGAGGATATGTTACAATGGTAATGGAACTAGATCTTCATCTCTCTTTTTAAAAGTCTTTATCGGCTTGATTTTTATAAACTGAGTCCTTTAATCGTGCCTTCTTGGGGTATAAATACCCAAAGTCACTCTCTGGAAATGTAGACTCCTCTTTCCCCTGTCTTCTCCATATCTCATGCCCTTCTAGTCATCCTGTTCTTACCCACTGATAGATGCAAATAGAATATTTTCTGAGGTGTTACCTCAATAACGTGTCTTAGTTTTTAAGATATGCCAACTTACGCCTTTGGATTTCAATGGGAATTTATCAACAGAATATTTAAATTATAGGACTGAATAGGAAACATTTTTAATTGAGTATTTTAGAAAGAAAAATATCTCAGGTGTCTTAGGACATTAAATATGTAAACTCCTGGCTTTGCAATCTCACTGCTCTTAATAACAGATAGCTCTCGTAGACTAGATACATGTTTAAATACACACCCACACACACACACACACACTTAAAATACTTTTTTTCGGGGGAGGAGGATGTGGTTTTATTGAATGCTCGATGGTGATCCTAGGATACTATGTGTACACAGTAGTATTTGGGACAAGTGCTATCTCAAGAAAAGATAAGATTGTCCTGGTTGTTGAAAGTTGATTTTAGAAGAAAATATAGTGCAGGGGTTCCTGGGTGGCTCAGTCAGGTTAAGTGTCTGATTCTTTTTTTTTTTTTAAGATTTTATTTATTTATTTGACATAGAGAAACACAGCAAGAGAGGGAACACAAGCAGAGGGACTGAGAGAGGGAGAAGCAGACTTCCTGCGGAGCAGGAAGCCCAATGTGGGGCTTGATCCTGGGTCTCCAGGATCATGACCTGAGCTGAAAGCAGTCGCTTAACCAACTGAGCCACCCAGGTGCCCAAGTGTGTCTGATTCTTGATTTTGGCTCATGTCATGATCTTAGGGTCAGGAGATAAGCCCTGCCTTGGGCTTGATTCTCGCTCTCCCTCTCCAACTCTCCCTCCTTCACACTAGCACTCTCTCTCTCTCTGTCTCTCAAAAAAAGATAGTACAAAAGATGAGTGAATCTGTTAAATACCATATCTTGTTTTGGTTGGGTTTTTTTTTTCCCCTTCAGTTTCCTGATTATAGAAGTTATAGGAAATTTAGGAAATCTGAACAGTTTAAAATATAAAAATGAAATTTCTCAGAACCCCACCATTCGGAGGGAGCTGCTAATATGCTATTAAAACTTTGGCCTTACTATTTTTTCTAGTTGTGTATATTTCCTTCTAAAGCTGGGATCATAAGGGTTTGCAACATTTTTTCTTACTATGTTCTCTTAATGTATTTTCCTAAGTGTTCTTTTAAAACATAATTATTCATAGTGTTATATATTCTTTATGATGGCCAAAACACATATTATTTAACCCTTTTTTTGAACATTTAGGTGATTTAAAATGTTTTTCCTATTATAAACTTTGCTGTGGTGGACATTCTTATTCACTAATCTTTTGGGCATCCTAGGAAAAAATAATAGAAGTGGGATTCTTATATTAAAGAATTTTGAACATTTTCAAAAAGGTGGTGGGTTTTTTTTAAGATTTTATTTATTTATTTGACAGAAACACAGCTAGAGAGGGAACACAAGCAGGGGGAGTGAGAGGGAGAAGCAGGGAGCCCGATGTGGGGCTCGATCCCAGGACTGCCGAAGGAGTCCACCCAGGACTGAGCCACCCAGGAGCCCTTCAGAAAGGTGTTTAATACTTGTGCCAGACTGTTCTCTATGAAAAATACACCAGCCCTCTCCAAAACTGTGTATTACTTCTTTGCTTAATCTTTGCCAATTATCTTTTTTTTAATTTGTTTTTCCAAAATTGGAATTTAAATCACCCTTTGAAACAAAAGAAATACCTATTTATAGCTTAGAAATAACCATTTTAAAGCTAAAATTTGTACCTATATTTTTTGTCAAATTGGATGGACTTCTGCGCCCTCTTCACTCATTGGATTTTGTTTTAGCCATAGGGAAACTGTGTTCATTGTGTGAACAATCTGTGTGTACCTCATTACTATGCTCTCCCCAGTTACCAAGACATGCCACTATCTCAAGTATATACCACTAAGAATTGAACAGGAGTTGATTGGACCTATGTATCCTTTGCCTAATCCTGATCCCTGGTGTGTATCTGCTGACCACTTTATAAGATAATAAATCATGAGTCCAGTGTCTTATGGCCATTTTAACTTACAAACCTACACCATCTGGCTACATTTAGTAAACCAGACTACTTCAAAAAATGCCTATAATCCATTAATGTAATGGGTTTGTTTGGAGTGTTAGGTGAAATTACTTCCAAAGACTTACTGTACGGACATAGCGAAAGATCAGGAACAATTTGATGATAGCCATTAAAAACACAGGAATGGATTTTGGAAACTTCTGATGGTGTAGAAAGTTTCATTTTAAACATGCGGAAATTGTACCATCACTGTTTTTTGCGTGAAGAACTAATTATTATATCTTTAATTGGCTTATAGTCATTTTCCTTTAATAAGAATTAGGTGATGGATGCCTCCATCTGCTTATGCTTAAATATGAACATGTGATGCCAGCCAAACAATCCATTTAATGCTTTCTTTTCCAGATCTGCTGAAAAATGTGACTGATGTTCATACAATTTTATAATTAGAATAATGTTTAAGCACATTTGGATTGTTGCTAATGGTGTCCAAGTGTGTCTTTGTGTGCTTCAAGGGAAAGGTACCAAATGAAATGTGGTATTCTCTTTCCTATTTAAGTTTGTGCCTCAGGGAGTCAGAGTATGAAGGAATCCTTCTGAACTGTTTAAGTCTTTAGCAAACCTCTGATTTGTAACCTGAAAGAGAAATAACTTTGAATGTGTTTGTCTCACTTGTGACTTAGAAGAGCAGCCAAAAGCTTTATTAGTGGGGCGCCTGGGTGGCTCAGTTGGTTAAGCGACTGCCTTCGGCTCAGGTCATGATCCCAGAGACCCAGGATCAAGCCCCACACCGGGCTCCTTGCTCAGCAGGAAGCCTGCTTCTCCCTCTCTCACTTCCCCTGCTTGTGTTCCCTCTTTGGCTGTGTTTCTCTCTGTCAAATAAATAAAATCTTAAAAAAAAAAAAAAAGCTTTATTAGTATGATCATCTGTTTTATAGGATCTGTTTCCTCTGAGGCCTCAGTACAGATTTGGGTGGTAGACTATTTTAATTGGGAAACCCATCCAGTTTAGTCAGCCCAAGATCTACTTCCACTGTTTTCCTCTATACATCCTACAAAATGGTCTCTGAAATGCTAACTAAGTTATTTATTGGTCTGGGTTTCTTTTTTTTTCATTTTTTGGGGGGTCAGCTGTTATTTAGGGTTTTATAGCAGCAACTACTCTCAAATGTAGTTGTTTCTTTTTTTTTTTTTAAATATCTGAAATTAAACTCATACTTGAACTTAAACATACCTCTCTGTCTTTCCTCTTGGGATGTTCCTATTACCAATCTGTATTTCCTTCTTCAGTCTCCTTTCTACATGCCCAAAATTCTATAACCCAGCACATTCTGACTTAGTGCCTCTCCCCCAGTACATTTAAAGGATATTTCTTTTACTGAACAGCTTTGGAACTGCAGCAGTAATAGAAAGAGAATGAGAAATGGACCTAATATAGAGATTTGGGGGGGTCTGAATCACAGACTTTGAGATGCCATCCATAGAACATCCCCTAGTGCTGAAATCCATATAGATAGATGTGAATTGTTTTTCTGGAATCCTTTTTATTTTTAATGTCTTGGGGGGTTTGCTGGTTGTTAGCTTTAACTTCCTTATCTAAAGGAAGATGGAAAATACTGTTCATTTCTGTAACCTTATGGAAAAATTATTGACACTCATTTTACCCAAGTTTCTGTTTGAAAAAGAAACTGGACCATGCTAGGGACAAATCTGATGTGCCTTCAGAGCTGAATAAATGCTGTTCTGTTTTCAAGGACCTTTTGTGAAAAATCATTCACCACCTATATTCTTCTTCTTTGCCTCCACCCCCCCCCCCAACAGCTCGGGGTTTGGATCACATTGCTGAGAACATTCTGTCATACCTGGATGCCAAATCACTATGTGCTGCTGAACTTGTATGTAAGGAATGGTACCGAGTGACATCTGATGGCATGTTATGGAAGAAGCTCATCGAGAGAATGGTCAGGACAGATTCTCTGTGGCGAGGCCTGGCAGAACGAAGAGGGTGGTAAGCCTTTTAACTTTCTTATTATTATAGATAAACTTCAGGACCTGGCCGTTCAGAATCTTTGGGAATAACACTGGGAACTAGTGAGAACGTTTATCATTTAATATAATGATTTAGCTGATTTATAGTACAAAATATAAAACAGCTGTACATGCACTTAGGCATTTTTCTTCTAACCAATCACTGGTAAATGACATAATAATGTGTTAATACTGCTTTACAAAAAAAAATATTGAAAACTGACTTCCGTTGAGATCATTCTGTTCTCTGAGCAGAAACTGGTATCCTGACAAAGGACTGATAGGCAGTTTGTAAGACAGATGTCTTTAAATCACATAGAAGCCATCAGATGCCTGAAACAATCCTGAACAAATAAGTATTTTCTCCTTCAGAAGATTTCATGTCTTTAATCCATGCCTGTGGTGTTTTCTCACCTTTATAATCAGAATTATCTTTACACTCAACTACAATAAGAACTCTAGCCATCAGAAAGTGGGAAATGTGGGATCTAGTGTATATCACTGTTTACATCTGCATAAGATCCTTATTTTCTCAAGGTTGTACTGCTTAATCCCAAATTCCTTAAGGTATTATATAATTAGCAGCCTAAGAGACTTCACTAATTTTGTTATTGTTCTTTTAACACAAAGGTGCCATTTCATTAGAACTTGCAGAAAATGCCTTCTATAGGTACTTTCCTCTTAGAGGATATCTCTAGAATGTCACTATAAGAAAGTCAGGTGTGAATATTTCATAAGTAAAATAAAGGTGACATATTAAGTTTTTTAGCTGATAGATATGCACCAGCAGGCATATATGTGCTCAGGATCTCCTGAGCAATTAATTTTATCAATTATTTATCTTGGACCATAAAAAGATACAAAACAGTTAAGAAAAGAGGATCAGCTTTTCTTAGCAATTTTCATTAAAATATAGTTGGCTTTTTTTTGCATCTTTGAAATTCATTAATATATAATAAACATAATGACCTCTAAGTATTATACCAAATGCTTCAAAAAATTTTTGTCATTCTGGCTATTAAGAAGGCTTTAAAATTTCTTTCAAATTCAGTTAAAGGAAGCAAACGTCAGGCAGCTCTTTGGCTATATAAAAATGAATAAATGAAAGCGTAGTGTTATTCTTCCCAAATACGTTTTTCTTGTTTTCACTTTACTTCACTGTATAGAAAAATCGAAGCCTTTCATAACTTACTTCATACTTTGGAAATAAACCCTTTATACTATAAAAAAGTTAAAACGTATACAGTTGTATGGGATTTCCAAGTCCATCATTTTGCTAAGCATGTCAGGACCAGTCTTAGATATAGAGCAGTTGCTGACATGGGAGACTTTTAGGTTAGCTAGGAATATTCTACTACCCCTCGTGGGAAGAGGGGAAGGGAGGAGGAGGGGGATTTTGCTAAGCGTGTCAGGACCAGCCTTAGATATAGAGCAGTTGCTGACATGAAAAAGAAAAGAAAAGGGAGAAGGAAAACAAAAAAGAAACTCCTCCAAATTGGAGCTCCTGGCCTGAAGTCTCTATCACAGAGATTCACTCCCATAGTGATAAAGGTTTTCTTCCCTGTTAAAATACACTTTGCTCACATTTGGACTATAAATAACAGTAAACCTTTATCAGATATTGGAAGTTTACAGATTCTTTTTTTGAAGGCAAGAAGAAGAACTATATGGGCAGATTTGGGCAGATGCATGTGAAAATGCCAAAGATAAGCGTAGACTCAACAGTTTTGCTTGGTGGAAGCAGTAAACAACAAGATCTGTTACATTAGTTACAAAGTAAGAAAACAAACAAGATCATTGAGAAGATGACCTTTTGGACTTTTAAAAGGGTATGTGAAGGGTTGGCTGAGGAATAATCTAGGGTCCAGTATTAATTTTATGAGTCTTTCTGCTATCTCTTGAACCACAGGAACCCATTCCTGTTCTTTTGAGTATCCTTCGGAGTTCAAAACATTTTCCTTTGTCTTGGGCCGCATTCGTCCTCTTAGCTTGGCAGAGCCCTGTGAAATTCAAGTATTTGTCCGCCCCATGAATACCTCCTCTAATATTCCCTTGACTTTCTCTGGCTGCTTCTATTTTTAAATGTTGCCTTTCTTCTTGTGTTAGAGTCCTTCCCAGCTTTTTAAAAAATTTAATCTATGATCACTTTTTCATCTTCTTTCAGATTGTTTTACTAAGCCTACTGTGTCAGTAAAGTCTTTCAGTCATACCTTTCCCCACATGCTGGCTTTGAAAGTTTCTTCCGTTTCCTCCAACCAGAAATAAATAAGTAAATCTACTTCTCTAATGAAGCTTTAGGTTTAAATTCTACTCCACTGTTGTATTTTGTATCTGGATGAATTTGACAGTTCATGACATGAACTCTGTCATTTTCTGTCTTGAGTAATATTGAATGTGCTCTCTGCTCAGTAATGGTAGCTCTTAAAAGTATAGTAAAATATCACTTGGGGAAGCCCACTGTCTTAATCAGCAGATCACATTTTATGATAACATTCTAAATTTATTATTTAACATTTATCATGTACTTTCTCAGAGGTACCAGGCATTTCACATAGAAGTGGTCCCTGTTGTCAGAGAGCTTCCAAAACCATTAAAGGTTTTGACTTATAATGCAGATCTAGACTGAAAAACTGGTTTCCAAAACCCAGCCACCCTTTTTTGTAGCACCTTTATTTAACTTGAAAGAAATTTAGATATTTTAGCAAGGCATGAAAAATACATGGGGGTAAAAATGGTTTCTCTCTTCTTGGGATGTGGAGATAAGTGTCATTATATATGAAGAAAATCCTGGGGTGCCTGTATTCAATTGCCAAAGACTAAAAGGAGAACAGGAATCTATGAGGGATGGTGGGCCCTGGGAGACAAAAAAAATAGGTAAGGCTCTGGATCATGTAGGCTCTGGAGTCAGACTTAGATTTAAATTCCAGGTCTACTCGCTGGCTGTGTGACCTTGAATAGGTTACCTAATCTCCCTGACATTTGATTTCTTTACCTGCAATATGAGTGTAGTGATTCTCACTTCATGAAAGGATGTTGGAATTGAAATTACTAAGTTATATTTATTATTCAGACTTAAAATTTCTTCATCTGAAATCTGTTGTTTGCTTGCAGTGTATTTACAGAATAAGATTGATCAGGAAAGTGTACTTCTAACCTAGAATTATTTCATAATGTGTCAAACTATTTCATAATGTGTCTTGTTTGCCTTTTATGTTGGTGTATCATGTTTCTTGCTCCTATTAGCCCCCTTTTAAAAACAGTTATTTTAGCTTCTCCATTTGTAGATTTCCCTTCCTGTATTAACACAGAAGTGAAAGCCAGTTACCTTCCTGTTAGGAAATTTTCTCAACTAATTTTCAAGGTGTATAATAGGAAGAGGGCAGGGGAGAACTGCTCCTGGAGACATTGAACAATTAATTATATTGTAATGGAGCTATAGAGGGAGGAGTGGATGACTGGCCCAGAGAAAACATGATTTCTCTGGTGCCAGGATTACACTCAGAGGCATTTCTGCCTATCTCCACTTTGCAAGGCACGGTGCCAGTGAGAACAGCAGTTAGTACACCCATAGTGGGGTTTACTAGCTTCCACACCGTGTTTGGTGGGTTCTTAACTTCAGGATGAGGAATTAAATTTTTTACCCAGCAGGAAGTGATTGCCATTTACTGATTTTTTTTTTGTAGCAAAGATCTAGCTTGGGATATGAGTATTCCAGAGATGTGCTGTCATAAGGAAGGAGATGCTAACAAATGTTGCTCACTGGAATCAAGCAAAGGCAGTAAAATGCATGTATGTATGTGCATAGCCAGGAACACACCTGTGAAAGACTGTCAAGCCTTAGAGTTTGAGAACACAGTGCTCTTAGGCATTTTCATCTAAACCTGCTGCTGGACACTCCTGTGTTCCCTTTGTTTTCTGTCGAAATGAACTGAATTGCTGCTTTTAAAGCATAGCTGTACTGATTGTGAGCTGCCTGGGTGCCTGAGCTGTCACGCCACCTTACCCCACATAAGTTCAGACTAGAAAAAATGATCTCCATAACAGAGGCATTCTCACTACCCACAATGCTAGGCTCCACTGACACAGATTTACTCAGTGGGGAAAAACAAAAACAAAGAAAACTGGGGGCATGTGCCCAGTTCAGAGATAGTAGTTATCATCACCACAGAATTTTCAACAGGGAAGACCAATGAATCTGTGTGTTAATAGAGGTCTGAAAGACCAGTTGATAAATTCTGATTATACATATTCTGTTAGTTGACCTTATAACATTATACACTGATGACTACACTGCAAATCATCATGTTGACCGTCAGTTTTGACCTAGTTCCTTAGAACCCAGAAAGTTACTCCTTGACATGGGACTCCTGAAATCAGGCTTAGCTTTGTGCCTTTCCAAGCTAGTCACAGATATTATATGGAATGGTAACTGTGAAAACACTTTGAAGAACTGTGAAGCTCCTTGTAAATGTAAATGTTACAATTTTTATTGGGAAATATTTGTTTTTTAGGGGACTGTATTTATTCAAAAACAAACCTCCTGATGGGAATGCTCCTCCCAACTCTTTCTATAGAGCACTTTATCCCAAAATTATACAAGACATTGAGGTAAGAATCTGTGTATATTTGAATATTTGCCAAATACTAGAGAATCATCAGCATTTTTCAGTTACAGCATTGTTATAGCAAACCCATTAAGGTTTATTAATGTGGGCTAAAAATAAATCTATTTTTAGTAAACAGGGTAGGTAAAATATAGTAAATTGCCAGACAAAAAATTTTAAAGCTTTTAAAGATTGTTTACTGGTAACTAAATGAGAGAGAAAAGAGGATATCTTCCTGCAATAGCAGTGAGACTGTTAAAGTTGCACTTATAATCTGATATTCAAATATCTTCTGAATTGAGCCTCCCTGAAAGTTCACTAGTAGAAAATGGTCACTACATATGTATGAGGAGCACTGAACACATAACCTTATGTAGTTCATAACTTGACCTCCATTTTCCTCTTTCCACCAGTTTATCATTTAATTGAATGAGTTATATGTGGGAGAACTCTAGAAAATAAATCTTTAATAACTTTGCAAATGGAAAAATGTTATGCAATTTTAAACAGTGGCTTTTTAAAAACATTTGCCTTAAGGTCTATATATTTAATAGAGTGAAGCATTGAGCATTTGTCATTGGTTGCCATGAAAGTCAGATAAGAATTTAGTTCTGGGCCTTTCCTAATTACTTCTTCTTTACCATTTCTTCCCTCAGACAATAGAATCTAATTGGAGATGTGGAAGACATAGTTTACAGAGAATCCACTGCCGAAGTGAAACAAGCAAAGGAGTTTACTGTTTACAGTATGATGATCAAAAGATAGTAAGCGGCCTTCGAGACAACACAATCAAGGTGAAGTCTGTTTAGTTATGGGAAGGTAGCTCAGTGAACAAGGGGGTGTCCACATTAATAAGGTAGTCCGAGCATCATCTCAAAGCATTATTTCCAGAAAGTAAATGAGAGTTTTCGGTTGTTTCCAGTTCCAAAGCCAGAATCATTTCCTTAAAGGACGGTTACCTGCTTCCTGTGAGAAGCATGTACAAATAGATAGTCCTAGGGTTAAATTCTCCTCTTAAAGTGCATTGAATGTGCTATTGCTCCTTTGGGCCTCACATAATTGTAGGCTACCCCTGTTCTTTAATGAAAAGGATAAAGCCTGCATTAGTATTGAAGCCACATATATATAGTACTTAGCTATACCTATAGAAAAGAATGCATTCCACATTGCTTTGGGCTTTAATTCTTTCAGGGAATCAAACACATAATAGAGCCTACAAGTCTCAGCAGCATTCCATTATCACATTGATCAAAAGGATCTTGTTTGCCATCCTAGATCTGGGATAAAAGCACATTGGAATGCAAGCGAATTCTCACAGGCCACACGGGTTCTGTCCTGTGTCTCCAGTATGATGAGAGGGTGATCATAACTGGATCATCGGATTCCACGGTCAGGTAGAAAATTTCAAATGATCTTTCAAACTCTGGAAAATCAGATCTGCTCTGTTCTTTGTCATAGGTAGTAATTTTGTATCTAGCTTCATGAACACAGTTCTGAAACTTCCTAACTAAAGAATAAACCATCAGCTCTGCACATCATTATGTCCACCTAGAAACCTTGATTTAGGAATGATTAAGGCAAGTTTACATTTTTGCACACTGAGGAAAACTAAATACTCTATTTTAATTTGGGGAAATCATCCATTATAGAAAGTTAGTAAGCCTTGCATTCTTTACAAAAACCAGCTCATAGACGAGTGATGTGAATGGAATACAGCCTCCTTTTAGGTGGTTATAACTGTGGTGTAGGCATGCATTATCTCCTTTAAAATGTGTACAGGTGAGCAATGCTCTGTCTTTGCCAGCCCCTCCCCTGCTGTCCCTGCAGTTTTTAATTGCAAGCTTTACTCAGGGAGGGGCCTTCAATTTCCAGAGGCGTTAGTGATTTGATGACACAGACATTATGCTGCTGGAGTCCAGTGTAGCTTGAGTTCTGGGTACCAGCAACACTGCTGGAAACCTCTGTTAGGAGTTTTGCCTTAAGCTAAAGGATTTAGCAAACATAATGCATCAAAAGTAACTTTAAAAAAAAATAGAAAAAAGGCAGTTAACGGCATTGTTAGATTCTCTGAAGTTAAATGTTTACCACTCGAAATTATTCTCTGTGAATAGAAAAGGCTGTTCCTGTTTCTTGTCTTTTGACTTAAAGGCATAGCAAACTCAGTTCTTATAGTTATCGACATTTAACATTTATTGATGCTGTGGAGTGCCTCAAGGAAGCTAAAACATTGTAGAAACTAAGATCATTTCTAGGATAAGGGACAAAATAATTTTCAAAAAGATGGGGTTAAATTGGAAAAGGAAATAAAATGTGTTATGAAAATCAAAGTAGGGGTGCCTGGGTGGCTCAGTTGGTTAAGCGACTGCCTTCGGCTCAGGTCATGATCCTGAAGACCTGGGATAGAGCCCCGCATCCGCTTCTCCCTCTCTCAGTCCCTCTGCTTGTGTTCCCTCTCTAGCTGTGTTTCCCTCTGTCAAATAAATAAAATCTTAAAAAAAAAAAAAGGAAAAGAAAAGTAAATATACAAAAATAGAGTCATCAGAGTTAAATATATCATCACACAAAATTCTCAGCTTATCCAAATGTCCCACACTCTGCTGCTGTAAGTCCCCACTTATAATGGGATGGCTATTCTTGATCTCTAACCGCATTCAAGGGACAGAACTACAGGGCCTTAGACTTAGAGCATAGTTCATCTTGCGCCTGGCCTGCATATGGTGAAATCAAAGATCCAGGGTTATTAGGCTTAAATCCATAGTACTAAGTCAGTCAGTTGTAGAAGCTTCTTGGCCTGTGTCCGTTCTATTTCCTGAGGGCTACTCGTGGGACACTAATGCTACTGTTATGGATCAGATTCCTACTTTAAAATGTATCTCATTAAAGGTATCAGATTGAATGTCAGAAGTTTTATAGTAATCTTGAAGCCTGGGCCCAGTTAGTAGGTGATTGTGGTTGCATCTTCATTCCTAGTCCCCATAACTCACCCAGATTTCAAGTAGTCTTAAAGGTTTCATATTGGCAGCATCCTATCCCTTCCTTTTCCTGCTCTTCTAGTCCAGCCCTCTGTCTATCACTTCCTCATGGTCCATCAGAAGTCTTGACCTCAGCTCAGCCTCAAAGCTGCTAGAGAGTAGAGTGCAGTACTAATTATGAAAATGGGGCGGGATGGGTGGGGAATGTGGTGGTCAAATAGGACTATAGCCAGGAGTACCCATCAAAACCTCAGACAACCTTTCTAATGTTGTTTGTTTCAGGGTATGGGATGTAAATACAGGTGAAATGTTAAACACGTTGATTCACCATTGTGAAGCAGTTCTGCACTTGCGTTTCAATAATGGCATGATGGTGACATGCTCCAAAGACCGTTCCATTGCTGTATGGGATATGGCCTCCCCAACTGACATCACCCTCCGGAGGGTGCTAGTTGGACACCGAGCTGCTGTCAATGTTGTAGACTTTGATGACAAGTACATAGTTTCTGCATCTGGAGATAGGACTATAAAGGTAATGAGGCATTTTTCAGTAAGTCCCCAACTTAGAGTAAGAGAGTTCATATGAAAATCCGAACAAATGAAATTTCATATATAAATGTCAATGTAGAATAATTTAATATTTAATTCAGACAGTAGTCTGTGTGTAAAAAGGCAATGAGTGAGACAGGCCATATGAAAATCTTAGTTAGGTATCTTATTCCTGTAAATAGTGGTGAGTGAGAAGGGCAGGGGTAAATTTAGCTTTAAGAAAATTTGTCTGTGAACAAGACTAACCCCATAAGAGTAAATCAATTGGAGGAATTCTCATGTGATAACAGCCAGCTATAAGTTAGCCTTTTGTTATTGTGAATTGAACTTGTCCTTTTTTTCCCTCTCTTTAATTTGGTGTGGTTTGAGAAGTTAACTTCCCCCCATTGGCTCAGTGCTATTCTCTGCTTCCCCAAGACTCCAGTTGCCATAGATCTTACTAGTAAAAGCACCAAATCAACAGCCAGATGCTATTTCTATTTCAGGTATGGAACACAAGTACTTGTGAATTTGTAAGGACCCTAAATGGACACAAACGCGGCATTGCCTGTTTACAGTACAGAGACAGGCTGGTCGTGAGTGGCTCATCTGACAACACTATTAGGTGAGCAGCAGGTGCTCTTACCTAGAAGGGGGATCACTGTTACACTGCCATTCATTGTTAGTACACAGAATTCTGGGTGTGTTATCTTCGAGTGTGTTATGTTTACAGTAAAATGTTTCTGTTTCTTTTTTTGAAAAAAAGATTTGTATTTTTAAGTAATCTCTACCCCCAACATGGTGCTCCAACTTACAACCCCAAGATCAACAGTCATACCCACCTCCAGCTGACCCAGCTGGGTGTCCCAAATGTTTTTCCTTTCTGTAGCTCCTTCTAGGTCAAAAGTTTGCCTCAAGCAGAAAGAAAGTACAGCAAAGCCTTTTGTTGATGTGTTTCCTTCCTGTAATAGTTTTATTACCAGATAGACCTGTTTTATTTTATTTTTTTAAGATTTTATTTATTTGACAAAGAGAAACATAGCCAGAGAGGGAACACAAGCAGGGGGAGTGAGACAGGGAGAAGCAGGCCTCCCGCTGAGCAGGGAGCCCGATGTGGGACTCGATCCCGATGTGGGATTCGATCCCGATGTGGGACTCGATCCCGGATCTCCGGGATCATGACCTGAGCCGAAGGCAGTCGCTTAACCAACTGAGCCACCCAGGTGCCCCCAGATAGACCTGTTTTAAAGGTACTGCTTGAATGAAGAAGTAGGCAAGAAGGATAGGTAGTTGGAGGTTGAAGGCCCTCCTCTTTAAATCCCTCCTGTGTATAGTTGAAAAGTGCTAATAAATAGCCAGCAGCCTTTTCTCTCCACAAGTGTTCTTAAAAGAAGAAGAAGGAGAAGGAGAAGGAGGAGAAGAAGGAGAAAGATAGATTTGTTTCCCTACTACAAATTGTGTGCTTTTGTTTTCTTTGCATTATGTAATTATCCAGGGAGTTACCAGTCTTTGAAATCATGAAGAATCCACAGAGTGAAGTACTTTTTGTTTTCCCTTCACGAAAGTGAATGACAGAGATATGAATAGAATTTGGAAGATTTATCAATCCTCTCCCTTCCTTCAAAAAGTGCTAAGAAAGTGAAAAGGCCATTTAAAAAAACAAAAGAACTGTTGTTACATCTAAGGAACTTGTCATTTCATTTGGATTGGTCTGAAAGCATGCAATTTTAAGATTTTACTTTTTTAAGTAATCTCTATATCCAACGTGGGACTCACGAACTCACAACCCTGAGATGAAGAGTCTCACGCTCTTCTGAAGCCAGCCAGGCACCCCCAGTTTTTTAAATGAGTATATAAACGTCTTTGAGAATTTGCTTTTTGTTTCCTTTATAGAGAAAGACTGTCCTGGACAGTGGGTGAAAACAGAGTGTCCTTAGTAACAGAGGTAGACATGCCTTGTGAGGGCAGGGTATCACTGGCACTCTGCATCTCGTTCTTACTGGTGATTTCAGGAAGCATTGCTTTTCTGGGCTTGGTCATTTCCTTCACAGGCAACTGGGTACATTGAATTCATCCTTTTTATGCCTTGGAGACCCTGGTTACAGGATTATATAAAACATTGTGCTTTGAAAATACATACTTCATTGGAACTTAAATCATACATTTTTCTGCCTGAGTTATACAGCAGAAAGGAAATAAATTACATTGAAAGCAATACATTTTTGAATGTTGACTGACTTTATTTTGGGATTTTTTTTGAAGACATATGAAGTATAGTATTTATAACATGCCAAGCTTAAAAAAGAACACATGAAAATTCACTTGACTCAATTTTCTCTTCCAGATTATGGGACATAGAATGTGGTGCATGTTTACGAGTATTAGAAGGCCACGAGGAACTGGTGCGCTGTATTCGATTTGATAATAAGAGGATAGTCAGTGGGGCCTATGATGGGTAAGTTTGCTAACAGGGTTTAAAAAAAAAATGTACATCTTCATCCCTTCTCCCTGAGGCTGTTAAATATAGTATTAACCTGACTCTAAAATATTTGGATTTAACAGAAAGGATCTGATACAGTATTTGTTGTGTATAATCTTTGTGTTCACCTCTCCTCTGTTTACTTTTCTAAAATGTTCTTCCCAATCATTTATTTGCACTTGTATGCTCATGATTTTCATTAACCTTCTAGTTATTTGGTTATACATTGGTCAGTTTTACCCTATAAAACAAAGAACTGGGAAAACCCAGTATACCAGGATATGTGTGTAAAATAATAACTTATTAATAAAGCTGAAATATTGAAGGCAGTATCTTTGGGGCATAGTGTGGTAGGTTCTTGAATTCGGATCTCCGAGTAATTCCTAAAAGTGCAGCTCTCTTGTCTTCACTTCTCCTAATGTTTCAATGACAAGTTTAATAATCTTTATTTTCTTTGGTCTAATTTCCAGTGGTTTAAGAATCCATTCATGTTGTGAATGGATCCCATGTCCAGCACTGCTGAACACATAGTAAACTCATACAAATGTGTATTCACTTATGAAGGCCTCTTTATCATTTGTTCTTGTCAGGGTGCCTGACGTGTGGGGTGGAAGGCTATAGTTCACATACTGACAGCTTTTTTAAAACCAGAAACTACATACAACACTAGCTTAGTTTAGGAGCTGTCTATAGTGATGAAGACAACTCATGTAGCACGAATAGACCACTCCCCTTGCTTTAAGTCAACATCACTGTTCTACCCATGGGAAATTGTTCAGGGTATGAGGACATAGTCCAGCTACATCATATTTTCTCATTGCCCTGGTTTTGATCTTTTCCCACCTTTCCTGGATTTTGTCTGTTATTTACCTTGAGGAGACACAACTGTATGTTTGATTTTTAGAAGGGCTAAACTTTTCTTATTTCAATCAGAATATGACAATTTGCTTGTATAAATTCCATAGTCCTTCAGTGGGCTCCAGTCCTCTGGTACATGTTACGTGGGACATTCTTAGAATTGACCAGAAAGAAGATGCCTCAGAATTATAATTGGTTTCTAGGTCTAATGTATAAGATTTCTTTCTGGCCCCAAAGTATGGTGTAACCTTACCATTCACTATCTTCAGCTTGGTTAAAGCTAACCTATTTCTCATTTTTAGGTTAAACATGTACATTTTCTCCTGTTACATCCAATAACCTCTATTCTTTATTAATAAGTCATTATTAATAAGTCATAAGAATGAATGCAAGAACCAAGTCTCCAAAACAAAGTTTTTATATATTCCTATGAGCTACATTTATCATATAAATCATATTCACCATTCATGTTTATTGCCATGAGTTTTTAGTATTCTTCCTGTGGTCACTTAATTTCGCTTTTAATTAAGATTTTTGTCCCCTTTTTGATCTTTAGAAAAATTAAAGTGTGGGATCTTGTAGCGGCTCTGGACCCCCGTGCTCCTGCAGGGACACTCTGTCTACGGACCCTTGTGGTAAGAGCCTCATAGTTTAGAGTGGGTTGGGGAACAGGAAGGAGAAGAAATTAAACATTGATGTGCTGTGGAATACAGATCTGGATTTGATAGTTAGAAGCTCACAAAACCTACTACTAAGTGTAAAGGCAACCAATACATGACAATAAAATATGTTTATATAGCGCCTTTCATCCAAAAGTGCTTTAGAGACTGTGTATAGAGAGGAATGTGGCAGCTGTTTAACAGCTGCACAGCAACTCTACACCACAGTTTAGTACAGGAAGTGAATAAGAATTCTGTATCCACCAGAAACGGCAGGGGGTACTTAGGGAAAGAGAACATAATTACTCAAATTGGAATCCGTCCAGAAGCTGAGGACCTGCACACCTGTGCCTGCTAAAAGTGCCGTGGGAGCGTGTGGGAGCCCCCGGTCAGCCCCCTAGCTCTGCAGCCTATTCAAGGCATGCTGCTTCCAGCAATGTGAATCCCATGGCTTTTATTCCTCATATACCCCCTTGCCGTCAACATCTTGACATTTGAGGAAAGAAGTGACTCAAAAGGAGAAAAGTCACCTTTGAAAGGACTAAAATTTTTTATCATGGTATTCACCAAATGCCCGGATGAGAAAATGGCCTAAGGTTAAAAGCTGCTGCCATTGGAGAAGATTAGGTGGGGCACAAGGGAGCCCAACTCAGAAAAAAGATGAGTGCTAGCATTTGAAGACCAGTATTCTGAATCCTGACTCTCAACATTTGGTGGTCTCTGCTCAGGAGAATCGAGAGAGAAAGGCGTTTCTTTGTCTTCCTTGTTGGATTTAAAGCTCATTCTTGAAGCACCAGACCTGCTTTACCTGCATATTTCACACGTTTTTTTAAAATGTGTACTTTCATTCATTTTCAATTAATCTAAGTGAGGTATAGTTTATATACAGCAAAATTTACCTTTTTTCGGGGTGTTTTTTTCTGAATTTTGTAGTGTGTAAACACCTCAGTCATGATCTAGAACATTTACACCACCCCCAAAATGATGTCTCTTCGTATCAGTCCCCTCTTCCTCCACCCCTAGAAGCTATGCATCTGATTTCTTTCCAGTGTTTTGCTGTCTTATGAATGTCCTGTAAAGTAAATCATGTAGTATGTAGCTTTTTGCATTTGACTCTTTTCACTTCAGTTGAGATTCATTCATGTTGTTGCCTGTGTTCGTACTTTGTTCTTTTGTACTGCTGAGTAGTAGTCCATCGTGTGGATGAGCCAGTTTGCTTATTTGCTCACAAGTTGAAGGACATTGGGAATGCTTCCAGTTTGGGGCGATGCTGAAAATATTCCCATACGAATTTTTATGTATACCTATGTTTTCCTTCCTCTAAGGTAAATACTTAGGGGTGCAGTTTCTGGATCCTGTGATAAGTGTGTGTTTAAATTTAAAAGAAACTACCAAGCTGTTTCCCATAGTGGCATTTTGGGTGTTCACAAATGTAAACCATTTTGTATTTCCCCTGTTGGAATGAATGAGAGTCCCATTTTTCCATTTTTCCACATCCTTGATAGTACTTGGTATTGTCACTTTATTAAGAATCATAGCCATTTGAGTGGGTGTGTAGTGGTTGTAGTTTTAATTTGCATGTTTGTGATAATTAATGGTGTAGAACATCTTTTTATTTGCTTTTCTTTTATGAAGTGTCTATTCAGATCTTGTCCTCATTTATATATTGAGTTGTCTTAATAGATTTTAAAAACTGACTTACTGAGATAAAATTGACGTACAACATAGAGGACATATTTTAAGTGTACAACTCAATAAACTTTGGTATGTGTACATACCAGTGAACCATCTACTTCAACCAAGATAATGAACATATCTTCATGCCCCTTCTGTCTCTTCTTCACATCCCACCCCACTTCTACTCCAGTCTCCAGGCAACCACTGATCTGCTTTCTGTCAATATTGATTAGGTTGCATTTTCTAGGTTTTATAAATAGAATCATACAGTACACTATTTACTCTTTTTTGTCTATCTCTTTTCACTAAGTATAATTATTCTGAGACTCATGCATGTTGTTGATATATCAATAGTTCATTTCTTTTTAAGAATTACTGAGTAGGTACTATATTCTATAGAGTACTATAATTTATTTATACTTTTGCTGGTTGATGAAAATTTGCATTGTTTCCAGTTTGGGGCTATTATAAATAAAGTTTTATAAACATTTGTATACAATGAAATGAACATATGCTTTCATTTCCCTGGGGTAATTCATAGGAGCAGAATACTTAAGTCATATGTTAAGTGTATGTTTCATATTTTTAGAAACTCCCAAACTGTTTTCCAGAGCAGTTGTATCATGTGATAGTGCATGAGAGTTCCAGTTACTCCACATCCTCACTATACTTAGTACAGTCTTTATAAGTCATTCTTGTAGTGTGTCATGATATCTCATTGTGATTCTGATTTGCATATACCTAATGTTAATAATGTTCAGCATCTTCTCATGCATTTATTTGTCATTTGTATATCTACTTTGGTGAAGTATCTGAATCTTTTGCTAATTTTTTTTAGTTGGTTGGGTTTCTTACTGAGTTTTAAGATTTCACATTTTCAGGATAATATAAGTCCTTTTTGAGATAGGTGATTCACAAATATATTCTCGCAGTCCATGTTTTGTTTTTCATTTTTTTAAGAGTACCTTTTGGGAATTCTTAATTTTTGTTAAGTCCAATAGATCAACTTTTTCTATTATGGATCATGTCATTTGTAGTTATATCTAAAAGTCTTTACCTAATTTAGAGTCGCAAAGATCTTCCCCTGTGTTTTCTTTCAGAGTTTTTATAGTTTTAGGCTTTATATTTTGGTCTGTGGTTCATTTTGAGTCCATTTTTATAGATGGTAAAGTATGGATCAAAGTTCATATGGCTATCCAATTATTCCAGCACTATTTATTCAAAATACTATCCTTTTTCCTCTGAATTGCCTTTTGTAGCTTTGCCAAAATTCAGTTGACTATATTTTGTGGGTCTACTTATGGACCGATTCAGGTCCATTGATCTTTTTGTCTGTCGTGATGCCAGTATTATACTTCCTTGGTTACTGCAGCTTTTTGTTAACTCTTGAGGTGTAAGTCTTGAGGTGTAAGTCCTTCAACTTCATTCCTTTTCAAAGTTTTTTGGGTCCTTTGAGTTTTCATGTGAATTTTAAAATCTGTTCGCCAATTTTAACAACTCCCTCCCCAAAAAAGGTGAGCTTTTCACTGGGATTTTGATGGATATAGATCAGTTTGGAAAGAATTAGCTTCTTAACAACACTGTCTTCTGGTCCATGAACACAGTGGCTCTCTCCATTTGTTTAGGTCTTTAAATTTCTCAACAGTGTTTTATAGCCTTCAGTGTAAAGATCTGGCACATCTTTTGTCATAATTATCCCTAAGTATTTCACATTTTTAGTGCTATTGTAACTGATATTTTAATTTGGAGGTATTTAAATTTTTTAACTTCTGATTTGTGCATTACAAGCATATAGAAATACACTGTTATTTCTTTGGCAGTATGTGTACCTTTCATTTATCTTGTTTTATTGTACTAAGACCTTCAGTACAGTGTTCAAAAGAATTGGTAAGAGTAGATGTCCGTATCTTGGGGAAAAGACAGTTGGTCTTTCACCATTTTGTATATACACATATATAGATATATGTTAGCTGTAGATTTTTTTGTAGATACCCATTATCAGGGGATTAGAAAGTTTCTTTGTATTCCTGGATTGCTGATAATTTTTATTAGGAATGGATTTTGTTAACCGCTTTTATGTACACCCAGATGTTAAGTCCAATTTTACATCTCATGGATCCCATGAACATTAAAAGAATAGTAATCAAGGAATACCGTGAACAACTCTGTGCCCCCAGGCTTGATAACGTAGAGGAAATGGATCAATTCCTTGAAAGATACAATCTTCTACAGTTCACATAGGAAGAAATAGACAATCTGAATGGGCCTATACCTATTGAAGAAATTGAATCAATAATTAATAACGTTACAAGACAGAAAGCACCAGGCCCAAATGGCTTTACTAGTGAATTCTCCTAACTGTTTAAGGAATAAATATACCAATTCTTGAGATCTTTTACAGAAGATAGAAGCAGAGCGAATACTCCCTAACTCATTCTGTGAAGTCAGCATTACCCTCATACCAAAAGCAAACAAAGGTGTTAAATGTACAGATCAGTATGTCTCATGAACACAGGTGCTAATATGAGCTCATTTACTTCTTGTAAAGAATGTAAAATGCTACCACTCTACGGAAAGCAGTGTGGGATTTCTCAAAATATTAAAGATAGAGTTACCCTATGATCTATCACCCTCAGTTCTGAGTATATATCCCAAAGAATAGAAAGCAGGATCTCAAAGTGAAATTTGTACTCCCATATTCGTATCATTATTATTCACAGTAGCCAAGTGGTGGAAGCAACCCAAGTATTCATCAGCAGATGAATGAACAAACGAAATGTGGTACATATGTACAATAGAATATTATTTAGCCTTAAGAAGAAGGGAAATACTGTCACATACTCCAACAAGGATAATGCTTGAGGACATTATTTTAAGTGAAACAGATGAGTCACAAAAGACAAATACTTTATTATTCCAATTTATATGAAGTATCTGGAGTTGTCAAATCAGAAAGTAGAATGGTGGTTGTCATGGGTAGGGGGAGAGAGAAATAGGGAGTTGTTTAATGGGTATAGAATTTCAGTTTTGCCGATGGTTCTGGAGATTGATTGTACAGCAGTGTGAATGTACTTAACAACACTGAACTGTACACTTAACAGTGGATAAAATGATAAATTTTATGTGGTTTTTACCATAATACAAATTAAAATATTTTTTAAAATAAGGTGATAGGCAGGGGGCACCTGGGTGGCTTAGAGGGTTAAGCCTCTGCCTTCAGCTCAGGTTATGATCTAAGGGTCCTGGGATCGAATCTTACATTGGGCTCTCCACTCAGTGGGGAGCCTGCTTCCCACTCTTTCTCTGCCTGCTTCTCTGTCTATTTGTGATCTCTCTCTCTGTCAAATAAATAAATATTTTTTGAAAAATAATAAGGTAATAGGCAAACAGAATTGTATGACTAATATGAGTTTATTAGGCAGGACTTTTTGGCAATATTTTAAACATTTACTTAAAAATCGAAGTGTAGTCTTATTACAGTCCTTGTATTTAGTGATTTCACAATAAAGAAAATATCTGTACTTATTTAAAGGTAGCAATATACCAGGAAAATGAAGTAATTCTTTAAAAAATCCTCATCAAAATATTAATAAATTGAATCCAGTGATGTAAAATATATATATGTGCACATAGCATGACCAAGTGGTATTTATTCCAAGTACACAGAACTGGTATTAAACCCATTCAAAATTCAAAATTTCAAAATTCAAAAATTCAGCTATATAATCCATCATATCAAAAAGCTAAAGAAGCGGGGCGCCTGGGTGGCTCAGTTGTTAAGCGACTGCCTTCGGCTCAGGTCATGATCCCGGAGACCCGGGATCGAGTCCCACATCGGGCTCCCTGCTCGGCGGGAAGCCTGCTTCTCCCTCTCTCACTCCCCCTGCTTGTGTTCCCTCTCTGGCTGTGTTTCTCTCTGTCAAATAAATAAAATCTAAAAAAAAAAAAAAAAAAAAAAAAAAAGCTAAAGAAGAAAAATCACATTGTTATATCAGTACATGATGCAGAAAAGGCATTTGGCAAAATCTGGTGTCCATTCCTAATAAAAACTCTCAATAAGCTAGGAATAGAGGGGGGACTTCCTCAGCTTCATAAAGAAGAATGCAAATTAAAACTCCAGTAACATACCAAAATATTTAAAATTAAAAAGGTAGTATCAATTTGTTGATGAAGATGTGGAGCAACTAGAACTCCGATACATTGCTGGTGGGAGTATAAATTGTCACAACTTTTGTAAAACTGAAAAAAAAAATAAACTCCCTGTTCATACTAAAGCTAAACATATACCTACTCCGTGGCCCCACAGCTCTACTAGATGAAATGAGAGCATATATCCTTCAAAAAAACGTGGACATAAATGTTCATAGCAGCTTTATTAAATAACCAAAACTGCAGTCAACCCACATGTCCACCACAGGAGAAAAGATTAAATGTAGTGTGTTCATATAATGGAATGGCAACCAGTAATTTACAAAAGAACATTGCATGCAGTAACAAAGAGGCATCATGCACTGTTGAGTAAGAGAAACCAAGCATAAAAGAATGCATGCTATACAAGTGTGATTTTATGAAATTCAGGAACAGAAAAAATGAATTGATGTTGAAAGCATTGGGGTAAAGGTAGTATTGAGAAGTAAGGAGCATGAGAGCACTTTCCAGGATGCTAGAAATATTCCACATCTTGATCAAGGTGGTAGTTACTGCCAGTGTGCCCTAGGGCAGGCTTGAGCCTTGCTTATGAGAAACAGTTCTCAAGTTTTCATGAGTTTTGCAAGCTGGTTGATTTTACATGGATAGTTTGAAATTAGCCACTGTAGGAATTTTTACAGCATAAAAATGTGTGAATGCTTTTACAGACTGGGGAGATTTAGTTGATAAACATTTATCAGCACACCTCGTATTACTGCTCATCAATCCTTGGCCTCCGATTATAGAAGAATCCAACAGATACAGAAAGAGGATAAGGCCAGGGAGGTACTGAGGAATGTTCTCATTCAACCTAAACCAAGGAGAGTTAACAATAAGAAACTGTATTAGTAGTAAGCAGCAGCCAAGGAGAGTTAGTGGTAAGAAAGCATATTCTTTGACATGGCTCAGCTCTAGTGGACATAACTTTGTACAAAATGTACAAAATGCCCAATGTTTGACTTTTTCCATTCTGCCTTTAATCCAAATTGCTTTTTCTGTGTGTTCTTGAAACAGCTAAATATTAGAGATTATTGTCATACACATAGTTTTTCCATAGACTTCTTTTGACATGTTGCTGAATTTGTGTCCTTTTGACTTTGAGTAGTTCAAAAGTTTTTGTTTCTGCTGCTTTAGGAACATTCTGGAAGAGTTTTCCGACTCCAGTTTGATGAATTCCAGATTGTCAGTAGTTCACATGATGACACAATCCTCATCTGGGACTTCCTAAACGATCCAGCTGCCCAAGCTGAGCCCCCCCGCTCCCCTTCTCGAACATACACCTATATCTCCAGATAAATAATCATACAGTGACCTCATATTTGCCCAGGTATGAAAAAGAATTGTGTACATAGCACTGTGGATAGGAGGTGGAATATCGGCTGTTGCTAGCTCATGGAGCCTTCTCATACCCTTAATCTCTCCAATTCCTGTAAAGCAGGTGAAGCAGCAATGTGAGACAGGGTTGGGGCTGCACACTGGACACTTGCCTTTCTTCAAGGTAGCTAGCCTCAGTTCCAGATGATTCTTGATCTAGATTTAGGTGATCCTTATGTAGTAGAATGAATCATTTCTGCCCCAGTTATCTAATAGGATTGTTAAGAAAATAAAATGAGATTTGAATCAGTTTCAAAGCTAAGAGTAAGCCATAAGGCCTATGACTTTGTAGTTCCCAGATCAAACCAGTTCCTGTAACAGAGACCCTTTAAGCCAAGTAAATAATGTGTGGGTAGAAAATTTCTTGGTGGCATCTCTTAGATGACTTCTCACAGCTCTGCCTTGTCAGTGTCACTGGATTATAAAACATAGCTTTTTTATCCTTATCCACACTCCCTACCCTCTCCAAGAAAGACCTTGAAAGTTGCTCTGGAGTTGGTGACAACTCCTTGATTCTCCCACTTAATCTCCAACCTCCCTCTAAGGCAGGAAAACATCCTACATTTCATCTTTATCTATGTGATGGTATATTCAGATCACACCCAGTGTCAAGCAGTTCAAATCCATTAATTTAGGTTATCATTGGGTTCAGGAAACTGCACTACTGGGGAATGTTGCTGTCATGATGATTTCTTATATCCCACACTTACCTTAGTTCTGTGGCAAAAGTACAGATTTAGTACACTTTTCTGCACATGTTTTTTGTAGTGGTTCTGAGGACTCACTTCAGTGCTCACTATTCTCGCAGAGAACACACTGCTTCCTATCCCTCAGCCCGGTCACACAGGCAGGCTCAAGCGATAATCCCGGATGTGTGCCCCTGGGCAAGCAACTTCCAGAGCCTTAGATTCTGTAATAGTAAGATGAGTTGCAATCCCTACCTCCCAGAGCTGTTGTGAGGATTGCCTTGATATATCATATGCAAAATTGTTAGAGCTTAGCACAGTGCCTAGCACAGAACAAGCCCTCAGTAAAAAGTGGTCATTGTTAGTAATACTATAATTGTCATGCACCTATCTCCTCCTTTGGCCAGAATTTTCTCTTCATTAGATTATTACAGCATTTTGCCATTTTTAATATTTTTTCCTAGCGCTCTGATTGTTTATGTCTCCTTTCTTCTCTTCGCCGCCGAAACATAGACATCCCCTAAGAGTGTCTTTGACTTTTTTTTTTCCTTATCAAAGCTTCCTGTTTGGGCTGCTTTTTCTCTCCCTGAGGCTTCAGCTATCATCTCAGTATAGATGACCCTCAAATTTGTATCTTTAGTTCCAACCTGTGTCTTAATCTCTAGGTCACATGACCAGCTACCTTGAAGTTCAAGGAGTGTGTCTGGTGCACACGTCCAACACTCAGACTTGCCCCTCCTCCGCTCTGCCAGGGCCCTCCACCAAGTGGCCAGACAGCTTCACCCAGCTGCCCGACTTCTGCTGATGGCACAACTGTACTTCTGGCCACTCAGGGCCAGAACCTCAGAGCTGGCCTCACCTGCTCCACCATTACAGGGAGCAGGTGAGATCTTGGCAATATACCCACCAGAGTCACTCTTAATCTCAAGGAATCAGAGTCACTCTGCATGGGCGCGGCAGCCCTGACCATGTCCGTGAGCCCCACCATGTCCCCAAGCAGACTCTGCAGCTCTTGACAGGAGCTCCTGCTTGGCGTGGGCAGAGAGCAGGTGTTGGGAAGGACCTCTGAGCCTTTCTCCGAATTGACAGCTAAGTTAATATTCTTCTCCTCTTAGAGCAAGTGAGAAATGTATGTAAGGGGACTAATGCTCTGTGCTCTGTTTTCACACAGGACTCATTAAAGTTGCGGTATTTAACATATCTGCCAATACCAGGATGAGCAACAACAATCCAACTACTACCCCTTCCCCGGACTAGCCGAGGGACGGGGCTTTGAGACTCCTGTTGGGACACAGTTGGTCTGCAGTCGACCCAGGATGGTCTACTCAGCACAGCTGACTGCTTCCGTGCTGCTATCAGAAGATGTCTTTTATCTTTTGTGAATGATTGGAACTTTTAAACCTCACCTCATCTCACCTTCCCTCTTCTCCTCTCTGCACCTGTTTTTCCTCATTTGGTTCCAGACAAAGATGACTTATAAATATATTTAGTGTTTTGCCAGAATCTCTCTTGCTTTGCCGTTAAGCAGAAGAACTAGTTTCCCTGTATAGGCTTCTGGGAGACCCAACTTCTAGGGGACAGGGGGTACAACTTCAAGCCAGACAGCACCCAGTTTCTCCCTGTGAACTCCAGGAATGCCCAGCACCTGGCAGGATCAGCCCAGTCCCACTATGCTTAGGAGAAGACAGCTGTCTGTATGGCCCTTGGGGCGAGAAAGCAACAAAACAAAAATACGCAACTGGAAGATCTGGGCCTCTTGCCTTTCATCTCTTTCTGTTTCTGTCCCTCCTCCCCATTCTCCCACTCTCCTTCAACCTGTTTCTCTGCTGCACCTGAAAAGAAAGCATATGAAAAAAGGTTCTCAGTTAACATGAGGCAAATCAGCAAGAAAATGCCACACTTGCAAGAGCTAAATGCTGTCCAGTCAAAATTTCAAACCCAGGCTTTCGCTGAAAGTGACCCTGTGTGGCAGCAGTGGGTTCTTAGAAGGTACTTTCATCATATTTGCAACTCTTCTCTCACTCCTTCTAACAACACCCCCCTTCAAAAAAGGTGGGGACAAGGGCAGAAATTGCCTGGGCTTCATCAATGGCCGCATCTTTTCTGGACTCAGCAGTCTCCTCGATTCCATGTAGAGTGTGGAAAGGAGTTGCTGATTGCATTTCCTCTCATTAACAATTAGATGTGTAATAAAAAGCATTGTACTTCATCTTAAATCACTGGTAAGGTTCACCCTAAAGAAAGGTTTGAAATGGCCAGAGCCACTCGCTGGGTGCATTCTGCATAATGGTTCATATCTCTGATTTGCTCATCAGGGTCTGTGGGCACCCAGATCCGGTGTCTTTGCCAAGACCATGATCAGAGTAGCTGAAGAGGTGGTCAGGGAAAAAGTGGATTTCTTGCTCATTTTGAAGAGTAAATACTATCTCTCAGAAGGCAAGCTAATCATCTCAACCTTGCACTGCAGAACCTTCCTCCTGCTTTTCTCAAACCCAGTATTTACCAAAAAAAGCTGCCAGAAAGAAGATCAGGGTGAAGTTTGGCACACAGGGTTTACTAATGGGGCAGAAACTGCCTTCTCTTTCCTTTTCTTCCTCCTCTGGCCTTATTTAACTCTCCACTCTCCCCAGCCAATAAAATTTCTCTGGAAGTTGGTAAGCAACATAAACAAATGGACCTCAGCAAGGGCCAGGCCACCCTGGCCACCTAAAAGGCAGCTGTATGAGCGTCGGGCAGGGCACGTGTGCCACCCCGACTTGGGAACACGGGGAATACTACCAGCACGTGCCCAGCTTGTTTCCCGGGAACGACACAGCGCTGCACCAGCCCTCTCGTGTGGCATGGGTACACCCATCACGGGTCCAAGGCCACACTGCAGTCTCTAGTTTCCCTTGGAAGCTGAGCAGTCGGTAAGGCCTGTTGTTTCTGTTCCTGAGCAAAGCAGTTGAGTAAAAGAAAGCCTGCTTTTAATCAGCTGCTGTAAAAACATCAGAATGGAAGCCAGTTGCAGATGCTCTCAAAGCCAGACCACCTTCTGTTCAGCAAGGGGGAGAGGGAGAGAAAGCCATCTTCACCTTTCCCTTTGGATTTGACTGAATGCTGTTGTTACATATTGAGAGGCAAGTTATGCATATGCGTTTTTCCCTTTCCAGCTTTAGGACTGGTTTTAAGCTTTTGGTTCCAGGTTACGTTCAGAAAATATTTCACAGTGTAATATGTCATTGCCTGGGAAATACTTTCTGAGTATAATTTCCTTCCCAACCACCCAAATGCTACAGAGAAATGTTTTCTGTTTAGCTGTGCTCAGAGTTCCTTGTCTGTTGTGTTGACTATTTTTGACTTTTTGATTGGTTAAGGATTTTGCTACAGATGAGGCAGAGGGCCATCAGCCCTGAGTAACATACAGGTCAGGCATTAAAGTGGCATAGATATCAAGCTGTCTGAAAATATTGTCCAATAGCCATAACTTCACTAGCCCTTCTGTTCATATGCTGCTATTTAAAAGTGGGAGCTGTTGAATATTCATTGGTGCCCGGAGTTTTGCTCTCCCATCTAGTTCAGTTGAAAGTAGATTATTTCTAAGATTGTTTTGAAGCTTGTCCAACACATCATAAATGAGATCAAGGGCGAACCCCACAGTCTGGAGCCGTTAGCTCCATTGAGCATGTTCTCCAAGTTGTCCTTTGCTGCTGATGGAAATGGGAATGAAGTTAAGTGGTCTGAAAAACTGAGTCAGTCACATTTCTCAGCTCTGGGGGTCATTTACCAGTTCATTGTAGAAGAAATAATCAGGTAAGTAGAAGTTCATTTCCAGAGAAGGTAAACCCCACTTACCATCTCTGCATGATTTCGGTGGGAATTGATTATCACTAATCCCCAACTGGGCTAGAATAAATGTAAAGTTTGACCTTTTTAAAAAGAAAAGAGAAACAAAGAAAGTCTCAATACATTGAAAAGAATGGTAGAAAAGGAGCTGAAGGAGTCTTTTGGCTGTAAAATGGCGTGACTCCATTGTAGACAAGTGTCTTCTCGCTAAAATTCCAGTGTGGGCCTGAACAAGGTTTTTCTTAAAGACGAGAGGAGGCCCCTTCAAAGGCATGCATGCGAGGAACGTGTGCATGCACTGTGCCTGCACCCAGGAGCTCTCCGGGCACACGGGAGCTCTCCAGTCACACCGGGGCTGCTTGGGCAAAAACCAGCATGCCTTGCTGTACGTGTGTGTATTTTCACTGCTCAGAACATCCTTTTCCTTTCCTATGTGCAGTTCGAAAGTGGACATGAATTGTGAATGGAGGTCTTTTACACTTGTCCCTTGGCAGAATTTTTTCTGGTGACTCTTCACCAGAAACTTCAGAGACAGGACTCTCTGGAACTCTATTGACAAGTAATAAAGTGTGGCCCTCATACCTTATTTCTAAACTGGGGGGGGGAACCCTGGGACCCCTAAATCATTCTGTTTTCTGCTTGAGTAAGAAAAAGCCATTTTATTTTTCTTTTGTAAAGTCATAAGCTAAAGAGAAGAAAATATGCACTCTTCTCCTCTGCCATCTCCTAGTATCCACTGGTCGGAACAGCTGTGGTTGGTCTGCTCCTTACTTAGCACTTGATTGTATCTGGACACCAAGGGCTTGGGGTGGAGAAGGGGTGGGAGGTACTGGAAATAAGTAGGGTGGTTTTTTCCTTTCCTAGAAATAGATTAGCTACCTTGGTATTGTTGACCTTCTTGGCATCTTCCATTTATTTTAGATGGTAATACCTTCCTACCTAATGTGTGAGCAGGCCAACCCAGAGTAGTGCAGGCGTGAGAGCCTAGGTTGCAAGCTTAATTCGGGAAGAATCCAAAGGTACTTCCTGGTGGAAAAAGGGATGCTTAGATACCCACCATCTGTGACCATTGCGCTCTTGCTGATCAGGTTTACTATATGACTTTAATCCACATTTCTGTTCTTCCTATTTGGATGAGCTGAACAGACTTTCCAAGAGCTGGAGAACATGAAAAGCTGCCCTTGCTTCTCCTTGCCTTCCTCTTTTCCCTCCTAGAATAACTCTCACTTGTAACCAGCACCCCCAAAGCCTGCAGGCTGAGTTCATCTCCCTGGGCTTCATCCACACAGCTGATCACTGACAGACCAGAGCCTCTTACTTTACCATTGGCTCAACATAATCAGTGCCAGAAAGATAGCCATCTCTTAGGGTAATAAAGCTGAGTTTTGCTTCTGCTGTTTTTATCTGTAGTTCATTTGTGACTTCAGAATACTTGGAACTGAGGAGAGAAACCAAAAGAGCACAACTATGGCTGCCTGATTTCCGGTGGAACTTAATGCATTGATATCTGGAAACCTCTTCTGTTGGAAGTTGAGTACCCATGATCTAAAGTTTCCTGGGGCAGATTACCTCTAAAACATGTGTTCTCCAGCCCACCCAGCTCTCTCAGCTTGTGGTTGGCTATGTGTGTGTGTTTAAGGATCAGTGTGGTAAATGGCATTATAAAGTGTCCCCTCCCCTCTGTCCCTTTCTCTTTTTGGACACTGAAGGAAAAGACCAACAAGGAGGGTGAGACCTTTGGGTACCAAGGAAACTAACACCTTCCCAAATCACCGATCACCCAAGCCCACCCAAACTGTTGTGAGGGATGTTTGCTGGACTCCAGCTATGGGGCCGGCCTGGCAATGAGTGTGAGCTTCCCTGAGAGCTTTTAGTTGGCTCAGCCCTCTATTCTCTAGACTTAAGTACTGACTGCTTTGACTTTTGTAGTTATGTTACCGTGATGTGTAGTCAAGGTACCAATATGTTCACAACCTAGGATCATGGTAAAATAGTGTGTTCTGGTTTTTCTTTTTTTTTAACTGTTCAGAAAAAAGTAACTTAAATTACAAATATAAGATTAAAGTGAGTTTTCTAAGTGTCTTGTCTCTTTGCCTCAACATAAAGAGGACAGTGAGTTTCAATATATAAATTAAAGGAGTGCACAGACACCTTTTAAGATAATCTGACATGAGAAAACAACATTTCGAGAAGTCAGGGCCAACTGGTGTGAAAAAATATGGGGCCCCTGGCAGACAGTGTTGCATGTTGAATTAAATCGAAGCCAAAATAATGTCTGATTTGGGAACTGGTCACTATAGCCTCAGCCCGCCATAGTCCAACCGGGGCCCAAAACTTAGATTTTCCTCTGCCGCCTCAGTGACTGAGAAGATAGGTTACCTTTGCATCCCATTTGATCAGTTTCTGGAAAGGTGAACACACATTTAGGAACAATTTCCAGAGAAACTCCAACAAGCTACAAAAATGAAGGGAGCAGGGTGCCTGGCTGGCTCAATAAGTAGATCATGCAACTCTTGATCTCAGGGTTTTAAGTTGGAACCTCATATTGGGTGTAGAGACTAGTTAAAAATAAGATCTTTAGGGGGTTTTTTGTTTGCTTGTTTTTTATGAAGGGTGGTTTGACCATCCGAGGGACAACACTGCTACTCCAGGTGAACCTACCCCCCTTCCCTCCTTAAACCAAACCTTGGCCAAACCTTGGAAGATGGGTACAGGTTTTCAGCATAGACGGACCCCTCTCCTCCCTCTTGTTTTCCATCTGTGAGCTTTTAGTGATAGTGCTCCTCCCTTCTTGACCAGACTCCTTGGGTCCATCACCCTGTGGTCTCAGTGCCTATCATACCTGGCCTAACACTGGTCGTGGGAGCTCCCTCAGACTGTTAGATGTCAGGGCCCAGTGCAGAACTGCCCTGCTAGAACTGAAGGCACATCAGATTCTCAGGCACGCCTGGCATTTTGCAGGTGGGAACCCAAGTTGCAGGAAAGGGGACCTCCTTACCTTGCCTGAGACCATACTGGCGTCAGCAGAGACTACCCAAGCCACTGGCATCCACTCAGTTATCACCAGCGAGGCCCCGGAGCCCAAAGGCTGGGCCTGGTTTATGGGTCTCACCTTCAAGCCGGTGTCAGAAGAGCTGATGTGTAGGGCATGCCCTTGGAAGACTCAGCCCTGAAGTCACTTGTGTCCTAAAGTGAGGCTGGCCCGGAATCCCTCTCCCCTTGAAACCCAGAGCTGCTCCACCATTGGCAATGACTAAGGGAGGAGACCTCTCTTCTTCCTGATTGGTTCTTACCAATTAAGAACATTTTATTAGGCTGCTAATTAAAGGCACTTTGTTAGCAGCGGGAGAGGCCGGTGGGTGCCTGGTGAGGTGGAGCCGAAGCCAGGAGAAATTGTTTTCCTCCCCCCGTGGAAGCAGAGCCTCTCAGGGAGCCCTCTCAGTCCCCTAACATTTCCTGCTGCGCCTGCCACACCCCTTGCTTTCAATTAGCAGCTCTGAGGGGAGTGAGGTCATTACAAAGCCCAGGTGGAGATCCTCCCCTACCTAAGGACACATGAGGCCCCCAGGGCCTGCCGCAGTCCAGCTGCCAGTCTGTCCATGCAGCTTGTTCAAAAGTGACCCAGGGAAGGAGAGTCTAGGCCACCCAAGGGTTTCTGTTTGTTTTCCCCACTGAGGAATGGCCCATAGGTCCCCATCACTGAGGGCTATTGTTTGGTCACCAGGATGACTAGTCACTTGATCACGTGGTGTGAATCCTCATGCTCCCTTGCTCACCAAAGGCTCACTGTGTTATTAGGAAGTATATATAATCTTCCTACCAATCACTTTACAGGAGCTGAGCCCACATAGCCCCGGAGTGGGCCCTCGAGGAGGAAGGGCTGATGGGTTTACAATCCTAGCCACAAAAGACCCTGAGAGGACACTGGCCCTGAGCTCATCATAGATGGAGGCACTTCCTCTGCATGGTCCACATGAGCCCAGGCAAGTCCCCTTCCTCCAGCAAGAGAGGAGGGCCTGGCTGTGATTTAGCACAGGAGGCTGGCATACATGGTCGGAGTTAGCCCTTCTCCAGAACCCTCCCTGTCCCACCCTGCTGCCCTCCTCACCCCCTCACTTAACTGTAGAATTAGCACCAGCCCAGACTGGGAGGGCAGATTTATGGCAAGGCCTGCCTCCCTCCATTTAACCCGAGGCCGGCCCAGGCTCCAGACACTAAATTAGATTTTTGACAATTAGAGAGACTAATGGGCGCATAGCCATCCCCAGAGCCAGATATCCGGCAAGGCCGTCTTTTAATATCCACCGCTGCCCAGCCAGCTCCTCCTGGCCGCCCTCCTCTCCTCCCAGGTGGGCATTTCTCTCCCATGCCCTGTACCTCTCCGCTGGGGCTCTGCGTGCACTGCTGAGGTTCCTCTGGTTCCTTCTCTCCCGATTTTCTCACCCCCACCTTCCTGCCCCATGCCCAGTGCAGGCCCTGTTCTAGGGCTCTGCCCCTCCTCACCCTCAGGTCACCTCTCCCAACTCCACCTTCACCAGCGCCCATCCCTCTAATCTTTACATCTGCTCCCAGTGGACTGCAAGCCGCTTGAGGGCAGGGGTTTGTGCCCTGTCTATATCCTACATGCTCAGCCACTGGTGGGTTCTCAGGAAACGTTTTTCTGAGCCTGCCTCTCATCCTCCCCCTGAGCCCCTAGACCTCCAAGGCTGCCCACCTGCCCCAGGCCCAGCCCTGGCTCTGGCCTGGCTCTGCTCCAGCATGGGTTGGATCCCCCTTCCCTGCCTCCCCTCAGCTCTGGCCAGTCTTGGGCTGGGTGGGTAATGAGATTGCAGTAAGTAGTGTTGGGGGGGGAAGCTGCTCACATTCACTCAGGCAGACTCATAGCTCTGTCAGGCTGATTGGTCCTGAGTGGAGGCGCAAACGGCCCCCCACGGACACGCTGAGATTGGTTATAAAATTACAAGCATTTGTTCTGCTGTCAGTGGCCTTCCCTCCCTCCCCTCTGCCTGCCTGCCTGGGCTCCCCACCCTCCCTGCCCCCAGCTCTCTCTCCCCTGGGGTCAGCCCACACACCCTAAGGGATCCTGGCCAGGGGCCACCACAGCAGACGGAGCCAGGAGGCTAGGGCCATCGAGCTCCCCATCCAAGCAGGCCTTCGTGCCTTGGCCCTAGGATGGTCACAGCTCAGGCTGGCCTCAGAGTGACCTGACCCTTTGCTCAGTGTTTCCTATTCCCTGAGGGTAAGTGAGGGTGGGGGCAAACAGGCCTTGGAATCCAAATACCTGCTCAGATCCCAAGTAAAGGAAGATGTCCTGAGCCTAGGCCTCCCAGACAGCCAGTGCCACAGCTTCTGAGGTGACCCTGGGCAAGGGTAGGGGATGTGGAGGGTTAGTTGGAGGCCTTTCCTCGTGGAGGTGGCAGTAGCAACAGTCAGGTCTCCGGGGGGAGTCCCCCTTTCTTTTCTTCATGTGGCCAATCCCCTGCCCTCTACCCTGACCCCAGATAAGGATAAATCAGGCCTCAGGATAGTACTTCCACCCCAATCCCTAATATCTGGGCCAGACCTGAAAGCTAGTATGGGCCACCAGATTCCCCACTATGGTTACCCTATACAAGCTGAGTCCCCTCGGCTTGCCCCCTGCATTCAACCCAGGGGCCAAGGGTCAATGGTCATGGGCCCCTCTGGCCTTTGCAGGGCCCCAGTTACCCCCAATCTGGTATGCCCTGAAATCCTACTTTGTGCTCTGGTAATAACTCTCACAGAGATACCCATTCTGTTGACCCTGCTCCCTTGCCTGCCGCATGCCAATCCAGTCCCCCTTACGCTGCCCCTGGGCCTCCTCCCACCCTCAGTCCTCCAACAAGACCCCAGCCCCCTGGCCCTTGCCTGGCCCTTCAGCCTCAGCCTCAATATCTGCCTGTCAGTATCCTGTCTGGAGGCACCAGGACATCCCATATCCAGCTGGGGGCTGCTGCTGAGAGGACGGTTCCCACGCTTGGAATAGGGAGCTTTTGGGGGCAGCATGTCCTGGTTGCTGGCTACAAGGTGCCTTCCTGCCATCCGTCATTCATTCTCAGCCTGGAATGTATTTGCTGTAATTACATCTTTAATTAGGGTGGTGATGGCTCATTGTTCACCAACAATGATGGATCAGATACTCCTGCTTGCCATCCTCCCACTGTCCAGCACCCTCCAGGTCAGCTGTCCCCTGACTCCAGGGTTGGCAAGAATATGAGAACCTGCTCTTATCTCACTGAGGCCCAGAGCAGCCATGAGCTCCACCCCAATGGTGATTATGTCCTTTCAGACCCCTGGGACTCCCAAGGGACTGGTTAGACCCTGATTCCTCCACCCAGGGCTCCCTACAAAAAGGCAAGGACACCAGATATCTCCTTGGTCCAAACTGGCCAGGTTGGGGAGGAGGTGGCACTATGTTGCCCATCTCCACCCCCAGGCCAGGCTCTAGGCCACACATTCTCCATCCACAGGGCTGACAAGCGCAGAAAGCTTCCAACCCTAAGCTGTGGGATAGATGGATGGGCAATCCTATCCCCAAGCTCTTCTGTGCATTAATTAGGGTCTCCAACCAAGGCCTCCACTGCCGTAAGTTTAAACTAACCTAGGCAGTAGGTCTAGGCCCGTCTGTACGTGGTGGATGCTCAATGACTACATGAATGAACATCACTCAGCAGAGATGTGTTCTGGGAGGGCGGGCTTAGAGCTCCTCATTACATGCCATGGGCTGGTTGGGGCCCAGGCTTTGCAGAAGGGCCAGGATGGGCAGGTAAAGCCCAGAACCCTCAAGGAGGCCTTGTGCGGAATAAGAACCCTAATCTGGGTTAAAATTCCAAGCTGACACCTACTGGCTGTATGACATTGAGTGAGTTCCCTAACCTATGTCTCAGTTAACTCATTTATAGAATGGAGATGAAAGCAGTGCCCTATTTCATAAGATGGCTGCAGATTGACTCAGCTGCTGAACATACAACAGAGCTCAGGCTAAGCTGGTGGCAGCTGCAGGGAAAGGTGGCAGCTGGGCCTCTGCAGAGAACTACCCTCTGCTGTGGCTGGCTCGTGGCCCCGGGAGCTAGGACGTAAGTGGCTTGAGGAAGGCCTTGCCCACTGCAGGCACCGTTGGGCACAGTGGGCAGGGGGGCGACAGGGCTGTGATCAAGCTGGTGTAAGATAAGGTGCACAGCAGTTGCACAGGACGTGCTTGCTGATAGGAACTGGCTGACCACCTTCCACAACTGCAGGAGTTCTTCCCCGGTGTGGTTAGAACCTAGTCTGAGTTGGAGCCCTGGTGGGAGAGGCCACCGCGCCCTGGCCACATGCAAAGGGAGGGGCAGGGAGGGAGAGCCTCGAGGCCCAGCAGGGGAGCCTAGCCCACCGGATCTTTAAGGGTGCTAAGCCTCAGGAAGGGGGGATAGGGGGAGGGAAGACAGGTAGAGTCCACCCTCTGCCCCTTCTACTTTCCAGCTTTAAAATTCTGTGACTTCCCTCCCTCCATGGGGCCTCATCATCTTCCACAAAGCCTCCCTACTCTGAGGGGTAGTTCCCTGTGCAGTCCCTCTTCCCCAGTGACCCTCTCCACCCTGCAGGGACCCCCTCTCCCTGGGGTAACTCCAAGGCCCAGGCTGGAAAGATGAGCCGTACCTAGCGGTAAGTATGCGCAACATTACATATGTATATTGGAGAGTAAATAACCCCAAAAAGCGCCTTGTAAATAGACTCCGAGTTTATCCTTTATTAATGAGGCACCGAGTGCCCTGCTGTTTTAGAGCAGCGAGACTTTCATAATATCAAAACCTAAATTACACTTGCGTCTCTCATCCCAGCGACGAGAATCTTTAGGCTCTGTTTGCAGAGTGAGTAAGCAGGGATCCCTCCCTGCCTGCCTGGGATTTGGCACCTTTCTCCTGGCTGGAGGGAGGGTGGAGGATGTGCACCCACACCCAAGTCCCCAAAGAGGGGGTCTAAGGCTTCAGGGTCCAGTGGGTGAGGGCTGCCTGGGATGCTGGCCTTCATTCTGTGTACAGAGTTTCCAAGATCAAGGGGTAGCCCCAGGCTCTGGGGTTTGGAGGCATGAGATGGGATGGTGGGCACTTCCTTGCATACTCTATGACCAAGCTATTCCCTGTCTCTCAGCTTCAGATAACCCATGTGTAAAATGGAGATTGTATCTTCCTCATAGGATGGTTGCAAGGAGTCAGTTTATGAGTCAGAAATGGAGGGTCAGTGCACAGTAGGTGGCTTGATAAATGTTCCGTGATGGTGATAATGCAGACAACATCTAGCCCCCCTCTTTGGAAGAGGACACCATCATCATTTCCTGGATCAGACCATGTGTGGGACCACAGAGCTCCAGCCCCATCCTAACACCAAGGTCCTATGCTGAGAGGGCATTACCAGGCCCACCTCGCCCCCAGGATGATCAAGATGTGACCTGCCAGTGCCCCACACTCAACCCTGAGCTCTGCCAGGGCCAGGAGCCTGCACCCTCTTGGCCCCCATGATTGCCCAGGTCAAAGGCCCCCCGCAGGCCCCTTGGGGATTGTACCCACCAGACCGCAGGCCTGGGCCAAGCCAGGCTAGGTTGGCAAGTGGACAGGCAGGCGCCGTGTGAGCAGGATTTATAGCCTGGCCAGCCAGGCTCCTGGTGCTCCGGTGGGCGTCATGTCGAATCTGTCCCATTATATGGACAGTTGAGTTTAATAGTCATTGTGTGCTTGCTCAGAGCCCAGCAAACATCACGGGGCGACACCCCCTCCATGCGAGCAGCCCGTTCCCCAGCCACATGGCCCATCCGTACAGTAAATTAAAAATATGAATCACTTCTCCCCACTGCCTCCCCAAACGCTCATCTTGTCAGCCTCTATGTTGCCTTCATTTGTATTACCTTAATTTAATGTTAATTATGGTCTTCATTTACAAGGAACAAGCAAGCCCTGCTCTGCCAGGGGACCTTGCCCCTACCCCTTCCCCCTCAGCCCAGGAGGGAGAAGCCGGGGGAGAAGGGGAATTTGGGGGGGCTTCAAAGGAGTAAGGAAAAGAGTTAGGGGGGTGGGCAGGAGATGAGATCTGGGCCATGAGTGGCTGGTGGCCATTCAGGGAGGACTAGGGAGACTCCCCACCTCCACATACCCGATCTTCAAGCATTTGTTCATTCAGCAGTTACTTATTGAGCACCTAATATGTGCTGGACAACTAGGGACCAGAATGAATGGGGAGGGAGACAATCTCTGATGAGGGCTAGTGGAGTCCTCAACACCATCCTGAAGTGAATATGCCGGAAGGCAGCACCAGGAACACATCATCCAGGCCCAGTTGAGCTGGTATCTGAGTCAGTCCAGAGAGCTAGAATACGGGCAAGAGATCTCTCCCTTCCAAGCCCCCCTGTTGGCTGCCAGTGTCATGCCTACCCCAAACTGCTTTGCACCCGGTCCAGAGAGGAAGTTCTTTCTGGGGTCTTTCCTGAGTCCCTCTTGTTATAAATCAGCCTGGGCTCAGAGCCTGAGTACGGCCAGGAGTGGAAGGGTGACTCCCAAGCTACCCTGTCTCTGGAGGGTTGGGAGAAAGACATCATGGGGACCACCACCCATCATCCCACCATCCCATGACCCCACCACCCAGCCCCTCAGACTTGCCCAAAGTCCTTGTGTCTGAGAGGCCATGTGGCTGTCCCTGTGCTGTCACCCTCTGCTGACAGAACACACAGTCACACACAAGCCTGTAGGGCCTGCAAGGGGCTCAGTAAATGTTGGTGGCTGATGTCACACGTGTGCACACAGGGAGCTGGCAGAGGGCCACCTGCACTCAAGCTGCCATTCACCACGAATCAGCTCCTCCCCCAGCACACTCTCCTCGACTGGGCAAGAGGGTCTCCAGCTGGGGATAGCTGCTTGACAGATGAGGCTGTTCTGAGTGTGTCTGGATGTGTGTCCCTCTCCTGGGAGCTTTGGTCCACACGCAGAGGCTTGTGTCCCCTGGGCTTCCATGTGCCTGTTTGTATGTGGAAGAGCTTGTGTCCAGCAGGCCCACGCTCGTGTGTGCGCGCCTGTGCTCATGCACACGGCACTCCCCCACCCCCCGCCCCGCCTGTCAGCGATGCTGATGACATTGGCGCAGAGGAAAGTGATGACAAATGCCCGTTATCAGCGAACGAGGCCGATGACAAATGGGCGGGCGCCCGAGCAGCCCCATTACGCTGTAATAACAGAAGATGGATGGCCTGGCGCCCCCCACCCCCACCGCTACCCCCTGCGCGGGTAACGGGAGCCGATCTGGCTCCGCCCGCCCTGGAGGTGGCCGAGCTGCCCACCCGGCTGCCAATCACGGCGGGGCCGAGAGGCCCAGGAGCCAGGAGCCCACGCGGCCCACCGCAGCGGAGGAACAAAGCGGTGAGCTCAGCGGGAGCGGTGGGCGCACTGGGCGGCAGGGCTGTCAGCGGCCAGGGCACGCAGCTGTGCACACACATGGCCCGCACACACGCCAGCCTCTGGTGTCCTTGCACTGTGCACCTGCAGCTCCTGTCCAGGCACAACCCCCACCTCGCAGGACCACAGACACGTGGTTTTGGGCCATGCGTGTGCATACATCTGCCACCCAGATCTAGGTACGCACCCACCAACATAAATCCATGCGCACAGAGCATGCACACCAATGCACCTGCAATTAGTACACATCGCAACAGAAACAACGCTTATATCTGCGCACATGTATGCTCCCAACGTGCCTGTACATGTATGGATATGGAAGTCTGTATACACATAAGCAGAAATGCTTGTTTGTGGACACAGCCCTACACAGTTCTGCACACACAATTCAGGGCTTACACACACACACGCACACACATACCTGTATCAACATATATTCACTGAGCTCCTATGTGTCAGCCAGGTACTGTGGAGTTATAATGATAAATATGACACCGCCCTGTCTTCCAGAATTTTAAGTCTACCAGAAGGAGCAGACAGATGGCTATGAGTGAAGGCAGAAGATGAGTTGTGCTTTGACTGGAGTACCTAGTTGTGATGTGAGATTTCCAAAAGAAAAATCAGAAAAGTCTTCCTGGAGGAGGTGGGCTAAAGGAAGAATAAATTCTCAAAAGGAACTGAATTCTGTTTTTTAAAAAAAGGTATGAAATTGGGAACCTGTAGGAGGGAGTGTTTGGGGCCAAGAGTCCAAGCGAGTGGCAATGTGTGAGGGCGACGGGAATGAGATCTGTCACATAGATTAAGGCCAGGGCGCTGGGGCTGGGAAGAGTCTGGAAGCTAGAGGGGCAGCAAGGAGGCTGAGGCAGGTCCACGTGAGCGATCTGCAAGGCCTGAGGCAGCGCCAGACATAGAAAAGGAGAGGATCAGGGCACCTGACTGGCTTAGTCCAGAGAAGAAGGGACTCTTCATCTCTGGGGTTATGAGTTCAAGCCCCGCGTTGGGCATAGAGATTTAAAAAGTAAACCTAAAACAAGTAAGGAGGGGCTCCTGGGTGGCTCATTGGTTTACCATCTGCCTTTGGCTCAGGTCATGATCTCAGGGTCCCTGCTCAGCAGGGACAGGGAGTCTTCTCCCTCTCCCTCAGCCCCTTCTGCACCAACCACAGTCCGCCTGCCCACGGTGTGCATGAGATAAATAAGTATCTCTAAAAAAGATAAATAAAATCTTTAAAAAAAAAAAAAAAAAAAGAGGACCAGAAGGTCAATGAATGGGAAAGTGCCAGATAGGGCTAACTTTACAGGCATGTGTATTGCGTAGTCCCAGGGGGCCCGACACTTAGAAGGGTGTCTTGAAATTCTTTATATAATTTTATAATAGTCTGAATTTTCATTTGGCCATGGGCCCTGAAAATTAGGTAGCCAATCCCGGAGCCCAGAATCTCCCAGGTTTCCAAGCTGCTGGAGTAAGACAGTAACGGGCAGGTTTGGTACATTAGAGTCTGGATGTGGATTGAGGGGTTGAGGCGATGAGTGAAGATTTTAGTGTCTCTATCCCCAGAGGGGAAGTTGGTGCCTTGCATATGTCTCTGCTCATGCTTGCTTCTACTCTGCAGGGAATCCATTCACTACACACATCATAGACAGACCTACTCTCTGTACTCCCTTTGCTAGAATATCAGCTCCCCAGTGCTCCCTCTAGATCCCAGGGCATGGCACATGGTTGCCTCTCAATACCTGTTGAAGGAGTAAGTGATAGTGTGAATGAATGAGCACGCACGAGTCCACGTATGTATGCATATTGGGCATCCGGTCCCCCAACAGGAGGGGTACATGCAACAGAAATATGTTCCCCATCCCATTGCCACTGCCCAATACTTTCTCCAGGGTTGTTCTGTTACCCCATCTACTTTGGCAAAAGAATGTCCTTGCCTCAGTGGTCCCCTTATTGGGTGTCTCCTTTGCAGACAAAGCAGGGCAGGAGTTCAGGTTGAGCTGATGGGGAGGAGTCCAGAACCACGGGCGGAACAGGGTAGGGAGAGAATATGATTTGGAGCCAGAGGATCTGAATTTAAGTCTCAGCTCCCCCTTCTGCTGACTATGCCTCTGAGCTTCAACTTCTTCATCCACAAAACAAGACTATAAGGTGGAAAAGAATTTATACAGGAACCTTGATGCCCACAGAGATTTTTAGGGGAGATCTATGAGGTCAGGTATTGAGAATTGCTTCCTCTCAACTCTGGGGTTCCTGGGATGTCAAAAATAGACTGGGGACCCAGAGGATGACCCAGTGGCCTCAAAGGGGGGGGGTTTGCCAGACTGGGAGGAAAAGGCTTTGGTCCACTATCAATAGGAACCAGATGACCTTGGAGTTCAGACTCAGGCCTCTCCCTGCCTCCCCAGACCACCTGCAAGCAGGGACACAGGCCAAATATTAAGTGCCCCCAGACTAAAGTAAACACTCTGGCTTTGGGTAACTTGGGGTGAGGGGAGGCAGAGGACACATCCAAAGATATGGGCCAGGGGAGGGAGCTAGGTGGAGGGGATGGGGGGGACACCAGGCTTCCTCCCTATTTCTCTCCCAGGGCACCCTGCCTTCTGCTTGACAGGAACTGACCTGCTAACATGTAACTTTCTCCTGTCTACAGAAGGAGGGGAGTGGGAAGGATTTCCAGGACTGGGGCACCTGTCTCTCTCACTGTCATGGGACCCACTCTGGGTCTCTGCAGTATGGTCTGCTTCCTCCTCCCCATCTCCTATTTCAGCCGTGTTAATTATCACCTTTCAGAGTATCAAGAGGCCCTCAGGGAAAAACCCCCAGCAAGGAGACTGCAGTGAGAGGCACCAGGATTAGAAACAAAATGCCGGCTAATGGGCCTCATCCCTCCTCGCTTACCAGTTCACTTTTTCTGTAGCGTTATTGACCTGTCATTAGTTATCCATCCAAGGTCGCTGGGCCTGGCCCAGCTATAAATCCTGGCAGCTAGAGCGGGGCTCCAGGCAGAGCGATGGTTCCCAGGATGCAGGGGAGAGCTCAGCCCCCAGAGCCGCCCACACCCAGAGTCACAGATTGCCTAAGTCCTGGGAGGGCTTCCGCTGAGAGGCTAGGTCCCTCTTCGTACCCACCCTTGACACCACATCCGTCCCACTCCACTCTTTCCTGCCATTTGTTTCTCCAGCGCCACCTCTTCCTCCATCACTCACTCTTTTTTCCTCTCCCCATCTTTTTCTGTTTTCCCCCCAAGCCCAGAGTACAAGGTTGGGGAGGGAAAGGCGATGGGGAGGAGCAGGGAGGTACTACTGGTCTAACTGGTACCCTCTTACTGAGTAGTCTCACCCCACCTGGTCTCCCAGTTTAGAGCTTCCAGGAGCAAGGACAGAACTCCCCCAGCGGGAAACTGAGGCACAGAATCCGGTGCAGAGGTGAGTCTGGGGAGGGTCCCACCTGATTCAGCATCAAAGTCACCAGTCCAGGGTCCCTGCCAGGTGATGGGGAGGGTCTACCCACCCAAGGAGGGGCGGTAGGTCACATCCCCAGTGGCTGCCTCTGGAGGAGGAGCGAGGAGCTGCGTAGTGGCAACGCATTCTGGACCCTTCCAGCCCAATCCTCCTCCTTCTCCCCTCTCCTGACCCCGGAGAAGCTCCCTGGGCGGTTCCTCCCGGTACCTGGCGTCTCTACCACACCCCCATCCCCGGCCTCACACAGCCGGCCTCCTTCGTGCGGCCTCTTCGTTGGTCCTCGCGCGCCCTCTGCTGGCTCATTCCGGGAAGCTCGCTCTGGGCCCTGGACAAACTGGCAGCAGCCACCCAACCTACCCCAAGGCCTGCAGGCGGCGACGCCCCTCTCCTCAGAGATGACCCCTGGAGCATTCCTCTGTCTTGCCATCCCCCTGCGTCGGAACAGCCGCCCTCATTCCAGATCCCAGAGAAGTCTGATTTTCTGTTCCCATGGGGCAGAGGGAATGAGGTCCAGAAAAATATAACCTGAAGCATGGAGAAGAGAGAGCGTTCGTCTTGCCTCTGGAGTCTGGCTCTGAAGGGGCATTTGTGGTCCGGTCTGTACTTCACAGTAGAGCCTGTGAAGCTACATGTTGCATACCACAGACTGGGCAGCAAGTAGGGCTTCTCTAGGGCATCTTCCTGGAGACCCCCTCCTTCACTTGGTCCTGCAGCTTCCATAGGCACTTGGTTGAGGGAGGGTCATGGAGGCCCTTAAGATGGGGGTGTGAAACCTTGGCTCTCAGAATCTCTGAGGTGGGGACTGCAGTCCTTGGCCCCTGAGGTGAGAAGCTGGAGCTGCATAGAGCATCAAGGCTGTTCTCTGTCAGGAAGAAAAAGGGCATGCATGACTTCTAGAGTCCTTTCTCTGGAGTCAGACACTAAAGGTTCCTGGGCCCTCTCCTCATTAGGCAGCTTTGGGGGAAGAGGGACAATCCAGGGGGGATGATTCCTTTCCAATAGGTGTGTGGCCTAGCAGGTAGGTAGGATGGCCTGATGAGAGGCCCTCGTCAAAGTGCTCCCATGTATCACTGAGTCCAAGGTCATAATGATGAGAGAAGATTCCTCAGGGGAAGTCTGGAGCTGGGGGAAGGGGGAGGTTCTCAGGCCAGGCTGGGCACCCATCAGGCCCTGTTTGGAGCCCATGTGAGATCAAGTCAGGTGTGTGGGGGGCTGACAGGGGTCAGCTGTGTGCAGGGACATGGGTGGGGGCCATCTGTCAGGCATGTATAGGGATATATATGAGCTATAGAACTAGGACCCCTGCTTCCAGCAAGACTGGAGCTTAGAGTCTGTCCCCACACCATTAATTCCCTAAGGGAGGTTAGAGGTCAAGGACTCTCATCTCAGGGCAAGTGGGCATTTGCTGATTGTTCTTCAACATCAGTATTAGGAACCCTCCACAGAGTGACAACTTAGGTCTCTTTGCTTGAGATACATGGGAGAAGGAGAGAGAGGTTAGAAACAAAGCCCAATGAGATCTGGCTAGAGAGGAGCCAGGGAAACCAACTGGGTTTTCTGAATCACAGAGATCAAAGCTGAAACTCAGCTGTGTTCCTCACAGCGCTTCACATGTTGTAGGACCACACTTTCCTCATCTGCAAAATGAGGATAATGCAACAACCCACGGGGCTGCTGGGAAGGTTACAGGATGTAACCCACATGCACATCTAGGTTAGGGGTGGACTGGCCAGGCTCAATCAATAAACACTGCTAAAATCTTGCTAAAATAAACCTGAAATATGGTAGGCATAACCTAAGTCCTCCTCACTAGACTCTTGCCATAACTTACAAAATATCAACTGGTCTTCTCCCACCTATAGAGAAGCTACTGTCTGCTAGTAGGAATCAAAAATATCTTCTTCCAGCACCCACCCAGGCTCCATGAATAAATATTTTTTAAAACTCTGGTTTGGGATAGGGAGGGGATCTCTTGTTTTCAAGTATACTAAATTATTCAGCCTTCCTCTACCTACATCCTAGAAGGCTCTGCCTGAGCCAATTCCATAGAAGTTCCTCCTGCAAGGAACCTTTCCTGTGCAAGATGAGTCCCTGCTCCTCATAACTTGGGGGTCCAGGCTTCACCTGGCAGGAGTGACGGATTTAACTGCTATAAGGATTGGATCCCGGGGAGAACAATTGGGAGCACTGAGGACTTTGGCAGCTGGGGAGCAGCTCCAGTCAACTGTTGCCTGGTGGGAACATGGGGGAAGGGAAATGGCATGAGGATGCAGCCCCAGACTTCTTCCAACTTCATCTCCCTTGCCATCACAGAAACTTCCTAAGACACCCTTCCCCTAAGTCCTCATATTAGTTTTCTATTGCTGTGTAACTAATCGTCACAAATTTAGCCCCCAAAACAAAACCCATGAATTCTCTCAGTTCTTTAGGCTGGAAGTCCAGGAAGGCTCAGCTGGATTCTCTGCTTACAGTCCCACAAGGCTGAAATCCGGGTATCAGCTGGGCTAGGTTCTCACCTGGAAGCTCTGAGGAAGATCAGCTTCTTTGCTCCTTTTCACTCTTGGCCGAATTCAGTTCCTTGTGGTTGTAGGATTAAGGTCTCCATTTCTTTACTGGCTGTCAGCTGGAGGCAACTCTCAGCTCCTCCAGGACCTTCCCTCATCTTGCACGCAGCCGCTCCATCTTCAGAGCCAGCAGAGGTGTGTTGACTCCTCCCCATGCTTCAAATCCGACTGCTCCTTTGCTACTAGCTGGAGAAAACTCTGCTTTTAAAGGGCTCATGGGATAGACGAGGCCCACCCAGATGATCTCCCTTTTGCCATACAAGGTAACATAACCATGGGAAAAATACCTCATCATAGTTGAAGACTCCAGCCACACTCAAGAGAGAGGGAGTAGAGGTCACTGAGGGTCTTCCTTCAAATCCTATCCATCCTGTCTCCAGGGTGGGTGGTGGCGGTGAAAGCATCCCTCTCTCCTAGTCCCACCCCCCTGACTTCTGTGAGACCCTAGCTAGGCTAGTCACCTCCCACATGTGGTCCTCAGCTGTCTCATCTTTTCAAGAGGGCAAAGAGCTGGACACAGTCTAAATCCCTCCCAGTTTCATGTACTAATTGTGATTAAAGAAGAGGGAGAATTCTGCCCCTTTGGACTGTGGGGCCCCAATGAGAAGAGCAGGCCTGCGTTAGCCACCCAGCAACCTTGCTGCAGGCTTGAGAAAGGGTCTTAGTAAGGGAGAGCAGTAGCTGGGGCAACCACATGGCCTAGCCAAGGTACCTGGTGTCAGAGGGCCAGCCACCCAGCTGGCCTAGGCTGTAGAGGTGCCATTTCTGCTGGCCAGAGCCCCTGGGCACCTGTGAGCCCCACAGAGGAGGCCAGGTCCTCGCCGGGGTCTGCCCAGGGCAGGGTGACTGCCTCGTCAACAGGGATGTAGGGCAAAGACCAGGTCAGGCGGGCAGCGGACCCTCCTGCCTTCTCAGCTGGAACCAGCCTTCAAGATGCATCTCCCAAATCCATCCTGTCTGCCTCGGGCTGAACTCTGGGTCTCCAAAAGGGCCTTCTCAGACTTTTCCTGTCCCTCCCACCTAACCCTAGCTGGGCAGGCCTGGTTGAGCCCCACATCCCAGACCCTCTGGGCTGTTTCTGCCCAGGAACTGGCAGGGGGTCCGAGGAGCCCCTTATCCAGGAGCCCTAGTCATACATCTCTCTCTGTCTCTCTGTCTCTCTCTCTCTCACACACACACACACACCCACTCCCCCGCTCCCCACCATAACAGAGCTGCCTCTTCTCCCTGGCTCCTCTCCAGTCCTCCCCAGGCTCCACTTTCTTTTCTTCACACAAGCTCCCCATCAGGGCTCCCGCCAAGGCCTGGCCAGGGGGCTGGAAGGAGACCCTCCCCAGCTCCATCCAAGCGAGGGAGCTGGGTAAGAGGCGGGGAAATGAGTATTAATTTATCATGATTAGGCAAATCCGGCAGGGAGAGCCGATTCCGGAGGAGGCTAAAAAGATGAATTTCAGCAATAAAATTAAATAAGGACGGACGCGCAGCCCCTCCTCCCTCCCGCTTTGCTGATCTCTCTCTTTCTTACAATTTATGAGGCCAATTATGAAGATGAGGTTGGAAGTTCCTGGAACTTCACTAAATGCAAACGGCGGTCCCTGCTGTTCCCATCAAATTAATTAACCGCGCGCTATTGATGGCCGCTCAAGGCTGACGCAGGCGGCCCGCCCTGCGGTCGCCTCCACGGACACAAGGGCCCAGGGTCCAGAGCCAGCCCGGGCTCCACCACCTTCCGCAGTCCCTGCCCAGCGCTGCAGGGACTCCAGGGACCGCCCTTCCAGCCCCCAAGGCCCTGCCCAAGCCCTGGACAACGGAGACCACGGAGGCCTGGACCAGTGCGCACACGGACTCGGGGGGGGGGGGGGGCTGCCCGCACACACACGGATCCAAAATCCCCACCGAGCAGCACACAGACACACAGCCCAGAATGCACATTAGACACACAGACGAACGGACATGCTGTCGGACAGACAGAAGCGCAGTGACATCTCAGCTGAGGGCCTGCAGCCCAGGGGGTGAGTGTCTTGCTGTGGCAGGACCACTGTGTCTAGGGTCGGGGACCTGCTTGCTCAGGGCCAGGCCAGAGTCCTGCAGGGCCACCGGCCAGGTGAGTTTCCACAGCCATTCAGGTCGGAGCGGGGGCCCCCTTACATGGTGCCCCTGGACTTGAGAGATGTCCTCCGTGGCATCCTCAGAGCCATCGCCCACACTCCTTCAACCCCTGGGTCTTCTCTTCATCTTCAGGCCCTTCTTCAGGAATGTTCCCTCTGGGTCTCTCGCTGGGGATCAGCTTCTGCACTGACCTCCGGTGTGGACGGCCGGCCTTGTGGAGTGCCAGTTCAGGCAGCCAGGGTGAGGCTTGGCCCGAGTCTCAGGGCCACCTTTGGGTCTTCAGCCCTGAAGTTTCCCGTGTTCCAGAGCTCAGAAGCAGGGCTGCCCAGTGGCTTGGGGGTTCTAGAAAACTAGCTGGCTGGTGCCTGGATTGAAGGGCAGAGTGGACATGGGGCTAAAGGTCTTGGGGCTGGGCCTCAGGCCCAGGGCAGCATCTAGGTGTCTGTGAGTCGGGAGGGGGGGCAGCAGGCTCCCCAATAGCTATAGCTCGCATGTGAGGCTGGTCCCTGAGATGGTAGGAGGGGCTGAAAGGGGGTCTCCTGAGGAGTGAAGGAGAGTGAGGCCAATGTCTTCTCCATGTTGTAGTCCCTAATCCTGGCAAAAGGCAGCCCATCTCATTCACTCACTCATTCATTTATTCATTCATTCATTCATTTTTAAGGATTTTATTTGAGAGATAGAGAGCACAAGCAGGGAGAGATGCAGAGGGAGAGGGAGAAGCAGGCTCTCCACTGAGCAGGGAGCCCAACATGGGAATCAATTCCAGGACCTTGGGATCAGGACCTGAGCTAAAGGCAGACACTTGAGGCACTGAGCCACCAGGCATCCCAGCCCATCCCACTTAAAGGGAGAGGAATACTGTAACTCTCCTGGAGAAGCAAGACAAAAGGCCAGGGGTTTCCATTCCCAGCCCTTGAAACCTGGAGGGTAGGACACAGCTGGACTTGCCCACCTTGCCATGTCCACTCCAGGCCAGGAATCTCCTGGCCCTGTGCCTGCACCTGCTCCCCTATGAGCAGCCAGAACCCAGGAGAGTGTGGCCTTTTCTTGTTCCACTTTCAGTGCAAGTTTGGGGTCAAGATCAATGTCATTCTCTCAGCCCCTGGGAAAAGATGAGACTCCCAGCTTGGTGGGGTTGGGATAGAGCAGTCTAGAGAGGTCTGTATCTTGGGCACAAAGCCCAAGGGGAAACTGAAATTAAGGGAGGCTCACACTGAACAAGTGGCAGCCAGCTGGAGAGGGCTGGGACCCAGGGCTTTGCCCACCACCTGACCCTCCCCTACTCCAGGCATATAAGGCTCCCACCCTTCCTCACACCCCAGCTGCCCTTGTGGGGGGACCTCTTCTGTCTCACAGCAGGTCCTGCCACTCACTATAAAAGGAGACCAAGACACACCCAGTTTACTGGTTCCCTACTGTTGCAGTATGCACTTAGTGGCTTAAAACAACAGTTATTACCCCACAGTACTGCTGTTTTGATGTCTGACACAGGTCTCAGGAATAGAAGAGGTGTTGGCAGGGCTTCGTGCTCTTATGAAGGCTTTGGAGTAGAATCTGTTTCCTTGCGTCTTCTGGTTTCGAGAAGCTGCCCACATCCCTTGGCTAGTGGCCCCCTTTATCTGACTTCAAAATCAGAAACATTACTTCTCTCTGACCTTCCTCCTGTTGTCACATCTCTCTGCATAGGTTTTCCACTTTTAAGGATTCATAATTAGATTGGGTCCAAAGGATAATCTCATCTCAAAATCCTTAACCTTAATCACAAGCGATTCTCCTCCTCCTCAGGACCATGTGGCAACTGGGGGGTAGTTTTGGGGTACTCAGTTGCTAGACAGGATGCCAGTTCCTACCAGGTCTCCAGAATTCAGTCTCCCTTTCCAGAAGAATGGGGCGCTGGGTGGCAAGCTTACTCAGAAATCAAGTCCAAACTCTGAAGTACCTGGAGAACTTTCCAACACTCTGCTTAGTTTGGACTTAGAGAACCACCCCAAACCAGGCAGCCTTTCTCAAGATAGAAATCCCTCCATCAGCTCTTTTCTTGGGCTCCTGTGTCAGACTGAGCAGCCAAGAGGATACCACCTCCAGAACGGGTCTCTCTGGAAGGTGGGCACACACTCCCTTTTTATCCCGATTTCCTGTCGTCCTTGCCAGGAGGGGGGACCTGGAGTTTACATGGTTTGGAGGTAATGTCTGGAATTCTGAGTCTCCTGGAAGGAGGAGGAGGTGCCAGGAATGGGGTCAGGTTCCTATTTTCAGACACCTTAGAAGTCAGCACTATCCTTCTCTGTAGTTCTGGGGACTTCTGTGTGTGGAAAGGGTTTAATTGGCCAAGTTACCCCTTGACCCACTAGTTCCCTCTTGTAGCCCGGGAGGCTTTATTCCTCTGAGCCTGGAGAGGCTGCTGAGCAGGTGAGGGCCCAAAAGAGAGGAGAAGCAACGTCCACATCTGGACCTGGACCCTCCAGGCTCTGGGTTTCTGCCAACTCCAACTCTGATCCTTGCTGGGCATGATAGCAGACACTGGAGGGCCAGTCCAGAGTGGAGCTGGCAGAGCTTGTGAGTGGGGGCCAGAAGTGAGGGCCCCTTGGGGGGCCGAGAACTTGCCCAGTTTATTCATTCCAGGCCCCAGTCAGCCACACAGCCCTGGGAGTAGAAGCTCTGAGGAACTCACCCCTCACCGAGGTTTCTGGGCCTTTGATGTGAATGTCTCTGGCTGGTACTAGGCTGCAGAAGGCGTCCCCAGCATCTGTGAGCTTTGGATTCCTTCCGCAGCATGTCCCATGCAGGTGCAGCCCCAAGATTGGGACTTCAGGGTTCTGAACTAGGGTGTCTATTCTGAGATACCAGGATCCCCAGACAAAATCAGGCCAACAAAGGCCAGCTCTGGGACTCCCATTACTGACAGAGACAGGACTCAGCATCTGGCCCCCAGCCTGCTTCCCAGCCAGCAGGCTCCAGCTGGAGCCCATCTCTGAAGCCTCCACCACCCCCCACCACCATGCCATCAGGCCTCTCCAGGCTCCTCCAACACGGCCACCTTCTCCTGTCCTGTGCCCATTATTCTTCATAGTTGGTATGCCTGAACCTTCTTCCCTACCCATCTACTCCCCTCACCAAATTCTCCATCCTGCAAGGTCCAAACTCCAAGCGCTGTCCTGGTCCCACCAGCTGGACTTGCTCCTATCTGCTCTATCAAACTAAGACCCTCAGCCTGACTCCTAGTCCTCCGTGTCTGTCCTCTTGACTTCACAGAAACATCCTCTCTAAAGCGTGTTTAGCTGTCCCCAAACACGCAGGCCATTTCCCTGCCAGCCTGCCCCTCCCTTCCTCCCGGCAACCTTCTCTGACTGCCTCAGCACTGTTGGTGGCACACAAGTCACCATTTAGGTGTTCCTAATGAGTCTCATCCCCTGTTTATGTCTGATAGCCTATTCTAAGGCAGGGCCAAGAGTTGCTGATGGGGAGACAGGTGCTCCTAATGCCTGACTCCATGAATTCTCCCTCTTACCCATCCACGCCTGCCCCCTTCTGAGCTCAGGAGCTGACTCAGGCCAGCCCATCTGGAGAGCAGTTAACTTGCCTTTCCGGCTTCCCATTCAGCTCCCATCTTCATCCCCACCCGGCTGGAAGGCAGGCAGGCACTGAAGCAGCTTACAGACTCCAGTCAGAATGTCAAGTGCATTTTACTGGGCCCCTGGGCCTTCAAATGCTGTCTTTACCGAGCTTCGGTTCCCCCCCACACACACACCTCTAGCTGCAGAGAAGTGGGCTGGGGAGAGGGAGTACATGTGAAGTGGCGTGTTCTCTTACTCCGGAGGGTCTTAAGGGATGCTCAGCCACAGCTGTTTGCCAGCCAGAGCCTCTCTGGGTAGGGAAGAGGGGGTGTCTGGGCCTTTAGCACAGGAAGCTGGCTCCACACCACACCTGTTCTTGCTTAAAATGGGGCAAGGGGCGTGTACAAAACTCTACCAGAGGCAGTGGTGAGGTGGAAGGACAGCAGTCAGCTCCCACTGAGGGGAGAGCTGGGACGAGCCTGGGAGCCAGCCTGGCCCTTTTCCTCAGGCCCAGGTGGCTGAAGTGGTGAGGTTCAGCCCGCTAAGGCTGGAGCCAAGCACTAGATGGCCAGGTGGGGCAGCCGGTCCAACTTGGCACTCCCTTCCCTGGAGCCGTGGGTCACCAGTCCCGCTCAGCTGGTTCTCGGTAGGGTAGGCCCAAAAGCCTGAAGACATCCTCCTCAGTGGGGGTGGGCAGCACTCGCCCAGGCCCCACCTTGAGGCCTTGTGGGTCCCGGAGCACAGAGGTGCTGAGGGCGTGCTCTGACAAGCTCATGCCCTTGGTCTTGGCCAGAGCCCGCATGGAGCGGTTGAAGTGGGCAGAGCCAGTGAAGTAGAGCAGGGCGCAGGCAAACTCACTGTAAGGCACGATGATGACGTCCAGTCGTCGGTGCCGCCGCCCGGGCCCGGGGAGCCGGCACACCCCCAGGTACTTCTGCTGCTGGCCGTTCTCCTCTTGGCTCACCAGGTCATCTGTCAGGAACCCTGGCACAACATTGGAAGGCCTCTGGGAGGGCAGGGAGCCAGGCCCAGCCTGCCCCATCCTCCCAGGTCTCTCCTGTTCATCCCTGGGTCCTCCATGCCCAGCTCACAAATTTCACTGCTGGGTGACCTTGCCCTCTCTGGGCCTGCCTCTTTAAGCCATGCGTAGTCATTCCTCCCTATGTCCCCTGCAGTGTCACAGGCGGGTGGGATGATCCTCAGCCTGAAGGTGGTAGTGAACACCTAGTACTGAGCGGAGGAGTGGTGGACTGTTACGTCACTTCCCTGCAATGGCTCTGGCCATGAGGGAGAGGTGGCATTCTCACTGAGCAGCTCTCCCCTGCTTCTTGCCTAGAGCTTGCGACTCCGAGGCACTCCCTCCTGGGGGTCGCCCTCCCTGCACTGCCCCAGCCAGCCCACACACCCAAAGACAGAGCTGCTACCTTGGCACCGAAGGCTGTCGAGGAGAGGACTGAAGATGCCCTGGTGAGACCGGCCATCTGGGTGAGTGAGCAGCACGTCCACATCGCCACAGCTTGCCTTCCCCCGGCGGTAAGAACCGCATGCCACACACAGCAGACCAGGGTTGAAGGCCTGAGCCGCTTCCCGGACCTGGGAGAGTGGGGTATTGGCGGGGCAGGGGGAGAAGGGGTTAGTGGGATGGGCCTGTGGGTCTCAAGCCCTGCACAGAGTTCCTCTCCCAGGGCAGCATGAGAGACTTCCCTGACCCTGGAGCTCACACATCGAGCTGGTGCCCCGGAGCCAATCCCCGGATGTGTGATACAAGCCTAAGGGAAGGCCTCAAGGAGCAGATGCCAGAAGCCTACCCTGGGGAATGGCAGTTCCCAGCTTCATTAGGACTGAAGAGAAGAAAATGTGCTCTTAGCACCTAAAGAACTGTCTAAGAGGCGTGTACTCAGATAGTGAGGGAAGGCACTGATCTTTCTTCCTAGAGTTAAGAGCAGGGAGACACACCTCCTCTTGGCCCTTGCCCCAACCCATGCGCCCAGGTCTGTCCACTTAGGACAAAGGGCCAGGTGCCTGGAAACCCTCTGCCAGGTCTCAGCAGCCCCAGGTATGGGTTTGGAGCTAAAGGCAGAGTGTGTGAGCTCGGGCTGGGGCACGTGGTGAGCAGAGTGCCCCGGGGCCAGGCCTAGGAGGAAGTGTAGCCCAGAAATACAATGGTACCTAAAAAAAAAAAAAAGCAAAGAGGAAGGCCATTCTGAGCCGGCTTATACCCTTTCTTGGAGAGAGGAGGCTGGAGGCATGGAGAGGGAGCCAAGGAAGAGGGGGCTGTCAACCCTCATGGCTGGGGTGGGGGTGGAAATAAGCCTCCACCCCAGCCACGTGGCGGCCTTTCATATGCAGACGGCCTCCTGGCCTCTACCCCAGGACCCTGAGACTCTGGGACCCTGGGTACTTTGCCTCAATTCTCCTGACAGTTCAGGCTCTGCTAATCCCCCCACTCCCCTCTTGAGCCTCCCAAGAGAATGGGAGGAGACCTAGGATGAGTAATCCCATCAAAAACTCCTAAAGCTGGAGCGCTTAATGCCTTGTGGGAAGCACCGGCTGTTCCAATGGGCTGGGGGCTGGAGGCTCACTGAGACATTCTCCGTGCTCGGACACCGTGGCTGAGTGACAGTGTCATCACTAGCACCGAGGCCTAGTAATGGGTGGACAAAAGGTCCATCCATCCTGTGCCAGCCTCAAAGTCCCATAGAGGCTGGAGGCGTGGAACAGAACTGGAGGCTGATTTCAACTAAGGTGGGCCAGGGTCTCCACAGAGTCATACCTTATCAAAACCTGATCCCAAAGCAGCAAACCTTGCCCACAGCAACCAGCCTCTAATCCTGACACCAACTGAACAAATGATATATCTAACCCCAAATATACCTAGTCTCTTTCTAATCTAGGTTTTATATGAATTTAATTCCCAACCCAACTTTAAATCAAACTCTATTGACCAAATCGTATTTTTAGGACAACGACAAATCTTAACAAAAAGCATCCAATATCGGGAGCCTGGGTGGCTCAGTGGGTTAAAGCCTCTGCCTTCGGCACAGGTCATGGTCTCAGGGTCCTGGGATTGAGGCCTGTGTTGGGCTCAATGCTCAGCAGGGAGCCTGCTTCCTCCTCTCTGCCTACTTGTGATGTCTCTCTCTCTGTCACATAAATAAAATCTTAAAAAAAAAAAAGCATCCAATACCAAGAAAACCCTACTCTTAATTCAGGCCTAACCTTAACTCAGTCTAAGCTTTCCTCTGACCCCAAACCTAATCATAGTGGCACTGTGCTTCTACATCAACTCTAACCCAAACCCTGAACCAGTCTCACTCAGGTTGTGAGGGAACCTTCAGAAGGTCTGCACATCTGGAGATAGAAAACTTCGCATATTTGCACAACTCTTGGAGACAAAGAGTCTATAGTTTTCATCGGGCTCTGAGAAAGTGTGTGAATCAAAGAACATTAAGAACCTTTGCCCTGACCCGCCCCCGACACAACCCAGTTCAAACCCCAATACCCTCAAGTAGTTCTGACCATAATTCGCCTCTAGTCCAGCACCAACACCATTCTAGCGTCTAAGCTAGAATGCTTACTCTACCCTAATCCAGAGACCTGGTGTTATAGCGCTTCCCTACCACAGCCACCCACTCTTCCAGCTTCAGTCTCAGCTGGCCCTTCCCCACTGCTCCCAACCTCTGGTATGTCAGGGCTTCCTCTGCTTGGCTCCCCAGTTGAGGGATTAGGTATTCTTCGTTTCGAGCCAGGCCCTGGCCTTATAGCAAGGCCTGGCTCTCCTAACTGCTCTGGGACACTTGCTTACTGTCTGCTCAATCTCTGTAGCCTCCTCCCGGGGTATGCGTTCCAGGAAGTCATCATAATGCTTTAGGCCAATGGCCTGCTGGGTAGTCAGGGAGGCCTGGTCACGGATGTCTTCTAGGGTCCGGAAGCCCTGGAAAAAACAAGGTTATGAGCAGCCAGGACCAATGAAGAGGCAATGAACGAGCATATACGCAAGGCTTCCATCACCCCCAGATTCCAGGGAAGGCCTGAGGCAGGATCGGCCCCAGGAATGGTTGGATATGTAATCAGCGGGACTTAAGGTACGGAGCATGGGACACACACCCCAATCCAGCTCTGCCACAACCCTAAAATACTGGTTCATAAGTCCATCGGTCTGGGGGATTCTGGGCATCGCCTGGTTGGGGAAACCATGGATCTTGATACTCAGCCCTGAGGCCTAGTCTTCTCAGGAAGGCCCTTGCTGGTCTGGGAGACAGAGAAGCACACTTCCTGTCTCTCTGCCTCCATCGGAGATTAATGCCTTGAGGCTATCAGGCAACAGGGCAGTTCTGGGAGCAGGAAAGGGGTCTGTGAACCCTAGTCCCCTTGAAACGTGGTCTCCCTATAGTCCTGGTTCATTCCCATCAGAACACAGGGTACAAGAACTGTGGGGCAGGACCTCTGAGAAAGCCAAACTCAATGAGGTGTGGGGACATGGTATGACCTGTTGGTACCACATCTGGGCAGTTTTAGATCCAGCTCCCCAGATGTTGGAGAAGAGCTCCAAGACAGGCACGCTCTCACTGATATGGTCCAGCTTCCGCAGATGCCCGCTTTCCAGGATTTCCACGATTTTCTCAGCCATCCGCTTGCCAATCCCAGGGATACTGAAGGCCTCCTGGGGAACGAGGAGGCAGAGGCAGGAAAAGCAGAGTGAGAAGATGGGAGGCCTAGAGACTGCTTTAGCAGGTTTCTGAGTAAAAGCCAGCCTGGCCAGTTAGCCGCTAATGGCTGTGTAAAGGCTGTGCACAAGTGAAAACGAGATGTTTGGATGGACTAGGCTGGGTCTTGTCTTTGGGTTCTCAGAGGAATGGAGATCAGCACAGGAAGTAGAGAAAAGGCAGCAGTGACCACACGAGTCACCACTGTCATGGCAACAGCGAGAGCAGGGGCGCTCACTGAGGTCTTTCTGCATGTGGGGTCCGCACTGCAGGGGGTGTGGCATTCAGTCCTCCCAGGAGCACCGAGTCTCTCGCTAGTCTAACTTTCTTTTTGTTGCTCAAAGGGTTTAAGTAACTTGCCTAGACTCACAGTTAATGAATGATGGGAACCAGAATTCAAACCCTGGGCTGTTGGCCTCCAAAGTAAACTTTTTAAAAACTTTTTACTATGCAAACAATTCCCATTGTAGAGAGAACGATATAATGAACCCCCACTACCCATCAGCATCTTCTATAATTATCAAGAGTCTATCAATCTGCTTTCATTCATCTCTCCATTTTATTTCTTTTGTGCAAGTCTTAGGCTTCATAAAATCTTAAGCACTCCACTTGTGACTGGTGCCCGGTAAACAGAAAGCCCCCCATCTCCCCGCATCCCCTGCCCCAACTCCCAGGTACCTGGTAGGAGGAGACAGGCTTGTGGAAGCTCTTGAGGGCATTGATGGCCTTGGCATAGCCCAAGGCCCTCCACTTGTCTCCCTGAACACTGTAGGCTTTGGCCAGCACTTCCAGCTTCTCTGTGATGTGGGGGTTGTGGTTGATCGCCTTCTGGCTTGAGGGCTGTGCACAGACCCATTTATCTAGGCCCTTAGGGGCTGGACGAGGCTCACCATCTCCCTCCAGGGGGGTGGAGCTGTGGCCACTGATAAGGGCTTCCAGATCAGCCGTGCTAACCTGGGTCTCTTCCGCATCACTGGTTTCATCATCATAGCCAGGCTTGAGGTAAGGAAAGAGAACAGAGAGAAGAGACAATAAATTTATGCTTCCGGCCCCCCAGGAGAGCTCCTCAAAGGTGGGGGCTGAGTCTCCTAGTCAGACCCAGGAATGAAGCTGGGTCTCCTGCCTCAGACCTGCATCTCCTTAACTGTGGGGCTCTGTTCCATTTGGCTTCCCCCAGTGCCCAGCTCTAGAATCCCCAGCGGTAGGTGGTAGATGTGGGCCCCAGTAAATGCAGGCGTGGTGAGTGTTGGGCAGAGCCAAATGGCTTCACAATAAAGAGATCCTTCCTCTGTCTGGGGCCCGGGACTTTCTCAACAACCACCAGGCCCTCCTTGTTTCTGTGACCTAGTTCACAGAGGAAGGGAGCTCAGAGGGCTGGGAGGCTCCTGACCTGGGCTTGGGTGCTCAGGGACTCCTCTGTCCTCTGGGGAGGAGATAGAGGCCTGGTGGGAGGACAAGGAGGAGAGAAGGCTGTCCTGAGCACAGCTTCATGGGCTCCAGGAGGTGCAGAAAAGTCTTGGTCTGCCTTGCTGAGCTGTGGCTGGTCCAGGTACCTGAAGGGATGGTGATGGCAAGCTTAACACCCAAAAGCCTGGCCCTGTCTGCTCCCAGTCCTCTGCTCTGAAACCTTGGTTTTCTAATGTGTCCAATTAAGACAATGGAAGTTATTTTTCATAAACCGAGAGCCCAATTGCTGCCAAGAAACACTTGAGGAAAGACAGGAGCCAGCCCACCTGTTGGGGATGCAGATGCTGAATCCTGCCGTGTCCACCAGCCTTTTCTCCTGCAGGCACAGGCTCAGCCAGGTGGACTTTACCAGCTGAGCGCCCTGGGGTATCTGGGGCAGTCGAAGGAGGCGGAGGGCTCGCTCACAGTCCATGCCTTCATCCACCACAATGTGAGTGACCCCTGGGGCCTGAGCAGCGCATATCTGGCCACCATGCTGGATAATTTGCTTCTCAAAGAGTTCTGCCCGGGCTCGCCCAATGCCACTGGGCACAACATGGGCCCGCAGGGAGCTCAGCCACTCTGTGGAGGGGACATCCAGATACCTATTGTCATAACTGTCAGATATGATCCAAATGAACCCTTTACTGTCCTGTGCCCCCAAACGATCACTTTCCTTCCATCCAGACAGCCAGCCTTCTGGGGATTCTGCTGTAGGCATATAGTTAATTTCCCCATGAACCATCACTTGATATTAGAGGTAGAAATTTCAATACGTCCTGTTCCTTCATGGAACCTAGAATAGTATAGTCACTGCTACAGCACATTGTAGGTATCCTGCATATTGCTTCATTTGATCATTTATTCTTTCAAGTATTAATAGGCACCTACCTCTGTACAAAGCATCAGGCACATGTCTTGCCATTTCAGGCGTTGCTGGGTAAGAGATACTCCCCTCCCCTCCCCACCACGTGAGCTGTTATTTGTCAGCTTGGCTCCAAAATAACATAACTCTGGGGACCTAAGTCTCCCACCCCTTATCCCTCTTCAGTCAACTTCCTGGAGAGCAAAGGATTCTGCTGGTCATTTCCTTAGGGACCAAAGAGTATTTTCTAACTGATGAAGGTCTAGGAGTGGGATAGAAAGTAACCCCTGTCGAAGACTGGGGCCCAAGCCCAGCACAACGAAGACACAAACCAACCTGCAGGCCACGGATTGGCAGAACCAGCTCTAATATCTGTTTAGACATGAACAATATTGGAAGCCTGAGGGAGGGTTCAAGTACTCAAGGCTTCTGAGGATGGACGTGCTCACCTCCTGCTTCTTCTCCGCCTTCCTTCCTGGGAATCTTTGCAAGTGCCTTTGAGGATGGATTGGCATGAATTTTCCTCCGCTTGGGAAATGCCTTCAAGATGCCCCCAGGGTCCATTGAGGTATGGCTGGATCACAGCCTTACAGTTCTAGGTTTGATCAGGGCAACTGTCATGTGGAAAACCAGAATTGAGGTTACCCAACCTTTTGGCTATAGAGGTGGTGTCTCTAATGACCAGGCTTTGGGGGCAGTAGCTCAGTTCCCCAGGGAGGTCTCCCAAAGCCCAATTGAACTTGAGTTTAGCATAGTACTTACCAGCCTTTCCAAGCCAGAGTACTGGGGGAAATAAGGGAAAGAATGGGACTACGGGAGAACGCTTGAGGGGTACAAAATGATACTCCTCAGGGGAGTTGCTCTGTAAGATTTAGCGCAGTGTCTGCCCTGCTGCATCCTACCTTGAAAGGGCTTTGCCAAAAGGCGGTGCCAGGCTAGGAAATGGAGCTACATCGTTAGAAAGGGCCTGGGCTCCCAAGAGGGTTGAAGGACTGACAGAATTCTACAAATAGACCCCACATGATCTTTCTCTATTCCATCACAGACCTGCAGAGGAAACCCTGGTGGTAGCGGGTGTTCTGGAGACGGGGGAGCACTCTACACCTGCTCTGGTGGCGGCTCTCTCGTCACTGGGGTGCTCAGCCCCGCAGCTGCGGGGAGATGGGGCAGGGCCGCAGCAGGTGTAGGGCGCCTTCCGAGACTGGAGGAGTCTCGGCCTCACAGCTGGGGATGAAGACGACCGGCAGCTGTGGGGCACCCGTGGCTTCCGCAGCTGGCGCGCGCCAGGAACTCCCAGCTGGGGACCAGAGGAGGGCTCGAGTGTCCGGACCCTGCACTAAGAGCCCCTCCGGGCCGCGGCGATTCGGCCCGCGGTGAGGTCAACTTCAGCCCCGCGGGTCCTCCCGGGCGCGGAAGTAAACCACTTACCAGGAAAGCCAATGAGAGCTGACAAAGGGCGTGGTGGGGGGGAAGGGGGGAAAAAAGGACAAATGCCCAGAACATCTTCCGGGTCGGCCGGAAGTGACCGTGGGCGGAATGGTTGCCATGGCAGCGGCTGGTCGCGCGACGGAGCGGAGGGAAGATGGCGGTAACGGGCTGGTTGGAGAGTCTGCGGACCGCCGAGAAGACGGCGCTACTGCAGGATGGTAACTCGAGGCCCCCCACGAGCTCCCTAGTCCTTTCCCCTGGGGTCCGGCTCTCCGGGCTTGGCGCCTCCACGAAGGGTCTCCGAGCCTGGGACGCCGGAGCTGGAAGGGCCGCGGCTGCAGGCCCTGTCCTGCATTGGCAGATGAGGAAACTGAGGCCCAGAGTGACGACGTGACTGGAACACGCGTCCCTGGACACCTAAGTTTTCCCTACACCACTTCGCCCGGCTCTGGGTTCTGTTACTAATAAATATTAACTCCTTATATATTCGTTATGCCATTTGCTCCCGACTGCTGTCCCAAGAGGCGTTAATTTTCCACCCCATTTTACAGAAGAGGAAAGTGAAATTAAAGAGGGTTTTAGACCAGCCCTAGCCTCTCGTGCAGTCAGTGGGGTTCTGTTGCTGAACGCAACAGCCTGGCGTCATGAAGAGGCGGGAGGCAGGGGCTCTGGTTACTACTCTGCCATTAGTCACAGTTAGCTTCTTGCTTTATTTTCCTCATCTGTAAAATGAGCTGAAAGGGCTACCTCTGATCTCCCTTCCAGCTATAGTATGTTTTTAAGTGAACTTCTAAATGTTCTCTAGGGTCTGTAGGGAAAACAGCAAGGGTCCCAGCGCTGTGCCTGGAAAAGGTGGGCATAGAGGTAAGGAGTCCTGATTTTGTTTCACCTTAGGATTGGTGGATGTAGGACCCCCAGTGCTGCAGGGGTCCTTTCCTGGACCCATTTGGCAGCCGGGTGAATATGGTCTAAATTTCTGTAGCTTGTAGGAGACCAGCTGGAGGTGCCGATCCACAGGGGGAAGCCAATCATGGAAGCATGGAAATTAAAATCACCTGCTCACTTGCCGATTCATTCACGCAGCATTTAGGGAGACTTTTGCTATGTGCTAGGCTACATACTAGAGCAGAAAGGGGAAAGAAAGATATGTAAATAAGAGTGTGTGTTACGTAGAGGTTGAAATCTTCTATGGAGAGCATGAAGGTAGGAGTGATCGACTCTTTGAAAGAAGACCCAATAGAAGAGGTGATGTTTATGGGTGCTAAAGAATTAATGTGTTTGCTAAGTATAAAAGAGGGAATGACTTACATGTAAAGATTTGTGAAAGTATATGGCTGATTACTAGGGGAATAACAAAACACTTAGTGAGGCTTAAGCGTCCCCCCAGTCATAACAACTTCCCCCACCCTGTGTCAGGTGCTACGATGCAAGGGTGAATTAAAGTTCTCTTTTGTCAAGGAGCAGTGAGGAGAAATGGTGGGAAACAAAGGGATTTTAGATAAATTGGGGTATGTTTTGATCTTCTATACCACGCTAAAGATTTTGGACATTATCTCATTTTTTTTCAGAAAGAATTTATGCTTGTTGTGGAAATAGGAAAAATGAGGTGGTTTCTGGTTTTATTGTAAAAAAAATAGATAACAGAATTTGTCATTCTAACCATGTTGAAGGATACAGTTTTGTGACATTGAAGTGTATTCACATTGTTGTGCAGCCTTCACCACCATCCATCTCCAGCACCTCTTCATCTTCTTCAACTGAAACTCTGTACCTCTTAAACACTAACTCCCCCACTCCCAGCCTCTGGCAACTACCATTCTATTTTCTATCTCTATAAATTTGATTATAGCAGGAGCGTAATCACGTGAGTGAAGTCCTACAATATTTGTCCTTTGGTGACTGGCTTATTTCTTTTTTTTTTTTTTTTTTTTTTTTTTTTTAAAAAGATTTTATTTATTTGACAGAGAGAAACACAGCCAGAGAGGGAACACAAGCAGGGGGAGTGAGAGAGGGAGAAGCAGGCCTCCCGCTGAGCAGGGAGCCCGATGTGGGGCTCGATCCCCTGTCTCTGGGATCATGACCTGAGCTGAAGGCTGTCGCCCAACCAACTGAGCCACCCAGGCGCCCCAGTGACTGGCTTATTTCACTTACCATCTACTTATTTCACTTCAGTGTCCATCTGTGTTGTTGCCTGTCTCAAGGCTAATAGTATTCCCCTGTACAAACATACACACCACATTGTATTTATCCATTTATCTGGTGATGGACACTTGGGTTGCTTCCACTTGTTTAGGCATTGTGAATAATCCTACTGTGAATATGGGGGTACAAATATTCGAGTACCTGCTTTTACTTCTTTGGTCACTGGATGGTAACTAAACAAATATTTCATCGTCTAGGATTTAGTTAGGGTTTTTTGTTAGTAGCGTCACAAAACAATGTTGTTGGTCCCTTTTCCCCCAAACCTAATAATAATTAATAATAATGTTAAGTATATGGATACATTTTGTCAAACGTCTTCTATAGATTTACCCTCTTGATGGGTGTGTGGGTATAGGAAGGATGTTACCTCCCTCCCATGAAAAAGCACTGTTACTGGGAATGAGGACCCAATACTCTTCAATTTTTTTTTTCAGAAAGAATTTATGCTTGTTGTGGAAATAGGAAAAAATGAGTAAAATCACCCATCAACTACCATCAAGAGATAATCATAATTTACATTTTTAAAAATATTTTATTTATCCGTTAGAGCACAAGCAAGGGGTACAGCAGAGGGAGAGGCAGAAGCAGGCCCCCTGCGGAGCAGGGAGCCTGATGGGGGGCTCAATCCCAGGACCCTGGGATCATGACCTGAGCCAAAGGGAGACACTTAACTGAACCTCCCAGGGCCACCCATTTTTTTTTTTTTTTTTAAGATTTTTACTTTAGTATTTTAGAGAGAGGGAGAGAATGAGTGGGGGGAGGGGCAGAGGGAGAGACGCTCCAGCAGATTCCCCATAGAGCCCAAAACAGTGCTCTATCCCACGACCCCACAACCCCACAACCCCAAGGTCATGACCTGAGCAGGAAATAAAAACTGGATGCTCAACCAACTGAGCCACCCAGGCACCCCTATAATTTATGTTTTCATGCATAAACTTCCATATTTTTTATGCGTGTAATTCATATTTTTTACCAAGTATGCTAATACACTTAAAATTGTTATTTATTCACATATATACATATACACATATACCTATAAAGTAAATATGTATTTGAATAAAATACAGATAATTATTATGTAATCTTTGGGTAAAGGAGAATATTCTGAGCACAACTCCTGGGTAGTAACTACAAAGGAAAAAAATAGTTGGCTATATAGAAATTATGCAGTTGTTTGGGAAAACCCACTTTAATCAAAGTTAAAAGGTAATTAAAATAATATTTGCAAAATATACAATACGTGGTTAATATCATAAAGTTCAGATTACTAAGAAAAAGATGAAGACCCAAATAAAATGCACTAAGGTCTAAACAGGTAATAATTCACTAGAAACATGACCAATAAAGCTTTGGAACAGTGTTCAACCTTACAAATATTTAACACTGTGCACATTATCCTCGTATGGTTATTATTAGAGCATAGATTTTGGCTTCAATGGGCTTAAGTCTGGGTCTGTGATTTCATAGCTTTGTGAGCTTGGACAAGTTACATGAACTTTAAGTCTCAATTTTCCGCATTTGTGAAATACAGGTAATGGGGGCACATAGGATTATTTTGAGAATTAAATCCAATAAAACATGTAAAATGCCTGGCCAGTAGTAAGCACTGCATCCTGCCTGGACTCCAGGTGGACTCCAGGGGGAGAAGAGGGTCAGGCCAGACACCTTTGGCTACCCACAGCGGTACATTTTACCCCACTCCTACCAGGAAGACCCCTTCCACCTCTAGTAGCCATCCAAAAGATTTAGGATGGTATAACCTAGGGGCAGCTGAGAAGCCCTGCAAATCTGGGGATGAGTTTCCCCAGAATACAAATTAGAAATGACTCAAGGGAACTGTGTCCAAGGGAATAAATTAAATGGGGAGAAGGCTTGGTAGATCAGATACAGTTGCAAATTTTAGGTAGTGACTTCTTCAGTTGCTGAAGGTCCTTGGAGCTCTTATTCATCAAGTGTAGTTTGGGTGCCTGTCCCTGTTAATGGGCTCACTGAGGAGCCTACCTGTCAACTCACCCATTTGTAAAAATAGGGGAAATTACGTAGTCACTTAAAAAAATACTTATGGTTATAATATATAGGTGGAAGAGTTGGGCTAGAAGACTCCCCTGGATTCTTGCATTCTTTTAATGAAAGTTGAATCAGTGTTCTTTCTTTCAATTAATACTTAGTCCAGCTTCTAACATATGCCAGTTACTATGCTTAGTGTTAGGAAAACCATAGGCAAGCAGGATAAAACCCCTCCTATCTAATAGAGACAGGCAGTAATCAAAGTATCACACAAATGTAAATCATAACCAAGGTAAGTGTCATGGAGAAAACATAAGAGGACTAGCATTATGTGGCTGTGTGCTAGGAATGGTCTAGAGGCCTGCAGAGGGCACAGCAATGGTGTGGCCAAAAGGAGTGCTTGGTCAGGAAACCTAGTTCAATATCCTGAGTACATAGGCTTGGTTTTAGGAACTGGGGAGACAAAGATAAATATAGTACCATTCCTGGAGAGAGGATGCTCTTTAAAAAAAGTATCATACTATGTGATAAATGCTCCAGAATGGATATAAATAAAGCACTAGAGGAGGCCCAAACTAATAAGGCAGTGATGAATTTTGCCAGGGTGGCTAAAGACTTCCCAGTGGAGTGACATTTGAGCTGGATTTTGAAGGGCAAGGAGTTCAACAGATGAGAAGTACAGAGCTTGGCTGGTAGAGGGAAGAGCAGAGCAAAGACATGTTCAGAGAAAGCTGCAGAAAGGAAAGGCGAGTCTTAAAGTAGTGGTAGGCAATGACTGGCGAGGAGATCATGGGCAGCTCTGGGAGGGTTTCTCATGCCCAAGCCCAGGGCTATTGGTGTTTCCCAGGTAGATCCCTTGGTGTGCAAGGAGCAAGGTATGAAGAGGCATGGGGGTAAGGCACTGTCTGCTTTGTGCGTAGGGAGAAGGAAGGTGCACTATTTGTTCCCAGATGGAAAGGAAATGGCCGAAGAATATGATGAGAAGACAGGCGAACTACTTGGTAAGTAACGGGGGGTTTCCACTGGGCCCGTAGGAACATAGGGTGACCTAAAGCACATGTAAGCAGTTCTAGCCCAATGCTTGAGGGAAAAACTGAGCACCAAAGGTGGAATCCAGGGGAGACTGAGGCCCTCAAGACAAGATTGTCCCTGAAAATAATGTGAGGTCAGGGCTGGACACCAGAGATGGAGTGGGTGTCTGCTTGACTGGTAAACTCCACCTGACCCCCAGACCAGTGAGAGTTTGAGGAAGTCTTCGGGAGGGAAACTGTTGGGAAAGAACTGTAGAGAGAAGGCAGAACTGGAAGTGAGCCTCTACTCCGGGCTGGGTGAGTAGAGGTAAGGGCAGGCTTTAACTGCAGGTGCGTGCGTGCGTGCGTGCGTGCGTGTGTGCTTGCTTGCTTTCTGAAGCTATAGCAGCAGCAGTCGTCAGTGGCAGCAGGTACTGACCTGGCCTCAGACACGGCACTGTTAAATCTGACCCTTACCTTGGAAAATGTCTGAATCAAAGGGGGTCCAGAGTAGAAATCGGGATTTAGCAACATTGTTGTTTTCATTCCTGCAGCTCTTTTTTTCTCTAAGACTAGGCTCATGAATAGGGGCTCCGGCTCAGATTTCTGGGAATTACTTGATTTGCCGTCCTTTGTGCCCAGGTATGCACATCAGAACTAACTGGCTTCCAGAGCTGGGTGGCTGCTGCTTTGACCCAGGGCCCGAGGCTGTCAGCAGTGGGAGTTGGTCTCTTTATTAAGTTCCACCTGAAATGCTAAATCCAATGGTGGAATCATGGGTTGGGTTATTTTCTTGTCATTATTCTTGACTTTAATTTCTTCCTGGGCCTGATCGACAGGTAGTATTGGCAAGGGAATTTCTTTTTCCCTTTTTCTGACAGCTCATAAATGTCTAGAACCGACAACATGGATTACACTGGTTTGCATTTTCTTAGTCTGCAGTCTTAAAATGTGTGTCCTGTGCATGTTCAGTCACAGAGTAAAGTGTTGATCCCTTCTTATTATGAGCTGCTTGGGCTCCAGTCCCAATTGGTTTAGTCTGGTGCTATTAAAAATCTTGATGTGTTTAGCATATGACACTGATTTGGTGGAAACCAATACAGTAGTAATATCCTCACAATGCATTGTACTTTATCGCGCTCCCGGGGGTGACAGCCTTGGAATGCCTAACAGGGGCGAGCTTATGAAAAAGGTCACGTGGGCTAACCACCACCATTGCCAGGCCGGAGGCTAGCTGCAGGTCCTGCCCGCAGCCTGCAGCAGCACCTCTCTCCCTACTCAGGACAAATGACCCGCCCGTAGCCGCTGTGGCCATAAAAACAGCAAACAAATAACTCCCGGCCTCTTAGTTGTGCTTGGACATGAAATTAAAATGAGAAACAAGTTCAGGTACCTTCCTCTGTTGCATCCCACATTAACCTGTCACTTCTCTTGGCAGCTGGGGAATAGACAAGAGCTTACAAACTACTTTTTTTTCTTAAAAGCAGAAATGGAGGTTGATAGAACACTGGCTAAAGTTTTCCTAATAATGATATTAATACCATAACTTTTAGTAGGCACCATGCTAAGTGCCTCATCTGAGTTACTTCACGGAATCCTCCTCACTACAGCCTGGTGAGGTATGTACAGTTTGCCCCTTTTACAGTCAGAAAAAAACGGAAGCTCTAAGAGGTTAAGCACCTTGCTCAGAATTCCATAGCTGGTTAGCTTCTGAGTTAGGATTTAAGTCCAAGTCTGCCTGGTTCAGAGCCCATGCTTTAATGCACAACAGCATACTTTTGGGAGTTGAGAATATTTCATCCTCTTTTCTTTTCTTCTTATGAAATGTTGTTACCCCAGAATGACTGAAGAAGGGGCTGCTGGGAGCAGGATAGAGATGGGCAGACAGGAACACCCTACTGAAATCACTGGACCCTTTGAACAGCTGGTCCTTCTCTTACCCATCTCCAACTGCTCTACCCTACCCCCACCAGCTGCCCTTGTGAAATTATTAATTTTTAAGTATAAACAATCTCAGGGCCTGAACTAACTAGAGCTCGAGCACTCTGTAAAGAAAGTACGGACAGGGTTATTGTGGCCTTAAATGGGAATTGTTTCCATTTTTCCAGCTAACTATACAAATTTGATAATTGGCTAAACTGGTTTTCTGTTAGAAAAACCCAGAAAGTAATCCGCCACTGGCGCATCTGTGTAGGATGGAGTTCTTCCAGTCAGTGTTAATAAGCATAGTGGTGTCATATTTTTTTTTAGCCGTCTCAGTGTTATTCATTCCCACCCGCACAATGAGTGCTGTATGTAGTCATAGAGGAAAAACCTGAAGGGCCCCATAACAATGATCGGAACATCAAACCAGCCCCAGAAGAACACAGCATGTCCAGGGGGGCAGAGGCTGAAGGGCAGGCCATCCCCCAGCGATTACATTTGGATTACCGGCTTAATCTGCTTTGGTATTTGACCGCCAGCCTAACCACCCCAGGCTGTATTTGGAGGATATTGAGCACTTTCATCCCCAAGCACTTCACCGGCTTTATAAATGACCCACTCGATTCCCTTCAGCCTCCTCAGGGATGGGACGTGGCAGCTGTTTAATAGCCACAGAGCAATGTTGCAGTGTTTTAGGGCAGAAAAGAAGAATCCTGCATCCAGTTTAAGCTGCAGGGAGTATTTAGGAAAGGGGAATGTAATTATCCACATTGGAAGCAGGCCAAGGCTTGGAGCTTTGGGAAAAGAGGCCTTTAGGACCTCTACTTTCTAGCCCACCTGAAAGATGGCGCTTCCTTTCAGCAGTCTAGGACATCAGCCTGCTTCCTGCTGACTTAGGAAAAAGCCCCCACGCCCTGCCTCCTTCATATATTCTCCATCAGACCCTTTAGGGTCATTGAGAGTCTCCTTTCCAAGGACTGGCCCTGGCTCAGCCGGAAGATACGACAGCATCCAGGGAGCTACCCTCCACACACCAGTTTAGGTTTAACATATAATCAAATCAGAGTGACAGCAGGTGGAAACAGTCCTCTGTTGCCGCAGGAACTGTCCTTGAGTCAGGAACAAAGACAGGACAAGAAAGACAAGACTGTGTATTTGCACATGTGCATTCATGCCCGTAGACGTGCAAAAAATAACAAGGACTTCACCAAAACCATTCATTGGATCTTATAATGGAACGAGTAGGGAGACCCTCTTCTACATTCTAGCAAAGAACGTTAGAGAGAGGTGTTAGAGAGAGAGAGAGAAAGGAAGAAAGAAAAGAAAAAAGGAAAGAGAAGGCGAAAGAGCCAGAAGGCTGGCCCCCAGTTAAGTGAGGTATTACACGAATAGATTTGGATATAGTCCCAGTCACAGTCCATTCACTTAAGAGAGTAGAAGTATTTGTGGGAAAAAAGTTGCCTATAAAGCATATTTCCAAGTTTTACTCTTCCTTATTAATTTTCATTATAAACTTGGAAATGTGTTTCTAGGGAGAATTTTTGGCCCTAAGACGTAATAAAATCACACTGCAGAATGCAGCAGACCTTATAAAAGCACATATTCAAGGGAAAATTCTAATTTTACAGCACACTTCTGTGTTCAGCTTGTGTGCCTTACTTGGAGCAGGGAGGGTGTTCAGGCTTGGCACAGCAGCTCCAAAGGTCTCGAAGAAACCCATCCCGAGAACCCGATGCCAGGTCTCACCCCGCAGCCCAGAGAGAGGAGTGGCCCGGAGCAGCTGCGGCACACCACCAGGCACTTTCTGACCTTTTAGCTCCTTACCATGGCGTCAGGAGGGCTGCTGGCCTTTGGTGGCACTTAGGCTGCTCCCCTGGAGGACAGCAATGCTGGGGGGGGGGGGGGTTTATAGCTGGGGGGCAAAGGCTTCCCTGCTGTGATGGCTGCACCTTGAGGACATGGATGACTGGGGTTCCCAGAATCCTGGTAGGGGTCTTCATGTAATGGCCACTGAACTAGTTTTTTCACTTATAATTTCCATACGGAATCTACCTTACTAGGGGATGGGGGAGACCAAAATTATGTAAACCTGTGGGTTGTAAACCAAGGTAAAATAGAGACAGTCGTTTGCATTATAAAAGGATGATCCTACTCTACAAAAAAACTCACAGGGTGTATAAATGCATTTAATATCTGGTATGTGCCTAACATTTTGTTTAAATACAATGTTAAGCTAGGAATACCTGAAATGAGTGAATTTCTGTATTGGGATTTTTTTTTTAAGATTTTTATTTATTTATTTGACAGAGAGAAACATAGCTAGAGAGGGAACACAAGCAGGGGGAGTGAGAGAGGGAGAAGCAGGCTTCCCGCCAAGCAGGGAGCCGGACTCGGGGCTTGATCCTGGGACTCTGGGATCATGACCTAAGCCGAAGGCAGCTTAGCCAACTGAACCACCCAGGCGCCCCTGTATTTGAACTTTCTAAATCATGAGACAAATCTGCCTGTCAGCTTTCATCTTCTTAATTAATTTTTCCTTTGCACATTTGTAGAGGGAAAAAAAATGTATCTCATTTCATACTTGTTGGGATCCAAAATGTTCTCTGTTACCAGTGGCTCCCCGTTCCTAACCAGCACCTTTCTCCCTTGCTTGAAATTACACCTGGAGGATTCTTAACTCCACTTGGCTCCTTTCAGAGCTTTGTTCAGACACTTTTGTTCGGGCACCCATGATACGGGCTCTCCAGGTTATCCAGTATCAAAACGCTGCTGTGCAGTCCTGCTCACGTGGACGGAGCTGGTGCAAAGGCCCGCCATGCCCACTTCTCTCCCCTTCCAGTCATCTAAGGTGACGGCAGTGATTCAGCAGGAAGAGCAGAGTCCCTTCCTTCCCTGTAATCCCATTGCTTCCTTCTCTCCTTAGTGAGAAAGTGGCGTGTGAAAAGTGCCTTGGGAGCCTTGGGCCAGTGGCAGATGGAGGTGGGGGAGCCAGCACTCCCAGGAGCAGGGAGCCTGGGGCCTGAATTCATCAAGGAAAACAATGCCAATGTACGTCTATCTGTTAGGAGCAGGGGAGGTGGGAGTGGGCCACTGGCCCTGGAGGGCAGACACCAAGTCTTATTCACCACCTTGTCTCCTGTGTGCCCACCTAGACCCAGAGCTCTGCAGGTGTGTGTTTGAGTGAATACCAGAGGGTTTGGACGAGGGCTCTGGGCCTGGAATGTCACAGCGATAGCAGCATGGGGTGGGGGGTGGGGGGGAGATGTGGGAAGAGGTGCGGGTCTCCTCCTGTTGAATGCCCCAGGGAGAGCTTTGCAGAGCAGGGAGCTGTCCTTGCTCACCCTCACCAAGAGCAGTCCCTAAGTTGGATTTGCCTTCTGCAGCCCATCTTCATGCGCAAGGACACCAAGATGAGTTTCCAGTGGCGGATTCGAAACCTCCCCTACCCTAAGGACGTCTACAGTGTCTGTGTGGATCAAAAGGAGCGCTGCATCGTTGTCCGAACAACCAACAAAAAGTAAGTGGCCCAGCGGGCACCTGCTCACCTGTGTGAGTTGGGGGGGGGGGGCTTGACCTGAGGGGCAGCATTCAGACTGCTCCCCACCCGAGGGCAGAGAAGCCTCCAGGCTGCACTAAAGCCCAAGAAAGTGCTGAAAGCTGGAGGGTCTCCTCTCCGCAGGACCAGCTTGAATAATGTGATCTGCTCCCTCAGGTGGGGAAATTAGAACAAGGAATGTCTGGTCTAGTAACTGGCACATACTGGGGTTCGACAGATATTTGTTGAATAAATGAGGGGATGAGGAATCAGCTGGCCATTAACTTGTGATCTTGGCAGTTCTGCTGTAAGATTATTATGACCTTGGCCCCCTGGCTGAATCCAGTCCATGGTGAACTTGGCCTGATGACATCACTGTCGGGGCTCTCAGGAAGCCATGGCCTAGAACGCACACCCAGCTGAAGTGGCAGTTAGAAGACTTTAAAGTACTTGTCTGGGGGCAGCAGTGGGACTTCGGCCTCCTGGAAGTCTCTTGCATTCTGTTTCAGAAGGGGTACCCCCTTTGTTTCTCTCCCTGCTCTGCAAAGCTCTCCCTGGGGCATTCAATAGGAGGAGACCCTCACTCTCCTCGTGTTCTGCTGGGGGGCAGGTAAAATGTCGGGTTGAGGGAATAGAAGGTGGCCAAGGAGGAGATTTGATCCAGGCAGGGCTGTTCCTGGCCTGACCATCTTGGAAATGTACTGATCCTATTTAGATTTCCAGAGCCCTGACTGATCACGGGAGAACGCTGTTAATGAGCTGATCTTGACCTGGGCCAGGGGGACTGCAGCACAGGACCCGCTCCCATGAAATACGGTTGAGGTAGTAAAATGGAAGGTTTTGTGAGTGATCGGCCGCACACTGAAGCCACCTAGCATGCCTCGCGGGTGCTGAGCTTGGGCCAGAGGTGCTGCCATCCATCCGCTCGTTTACCTGTGGGTCAGAAGGACCCAGCTCCTTGTCCGGCTCCCCGGGGGGTGGTGCCACCTCCCCTCCCAGCTCCTGCAGGTCGGGGAGGCCCACAGGAAAGCACAGCTCCCAGGCTCCCCTGATGCAGCGTTGGGTTCTGCCCTCTGCTTGTGACCCTCGTCCCCTCTCACTTTGGCGGGGTTAAGGGGATGGGGAAGGGGTGGAGATGAATGAATTAATTTCAAGATTATTGCTCCTGCAGCCCCTGCAGTGGGCCTTGTCTATAAATATAAAGTCATAATAATAAGGGTTTGCGTTTATAAAGCACTTTGAAGCCCTCAGATAAAAGGCAGTTTATTCCCGTTATTGTTCTCATCATTAATGGGAGTCAGTGCCTAAAGTGGAATTTAGCAATTTCAGACAACAGAGAAATTGCCTTTAGGAAAACAAACTCCGTACTTCAGCAAGCATTCCCTGGCGTAAGAGGCCCTGGGTCCAAACTGGGAACAAAAGTGCTTCTGATAGCACTTGAATCTGCAGCCTAGCAGCTTGTGGAGCTGGCTGCTGCCTCCCTTTTGTCCCCCAGAGGTCACTGTCGAATACAGATATCAGGCAGAAATGTGATTACCGGGGAGTGAGAGAAGAGAGACTAGCTAGCTCACCAAAAAATTCATCTGCGGGCAGATCCTCGGGGTCCCATCTGCTGCACATACCCAGCTGTAGGCGGCGCTGTTGGCCAGAAGCAACATGGCTGGCAGCCCACTCCAGCGCTCAAGGCAGTTCATTTTTGAGCTGTCGGGTGAGGCCAGGTAGGATGGGAGTAGTGCCCCTGGACAGGTCAGGGCCCTGGCCAGATCCCCACAGAGGGGCGGGGAGTATGTGAGTGCCGGCTTCAGAGCCGCACTGGTCCAGTGGCCCTGCCTGGCTCGGCCCAGCCTTCCTCAGCTCCCTCTGCAGTGCTGGGCAGGGTGCATATATTCATACTTGTGTTGTATCTTAATGATTATATAAATGTGTCTGTAAAGTCAGTGTGATGAGCTGACTTGTGAAGGGAAAGGTAGCGGTGGCCTGGCCCCCGGCTTCTGTGGTACCCACACCATGCGGGCTCGTATTTGCCTTCCCCTGTTACCTGCTGCTTCTGTGCCTGCCCGAGTGCTCATGTTCCGGAACGTGGTTACCAGTAAAGCCAGTGTTCCTTTATCCATACCTGCCTTGTCCCTGAAGGACTGGGTTGGCACTTTTCTGGAGAGGACTGATTCCAGTGTATCATGTCCTTGGCCTCAGGTATTAGTGAGGGGATGAATCAGGGAAGAAAGGAAGAACTTTTCCAGAATCCCCTTGTGGTTCTGCCCGTTCCTGGTAAGAGTGTGTGTGCAGAAAGAGGATTCTTAGCCTCAGCCTAGAAGCGGGCAGCCATAGTGGAATGGACCAGGGCACTGGAGGGGGACGAGGTTGGCTTAAATCTGTCCTCTGCCCTGGACCAACTACAGTACTTTGGGTGAGGTTTCCTCACGTATCACAGGAGAATACTCCCAACCTACCTCACAGATTGGGCAATTTGATGAAATCGTTTCTATACAAACTTCCAGCACAGTGGCTGGCCTGAAGCACGTCTTTAGCAATTCTTTGGAAATTGGAACTTGGCTGATTTGACATTGGTGACATTAACAGTGTGGGAGGTGTTAATAGACATCACTAGAAAAAAAGGATTCTGTGGTCAAATAAATTTAGGAAATTGAACAAGTTTCTCTTTGGTAGGACGTATGGCCGTCTTAGTACGCAAATGTCCATTTGTGAGTCTAGGAAGGGCTGCTGTAGGCAGGGATCACTGGCTTGCCTGGAGCTGTGATATTTAAGAAAGAAGGAAGATTTGCCTACTGCTTTTCTAGAGGCTTCTTAGCCCCAGTCTGGCCAAGCCTATATGCAGGTATGCATGGCGCCCCATGGGGCTCCCTCCGGCAGCCCCACCTCTGCTGCCAGCCTCTCCTCTGAGTCTCTAGAGGCCTGGCCTCTTGTGCCCTTTCTCAGGTCCCTGCAAAGGAGAATAGATGGGAAAACGACTGGAGATTGGGAAGGGGATACAGAAGGGGAGTAGTGCGTCGTTTCTGAAGTGGCCCAAATGAAGGAGCCATCCTTGTGGCACAGTTTAGGGGGAGGTGCAGAGTTGGCCTGTTCTGGTCCCTTTGACGGTGACTTAAAGTTCATCTCGGTCATCTAGTTCAGTGACTAAAGTTCATTCAGCTCTTTTATTGGAGGAAGGAATCTGGAGGAAGAAACTGGGGCCCAGAAGCAAAGTGGCCTGCCTGGGGTCACAGGCCAGGACCAGGAGTTGTCCTGAGAGCCTTTGCTTCCCTGTGTCTTGCGAACACTTCTGTCACTCAGAAAGGGAGACCACTGTGTTGAGTGCCCAGAGGACCTGCAAGGTGCTTGGATCGTAAGGGAGAGCCCCTCCTGTCTGCCGCATCCTAGCAGGGGACCTAGACCAGGGCTCTGTCACTTTGAGGAGAGGGTGTGGAGAGATGGAGGGGTCAGGAGGTTTGGGGAATTATTACTTGTAATAAGGACTTCTTCACTGATCAGTTTTGTGACTCCAGTAAGTTACCGGTCTGTACCTCAGTTTTCTCTTCTGTAAAAGAGGACAATAAAAGCAACTAGCCTGAGGGAGTTGTTTTGAGGATTTGATGTGTGTAGAGCAGTGCCTGGCCCCACGCGTAACAAACGTCATCTTTCATTGTGTGACTGAGACTGAGAGCAGTGATAGGAGATGGGAACAGGGGAGTGTCACCGGTTCGCCAAAAGCCCAGGTACCGCTGTGCGCTAAGGGCCTAGCTTTCAGCAGAAACACAACATCTCCTCAGGCAGAGACAGGGCCTTCTTTCTTCTTCATCTTTAAATCCCTAGCTCACAGCTCAAGGCCTAGGGCACAGGGGACACCTAAAGACATGTTTGCTATCTTTCTAGGGCTGCTTGAGCCTAGGCGTTCTGTCTTTTCCAGAAGCATAGTGGGTCCCTCTCTAGTCCAGGTACTGGTGAGAAAGTCAAGTGTGGTTCCTCTCAAGGCAAACCCCAACGCCAGGGGATGGAGGTAAGAAGGGGGTGGGCTCACCCTGAGGAGGGGGAGCAGATGTCCCATGCTCCCTTGAACATTGCCCAGCAGGGGCCTCTGAGGAAAGTTGTGTAACCTCAGCAGTAAAGCCATTAGAATAGACTCAAGACAGAGCAGAACGTCCACATTCACTCTGCTTCCATCCCCTAGCCCGTGGCGACAGGTGCAGAAGTAGGACTAGGCGGAGGCAAGCCACGCACCCCAAGTTCCCTTTGAAGCCAAGCCCCCTAGGTTTTCTTTCTCAGTCTCAGTGTCCCAGCCTAGGGAATGGCGTTTGCTGGTGCCCCTCTGAGGATACACAGGCGTGTCTCTGGCCCACCCGGATGCACAAGTCAGGTCGGCAGAAAGCATGTCCCCACACTCTCTGCTCGATGAGGCCTTCCACAGGCCCCGCTGTTTTGGCTGGGCTGCGCGTGCCTGGGCTGCTTCTCTCCCAGTTCTGCTGCTTGTGTATATTTGCAGGGAAGATGTTAACACTTCCTAACAAGCCTTTGTGTTCATCTAATCTCTGCTGTTTAACCTTTGACTCCCCCCTATTATCAGTGTCTGCCACCTTTGCTGGCCAGCCCTAGGGCCCCAGGAAGAGCCCTCAGCCCAAGCTGGCTAGGAGGAGGATGAGGCAGCATTCCACCGGGTTTTGCGGGCAGATGGATCGCCTTTCCCTGGGGCAGAGCTTTGGGAAATAAAGCAAGCTTGTGGTGCCATTAGGATCCCCCAGCCCCCACTTCTTTTGAACTGTCATCCTTTAAGTAAACATTCTTCCCCTGCTGTGGGTCCCAGCACCTTGGCTGGGAGCGGAGAACCCAGGAGGAGAGGGGCCCCAAGAGCCCCCACTAAACTCCCAGGGATTTGGGCAGGAGGGTAGGGTAGAAGTGCTGCATTGATGTCAGCTCTGAGTCCCTGGGGCAGCGGGGCTTTTGAAATGGACCCGGAGTAGCTGTCACCACCAGGACCAGGCCCCTCACGTAGTGTTTGTGTGTACCTGCCTGCAGCGTTTCCCTTCCCAGCCCACACCCCTGCCATGGCAGTGGGGATGCCAGGCCTGGGGGGCAGGTCTGCTGGCCTGGAGGCCCAGGCTCCACTTCCACCAGAGAAGACGCTTGTACAGGCCTGCTGCTAGAGAGGAGGCACTCTCGGTAACAAGCACCTGACCCGGGAGCAAGGAGCTGTGTCCCATGAAGCCAGGCCAGACTCGTTACCTCCCTTTTCAGTAAAGGTCAAATTTCCTGTAAAACGAAGCCCAGTTGTATACATCGTGGACTAGGTGTTGTTCTCTGGGTTTTCTGGATTTGTTTTTATTAAAAAGGATCATTAACCTCTGGACTAGGAACTATGTATGAAAATGGGGGGGGGGGGGAGTCTCAGGGCCAGCAAAGTAGTCCAGAGATCCAGCTTCTGAGATGAGTCACATGGCTGGTCCTCTCAGATTTCTCCTTGTCAATGTACTTCCCTCTCTGGCCTACAAGTGGAGTCAGAACCACAGGGCCTTGAAAGACCCCACAAGAGGGAAAAAGTAGCCTGGCCTTCAGAGAAAGTCGCATGTACATGGCAGCTGTTCATCCCCAGCTCTGGGGAACAGCCCTAGACAGATTTACTGTCCCTTGTTAGCATACATGTTCCCATGTTCTTGGGGTACAGTGGAGGCCTGCGCTGCCCAAAGTGTAGAGTATGGGAGGCTGCTTCTGCATGTCTTTGGGCCTCCGAGCCTGAAGCATGAGCCTCTAGTCCCTGGTCTAATCAAGGAACCGTGATAGGTCCTGCTGTTCCACTGCTGGCCTGGCCAAAACGCCTTTCATTTGTATTCTTACTGGCTTCCCTTCTTCCTCTTTGGCTCAGCGGAAAGTGTGGGAAAACTGTGTAGAAAGTTGGCACCAAAGGTGGTCTTCTGCCCAGTTGTTGGGGATGACCCTGCTGGATGCGCCGATGGCTTCTGGTGTTCCCACAGGTACTACAAGAAGTTCTCCATTCCTGACCTAGACAGACACCAGCTACCTCTGGAGGAATCCTCGCTGAGCTCCGCTCATGCCAACTGCACCCTGATCATCTCTGTAAGATTAACCCAGACTTCTTGGCCCCTGCATCAGGGAGAGGCTCCTTCTTTCCCTGCCCATGCCCTAGGAGTCCTTGGTTCCAGCCCCAACCCCTGGCATGTGCTTGCTAGAGAACAGGCCTCTCTCCTTCAGCATGGGGAGAGCAGGGTTGGGGGGCTCAGCTGATTTGAGAAGTCACAGCTGGAAGAGGATAGAGGGTGATGGGGTGGAGATCACAGCACTGGGATTCTGGTGGAAGGCTCTGATCCAGCATGTGACCGTGAGCAAATCATTCAACCTTATAGGCATCAATTTTCTCATTTTCAAATAATGGGATCAGGGGAGACATGGCTGAATGATGTGCTTTTCTGGGTCTGTCCACAGTACCAGAAGCCAAAGGAGGTCCTGGAGGCTGAGTCAGAGCTTCAGAAGGAGCTAAAGAAAGTGAAGATGGCACCCAGCAGTGACGGGGACTGTAGGACCCAGTAGTGGAGCAGCCTGGAGCCCGCACCCCGGGCAGTGCGGCAGCGGGGGAGGCTCTTCTGGACTCTGGGGCTTGGACCTTTCCAGTACAGGGGTATGTCCTCTCTCCTAAGAGCTGTCCAGGCTCTGTGTGAGAACTAGCCCCCATATCATGGTCTGATCTCCCAAGTAAAGTCATTCTGAGTCACTCTGGGGGGGGCTGTCCTATTGTCCACCCTCCATGCGCCTGTCACCAGGGATGGTGCTGCCTTCTCTCCTCAGGGAGCCTCGCACATAGAGGAAAGCATGGGTCTTTGATGGAGCACAGCTGGGGGACCCCGAGCCTAATGTTGGGTAGGTTTCTTCCCCATCCTGTTTGCATAAATTCAGAGGGACACTAGGCTGGTGGAAACCGTGGGCTGTCTTAGCTTGCAGAAGGACCCAGCTGAGCTCCCAGTGATAAGGGGGATAAGGTAAAGGAATTTTTGAAATACAGAAACCTTGGGAACAGCCCAGGATATTAAGCCATTGTGGGTGTAGGCAGAAGGAGGGTCATATCATTGCAAAGCACACCTGAGGGTTACTGCAGATGAGGAGTAGCTTAGCTCCCTGACTGCACAAAGCCCTTCCACAGTCCCCACCACTGGGGTGAGCGGGACCCTGCGTCCTGAGCTGGTCTTACCCTTTCCCCCACAGGCCCATCCTCAAGTTTGAGTGCGTCACTCCCTCTCTCAGAGCCTCCTGGGACTTCCCAGGCACAGAGGAACTGGATCTGTGAACAGTCAAGCTTTATAAAAATGACCATTGTAGCATGTCTTAGCAGCTGGCCTGAGATTGGGGTTAGGACTCATTCAAAACTGCCTAGTTTCCTTTGTCCTTCCTCAGCTGCAAAGTGAGAGCAGGTCAGGAATGAGCCCCAAGAGCTTGGTCAAGGGTGGGGACTGACTGAGGAGGGAAAGGCCAGGGCAGAGGATTGGCAGCCTCACCCCTCCTTCCAAGGAAGGGGCAGAAAGGGACGGCTGGAGCCCCTCACCTCACTCTAAGCGATCCTGGCTCTAAGAAGGGGTGGGGGCAGGGCAGGCCTGTCCAGACCAGATCCTTGCTCAGGCCAACAGGGAAGCAAGGCCAGGTTCAGCCATTCTCTCGAAGCAGCAGATCCCTACTCTCCACCTAGTTCCTGACAGGGGGATGCCCCCAAATTCCCAGGAGTTAGCAGCCTTTACCTAATGGTGCCCAAGCACTGTGGTCACAGATCTAGGAGCACAGGTATTGGGGGGCAGGTGGAGGGCAGAGGTATCCCTGCACCCTCCAGAGAGGTCCCTGAGTAGCTGACTTCCATAGGGTGGCTCTGTCACGGGTTCTGGAAGTCCAGGACGTGGACGTTGTAGGACAGTGCAGCATAGAGGTGCTTGGTGGTGAAGCGCAGGCAGTACACAGGACTGCTGAGCGGGGTCGAGGTCAGCGGGAAGGCCTGCAACAGAGGGAGGGATGGGCATGGCAGGAGCAGCCCGAGGGGGCCTGGGCCCATTCGTGGCATCTCAGAGCGGGAGGTGTGCAGTGTGCTTACGTGGAGGCAGGCCCTCTGGCGCCGGTCCCACAGCCGTACGACCCCGTAGTAGGAGGACCCAGTAGCGAGCAGGTGGTTCCCATCCGTCTGCAGGCAGTACAGGGTGCTGTCATGGGGCTCCTCCCACTCCATGACACACTTCCTGTCCGGTAAGAGGCCATCAGAGGGAGGGTCAGGGGTGCCCTCCACCCCCGCTCCCACAGGGGCCTTAGAAATCCATTCTGGCCAAGAGGCAGAAGCTAAATCACCAGACTCTCTAAAAACCAGACTTAAGGAAGCAAAGCCTCCTCTCGCCAGTGCCCGTACTCAGGCCACAGCTGGCTCTGTGTCACAGGACTTGGGTGGCAGGGCAGAAAGGAAGGCAGAACGCTGATGGACAGGACCCTGCTGACTCCAGGGCTCTCAACCCGGTGGCTATGGTCTCCAGGCCATGGGACCAGGGCTGCCAAGCTAGGAATCAAAGCTTGACCTGACCTTGCTGGCTGCCACTCCTAGCCTCTACCTGCAGGCCCTGGGCCTTCTGGGGCGCACCGGGAGAGCCAGGACTGCTGCCCACCTCCTGCCTAGCACGCTCACCGGACACTGGCTCGGAGGTCCCAGTAGCGAATGTAGGTGTCATAGCCACAGGACAAGAGTGTGGAAGGGGACTCATACATGACGTCCAGCACCCCAGCTCCTGGGGGAAAGTCGCTGCCCAGGTGCATCAGGAGCTGCCCACTGGGAAGAGAACAGGGGAGCACAGGATGAGAGACTGTCCCGCCTCGGCCCCCATCCCAGCTTTTAACCTAATGGCCTCAGTCCCTAGAGAAATGCCGTTCTCCCTCCTGAGCTAAAATCAGGTTCTCTTAGGAAGGGGCCAAGGGAAGAAATGTTCAGGATGCCCACCTTGTCACCCTCGTCCCAGTGCTGCCCCTCCCCCAGCTAAAGGCCTCCGTCAGCCCAGCAGCCCCTCATCACACCTGCTCGCTGCCTGGCTGCTGTTCTCAGGGCAGAAGAATGGGCCCTGCGGATGGGCCGTCTCCCCCCCCACGCCCCCAGCGCGCACACACACTTGGTTACTTTATACTTCTTGATCCTGCAGGTCATGCAGTTCTGAGCTGCCTGAGTCCAATGCCTTAATTCCTGCCTGTAATCTGGGGCTCAAACCTCACTGGGGATAAAGACCACACAAAGGGAGAAGGAGAGTCCCAGGAGATGTTAAAACAAGTAAACACCTTTGTGTCTGGGGAGAGAAATCGCTGAGAAAGCAGCTTAGCGGGCTGGTCCCTGGTGTTCCTGGCCTGGCTGGCCCCCAGCCCGGGGCGAGCACGCCTGTGTGATCACAGCCCCCAGCCCGCTGGACTCCAGCGCGCCCCCCCACCCTCGCCCCTCCCGGTGGCCGAGAGCAGATTACTGAGAAGAACAATTTCTTTGTGACTGTGTAAGTCCCTCCGTGACCGCGGCAGTGGGCAGACCTCTCGCCCTGATACCAGGCCCCTAGCAACCATGTAGGGGGGCCTTCTGGCCCTAGCAACTACCCCTCAACATCAAGTGCACCCGCTAATCCCCGTGGCTAGGAAACAGGGAGAAGCAGGGAGTTTCTGCAGAATTGGGGGGGAGGAGAAAAGGGACACCCTCCACATTTTCACCCAAGAGCTGCTGGGCTCCCCTCCTGGGCAAGACAGCGGAAGCAAGGCCATACACACTTCCCAGGTCGGAAGCCTCGGCAGCGGGAGGAAGGACTCCACACTCTCACAAGCAGTGCTCACCTGCCAGCCACAAGTGGGATAGCAGAATTTAGTCTCAGGCCTTCCAGCTCACACAGACTCTGACCCTCAACCTCCCTTCTCCCCAGTGGAGCCACCACTTCCCTAGAAGCTGAAGGAATAGAGGAAGCTGTTCGGGGATCCCTTCTACTGTTCCCCTTGAGCCCTGGGCAATGAGCCCCAGCAAGGGATACCTATAGTTGGTGGGAGATCAAGCCCTGCCCCCAGCCTCCTTGGCGGGGGGGGTGTTCCTCTTTGTGTCTGGGGTAGTCAGTAAGCCTCCGTGGTGCGGACCCTGAGAGGGATCAAGCAGAAGGCTACCACCTAAAAACTGGCATCGCCTACAGGTCACTGACCTTGGCTCCCAGGAAGGGCCACCAGCCATGGCCGACCCACCCTGGGCAGACCACAGTCCCAAAAGGAGCCTATCTCCCACCCCCACCTCCCTTTTACAGTACTCGGACATTTGTACACACCTAGGGAGGGGGCTGTTTGGCTCCACAGTTCTCCCTCCTTCCAGATTTGGGGGCCCTGCCCCTTCCATTAGTGAGGCCTTCAGGAATGACTGAGGAGCTCTCCCCTTTAATCTGCAGAAGTAATTTCATGTTTGTTTGAAATAGAAGATGAAAGGCGGTGGCGGTGGGGGCGTGAAGCCCAGCATGGCTCTGCCTGCCTGCCCCCGGGTCCCAGGGTTCAGAGGGAAAGAGAGCTGGGCACCCGTGGGCTGGACGGGCAGCAGTGTCGGGACCGGCAGCATCCAGGCAATGCCCAGACCCAAGTTGCCACCCTGGGCCCCTGTCCCAGCATCCACGCCACCCCTGGAAAAGGGTCATGCCAGCCTCTGCGATGAGAAACTGAACCCTGCCTGCCAAGGGAAACCTGAGGGCCAGAGTGAGCACCAGCTCTGGGGGCCAGGACAAGCCCCGCCAACCCCGCACCTGCCACCCCAGCCTGGCCGGAGATGGAAAGCTGCTGCTGCTGCTGCCCGAGGCTCAGATTCCCTGAAACGGCCACACACACTTCAAATGGGCCAATAAAAAGATACAGTTTCTTTTGCCTCTGGGCCTGGGGCCCTCCAGACTGCTGTGCAGTGCCCGGGAGGTGAAGTCCGGAGCCTCTGCGGCCACAGCCGGCTCTGGGAAAGGGCCTGTCTCTCCAAACAGTGGCCCGGTGACGCCCTGGGAGCCCTGCTGGGGCTTTGATTTGGGAAAACAAACAAAATGGCACCATGGGCCCTCAGCGGCCCCCACCCCAAGACCAATTTAACTAGAAAACTCTAGCTCAGCAGCTCTAGGGAAGGGAGCAAGACTGGCCCCACAATAGCCCCAAACTTTGGGGGAAATGGGGACAAAACAAGCTGTCTGTCTCCTCAGCCCCTCCTCTCGGGCTCCTTTTCTTCCTGCAAGTGTGTTCTTGTAAAAACGATTAGATTGCAATTTGTATAACATGGTGACCCCCAAATTCAGACGTTTCACCCCTTTTCTCTGGAAAGAATGTCAAGAATGCTTCTCGGCCTCTCAATGTGGGGGGGCAGGAGGGGCGTGCAGAGCCTTGGCTGTCGCACAACTTGTGTGGGAAAAGGACTGCCCTTCAGAGTCCCTGGCCAAGACAGGAGCGAGGGCCGGCTCTCACTGCGGAGGGCCAGACAAAAAGTCCGCTCCCTTCCAACTGCTGCGCACAAAGCCTGGGCCTCCAGGAACTGCCGAGGGTGGGGGGGGGGGTCCTCCACAACCTGGACTCTCCTAAGCCTGACTCCAGCAATTCTCTTTCCACCCAGGGAAAGATAAAGACCGAGAGCCGCCCGTGTGAGTGATGAACTCGAGAACAGGCCGGGGAGGGCAGCGTTCTCTACCATGCCCCAGAGGACGTGGGCGGGAGGAACAAGCAGACTGGCCTCATCCCGGGAACGTTAGGGAGGCAAGCAGGTGAGGGAACCGGGGCTCTTCCACTGCTGCAGAGCAATTCCAACTCAAGGGAAGAGGGAGCCTAGGAAGGAGCTTCCTGACAGAAGGAAATCTAGAAAGACACAGATCCCTCTATCACCATCTTTAGGAGACGTCTAGTAACAGCTAACTGGAGGTAGGTAGTGGCCCTGAAGACCCACATGTCCCAGTTGGGAGGGCCCCTCCCTCTCCTGGTCTGGGCCCTGCAGAGCCAGAAGCCGGTGCCCACCCTCCCCGGAGTCAGCTTATCCCACCTTACACCCGCCCCGCTGCCCTGCCTGGGCTCCCAACACAAGCCACAGCCCGCAAAAAGTGCTCCAGTGCTGAAGGGCCCTGGGCTAGAAGCCAGATCCCCCCACCCACCTCCCGACCTGCAGCTAGAAATGCCTGTGGCCCCCACCCCCTTCACAGCCACTGGTAACACATGGGGTTCCTGGGGATCTTCCCTGGAGATCTAGTGGATCTGGTTCCTCTACCTGGCATGTACATGTGACCCTAAGACACAGCAGTGGCTTTTGGGGGAGGGCAAGGATGAAGAGCGACACACAGTTCACCTTCCCACAGCTCAGCGCCCCAGGACAGAGGACCTGAAGGTATAAGCTGAGCCAGACACGGTCACTCGGGAGAGGTGGTTTTTCCTCCTTCCCACCCACCTCTCCTTCCCTCTCTTCCTTTCTTTGAGCAACATTTAATAAGCACCTTCTGTATACAAGGCATTGTGCTTTCCTAGGAACTGCAGGGATATATCAGGGATGACTGAAGGAGCTCTCCCTGTCCTCCAGGAGTTTTCAATCCAGGAAGGGAAGGAGTCAGTCATGTACCCAACGAATAATACAAGGGGTGATTGGGGGGTCCCAGAAGAGACACGGAAGTGTTACTGTTAAGAGGACAGATAAGGGGCGCCTGGGTGGCTCAGTTGGTTAAGCGACTGCCTTCGGCTCAGGTCATGATCCCGGAGACCTGGGATCGAGTCCCACATCGGGCTCCCTGCTCGGCGGGAGGCCTGCTTCTCCCTCTCTCAGTCCCCGTGCTTATGTTCCCTCTCTGGCTGTGTTTCTCTCTATCAAATAAATAAATAAAATCTTAAAAAAAAAAAAAAAAAAAGAGGACAGATAAGAGAACACTTTGATCTGTGGGCATGGAGTGGTTCTCCAGAGTGACACAAGCAGGACAGGCAATAATAGGAGCAGAGGGGATGGCCCCGGTGAAGGACCTGCCCCAGCAGGGGGGCAGAGCCGGGGCACAGGCGCCTTGTTTGCACCTGGCAGGCACTCGGGTCTCGCCGGGATCTGTCTCAGATCCTGACGGCCCTCGGGTGCATGCTGCTCAGCATGGGAGAACTCGGGGAGGGCCAGGGTGTCCCCCGGCTTCTCAGCAGGGAGGAGATGGCCTTGTCCAGCTCTCTGGTAGGGAGGGTGGGAGTCAAGGAGGCACGTTAGGTCCCAAATGTAACACCAGAGTGGTGGAGACAAGGAGAGGCCCTATCCAGCGCGCGGGAAGGGCCCTGCCCGAGCCCACAGCCTCTCCCCTGCATGTGCGTGTGCGTGCACGGCCCCCCGCGCCCGCCAGTGCGCACGTGTTCAGACACAATGGCTCAAAGGGCAGGCGGCCGGGCAGCCCACTTTGTACTGCTAACAAGGGGCCCGTAATTACAGGAAGGGGCAGCCGGGCAGATAAAAGGATACAAAATTTCAACATCTGTTGCCATAAAGGGATAAGGAGAAGTGAAATGCCGAGTATCAGTTTGGTGTCAGCGGGCCGAGAGCCAATTTCAAAGAGTTCAGGGGGACAGAGGGGACAAGAAAGAAAAAAGAAAGAGGGGGGAGAAAGCAAGAAATTACAGGGTTCCCTAAAGAGGTAAAGAAAAAAGAAAATGAAAAATCTGTCAGTAATACTTTCAAAAAGAAGGCAGGTACTTTAAAGAGGGCAGTTCCCCAATCACCCTGACCGACTGCCAGGCCGCCCGGGGTGGAGGCGGTGGTGCGGGCAGAGACCAGGCCACACCTGGGCTGGGTGGGCGTGGCCACTGCCCTGCGCGGACCGGGCTGTCGACACCGCTTCCTTCCACAGGCCATTAGAAAGGGCCGCAGCCTGGCACCCCTCACCTTTCTCAAGGCCACTAGATGCTCTGATATGCGTCCCCTGTGTTTCACCCCCTGGGGCCCAAGAGAAGTTCCTGGGCCCTGGTGGCCGACAAGGCAGCCCTGTGAGCGCTCTAAGGGTCACCAACTCCAGCCACGGGGGCTAGGCTCAGGGATGCTTTGTGATGGGGGTGCTATCTGCACGGAAGAGTAAGCAGGATCGAGGAGGGGAATCCAAGCACAGGGGGGCAGCAAGAGCGGAGGCTTTGAGGGGAAAACAGAGGGCACCTGTGGGTAAGTGAGAAGCCTATCTGTTCCAACTTTGGTGAGAGATGCTGGGGCTTTAGGATAGAAAAGGAAGGGTACTGGGGAACAGGGACGACCTTGGCCAGAAGGGGAGATGATGGGATGTGTGCAGGGGCCCAGACACAGACAGACACACACACACACACGCACACACACACACACAAGCACACACGTGCAGGACCCGAACAGTCTGCCCTACGAGTAACCAGGCCACCTCAGCCCACACATCTCCCCTTCCCAGTCCCCAGGCTGGCTTAGGGCTGTGGCTGTGCCCACTAGGATCCCTGCAAGTCGGGGGTCACAGGCCTTTCCACTGTTGCCCACCTGCACCAATGCCAGATTCAGCTCAAATGCCCTTGGCAGGAATGCAGAGCTGTGGTGACAGCAAGCCTGGGAGGAGGGCCATACACGGTGTTGGGCCAGTCCGACCTCCCAGGCCTTTCAGCAGCTGGAAGGTATGCCCCACGCAAACCACACCCTCCTTGGGACCTAGCTCAGGTTCCTGCTCAAATGCACACAGAGGACCTAAGATGGGCCTGGATCCCTTCATACCCTAGGCTCAGGAAGGGGTTGGCTTTGGCCCGGTTCCTTGGGGTCTGAGGGGATCACGGGGGCTAGCAGGGGATGCTTCAGTGGTTGGCTGTCGGCACTGTCAAGATGGAGCCCTTGGAGGCCCGCACCTGGACCTGAAGGCCAGCTACCCTTGGAAGCAGGACACTCTGGCACCTCCAGGTCAGGTAAAGGACTCCATCTTTCTCCCTGCCCGGTTTAGACAGGTTAGAAAAGCCCTGTCCTTGGGTCCAGCCCATGGTTTCCAACTCCAGGGGAAAGAAAGGCAGCTAAGCTCATGCCATCTCGGCAATGGCCATATGCCCACAGCCGCGCTCTGACCTGTGTACTCCAGCCGCCACCTTGCCCTCCCCAGCTCGTACGGCAAACAGAGTCTCCAGGGGTTCAGATGGAACAAAGAGCTGAGGGGGCATTGGTGACTTTGAAGGGGTCCCTGGGGCACTCTGAGAAGTAGCCTACGTGACCTGACAGCAGGGCCCCGAAAGATAGTAGGGACAAAACGGCCCAGTAGGGCCCCTACACCCCCGGCTATGTCCCAGCCCCCACCGTCATCCTGAGGGCGGCCCCTGAGGGGTGATGCTCCGAGCAAAACTGCCCCTCCAGCATCCTTCCCCCCAAGTCACAGCACACACATAAAAGCGAAAATCCCGGCGCTCCTCAGGTTTCAGCAGTGACAGGTTAAAAGCAAGGAATCCACCCAGCCCCGCACAGCACCCGCCACTGAGTCCTGCCGGCGGTGCGGCTCCACCTTCCAGATTGGCCTGTCAGTCAGGCTTTGGCATTATTGAAAGATCAAACTCCGTCCTGCCTGTTCATTACCTTAATCCCATTTTCTACATGGCTTTATTATCTGCTTGGGCTTCTCTGGGAAAGACAGCTACAGACAGTCACCCTGTCCGTCCGCTTCCTCCCACCCAAAGCAGATGCCTCCAGTAGGCCACCCTTCCTTTGAGCTCCGCACCACTCGGGCCTCCAAGTTTCCCAGGGAACCAGAAGGATGTTTCAATGAGGTGGCGAAGAGGGGTTCTGAAGGCCAGAGAGAAGACAGCACCCGTGTCGCCCGGGGCGGCCCTGCTATGGACCGCCCAAAGCGTTTCTCATTTGGGTTCTTCCTGGGTTCTGGAAAGACCCAGGTTTTGGAGTTAAGGGAGAACTAGGGATTTCATAAGCAAGTGCTATTCAAGGACTTGGTGCCTTATAACGACATCCTGACCCTAAGTCTGTGCCCAGCAGTAGCCCCCCCACACACACACACAAGGAAACTGCAGGCAGAAGACGCCCTCCAAGATGACGCAACCTCAGAGAGAAGGGTCGGTGGTGCACCCCCCTCCCGGCCCCAAGCTCAGTCACCATCCTGAGAGCAGGCCAGGGAGGACTCCAGGCCTGGGGCCAGCCGCGTGACTGAGACTGACCATCAGCAGCAACACCCACGGTGTGGCCTGCAGCCTGGCGTGCGTGCTGGCAGGAGCCTTCTCTACGCCATGGGGGCAACAGGACCGCTCGGCCTCTAGCGGTCACAAGGCCACAGGTATTTGGAGAATTAAAAAGCTAAGTCTCTGCAAACTCTAAGGTCCTCATGCAGCAGGCAGCCGTGGGCGAGGAAGCAGAGAGAAGGACTCAGGTGCCGTATGGGTACTTTTTCAAAATAATGTCTTTCTCCTACTAGTTCTGTTAGACAGAGATAATTAAATCTCATTTACAAATGTGGAAGCTGAGGCCCCCTTATCACAGAGCTAATCAGCAGCAGAGTCAGTTTTAGAACCCAAGACTGCCCGACCCACAGCCTGTGTTCCCTCTAGCACCTCGCAGCCGCCGCAGCCCACGCCAGAGGATGGGTCCCTTCTGCCTGCGCCTCACGCAGAAGCACGAAGTTGCCAGTGGCAGGAGTTCGGCAGGGCAAGCCATGGGAACGACTTGTGCAGGCTACAGGCACCCTGACATCCCAGAGGCTACCAAACAAAGGAAGCCTTGGAAGTCTCAGCTGTGTTGGCAATAGTATGATGCAACCATCAGCAACATTAACAAGAGTGGAAGATCTAGAACACGGAAGATGACAGCCTGTGCCAGTCACTGGCTCACACCCAGTGTCTGCGCATCAGCTGTGAACACCCCATTTCAAGAGGGGTGCCACCGGGTAAACGGGAACAGCTTTCAGCTGAGAAAAAATATGACACCAGCATGGCAGGCCACCCAGCCAACTACTGCTCACTTTCTTCCTTGCTGACCCAAACCGGACTCTGTGCCCACCTGCCTCCTCCCACTGCCAGGATGCATGCAGGGGAAGCTGGGCCTTCCCCCAGGCCCAGGAGGTCAATCTAGACTCTTCATTCCATTTCCCTGGCCATGACTCGATTTGGGGCAAGTACTGGAACATGCTTTTGGCTCACTAAATATGAGAAGTCTCTTGGGGCTCCTCTAGAAGTTTTCCCCATCTTAAAAAGAGACCCCAGGCAGAGACATGTCCTCTTCCTTCCTTTCTTCCCTTTGGGTATTGCCTTATGGGTTGGTAGGGCTTTTGTGAACAAGCCTGAGGGTAAAGGCAAAAACTCACTTTGAGGTGGCAAAGCAAAAGCGGAGAAGATGGGCTCTCAAGCTTTCACTGAGCTGCCGACCCATCAATCCGAACCCATCAAACCTGGAAGCAGCAAACACCCAACTCCTGGATGGATTCCTTGTCATTCAAGATAATAATAATCCGGGGCGCCTGGGTGGCTCAGTTGGTTGGGCAACTGCCTTCGGCTCAGGTCATGATCCTGGAGACCCAGGATCGAGCCCCACATCGGGCTCCCTGCTCGGCAGGAAGCCTGCTTCTCCCTCTCTCACTCCCCCTACTTGTGTTCCCTCTCTGGCTGTGTTTCTCTCTATCAAATAAATAAAATCTTTAAAAAAAAAAAAAAGATAATAATAATCCCTTTACTGTTTGAGCCACTTTGAACTAGTTCCTCATTACTTATAGCCAAAAGCACCCTAACTAATGTTTATGAGCAACAACTGAAGGTCCTCAGACTTCTGGCCTGATAAAGAGAAGATGCAGGTGGAATAGGACCAAAGTTTTCAGATATTTAAAGGCCTGTCTTTAGAGGCACGATTCAACTTGCTTCTTGTCCAGGATCACAGCTCCTGGAAGCAGATCAACCCTTGAAGGACAGGCATGAGAACTCTCAGAGTGATCCAAAGACATAACATGCTATCTGGGGAAGGTGGGAGTTTCCTACCCCCGTGGCTGGATGACCCCCAAGACAATGTTGCAGAGAAAACCATATTTAATGAAAACATCTCATGTGTTTAAGAAAAAAAATCTTTCGGAGGGGCGCCTGGGTGCCTCAGTCCATTGAGCATCTGCCTTCAGTTCAGCTCATGATCTCAGGGTCCTGGGATCAAGCCCTGCATCAGGCTCCCTGCTCAGCGGGGAGTCTGCTTCTCCCTCTGCACCCCCCCCCCCACCTTGCGTTCTCTTTCTCTCTCAAATAAAATCTTTTGGAAAGACTGACAATACAATAGATGTTTCAGGAAAACAAAAGCTATGGCTAGTACTTTCCTGGGGACAGGGAGAGGAGGAGACATGCTAGTGCAGTGGAGGCAGAGCATGCCCTCATGGCTACTGTAAATCATGGCATTGCAAACCACAACATGGGGGCCTGGGGTTTGGGGGAGACTTCTCAGACTTCAAACCAAGAGCACAAAAAAAAGCAGTAACTTGGACGTCATCAAAATTTAAAACTTTGGTCTTTTACCCTGTCAAGAGGATAAAAAGGGCACCTGGGTGGCTCAGTCGGTTAAGTGTCTGCCATTGGCTCAGGTCATGATCCCAGGGTCCCCCTCAGCAGAAGCCTGCTTCTCCTCTCCTCCCCACCTGTGCTCTCTCCCCCTCTCTCATCACTCTCAAATAAAACCTTAAAAAAAAAAAAAAAAAAAGGCTCAAAGGACAAGCTCCAGACTTAAAGGTATAGGCAAACCACATGTCTGACAAAGGATTCATACCTACAACACATAAAGAACTCTCAAAACTCAACAGTGAAAAAGCAAACTATTCAATCAGAAAATGGGCAAAAGACCTGAGCAGAGATTTCACCAAAGAGAATATACAGAAGGGGGAAAAAAAAAAAAAAAAAAAAAAAAGCACATGAAAAGATGTTCATCATCATTAGCTATTAAGGGAATTCTACTTAAAGCCACAAGACAGCACACCTGTAAGAACAGCGAAGACAAGAAGCCATGACGCTTCCAAACGCTGTTGAGGATGTGAAAGACCCAGATCTTCCCTATACCAGGGCTGGATTAGAAAACGGTACAGATAATTCAAATCATTTGGGACATTAATCCCAGAGAAATGAAAACCTAGGTCCACATGAAAACTTACACACAAATGTTCATGACAGCTTAATTTGCAATAATCAAAAAACTGAAGATAACCCAAATGTCATTCAGTGAGGGCATGCTGCTCACTAGGAGATCACTTTGGTGCATCCCCACCAGGAACCTCTACGAGCAACCTCAGGTCAAGTGCTCTCAGTGCAACAACTGCTATGCTCGCAGGAGAACTGTATGGCGGGGGGCGGGGGGTGATTCTCGCTATAATATTGTGTACATTATTTCACTTATATAATACTTTCAAACTGACACAATTGTAGAAATGGAGAACACATAAGTGGTTACCAGACATTAGGGATAAGAAGAAGTACTGCAGGGAATGGGAGGCAGAGAGTGTGACCGTGAAGGGCAGTGAGGGCTCCAACAGTTCCCATATCCTAACCAGGGTCACCGTAATGTGAATCTACACAAGGGATAAAATTGCACAGAACCACTACACACACACACACGCACACGCACGCAGAAATGACTATAATCCGAATAAAGTTCTGTGGATTATACCAATGTTGATTTTCTGGTTCTGATTTATATTACATATTAGCCTACATATTATCTAATCTTACAGAGGTACCTTGCTGTCCTATTTCTGGAACTTCTTATAAATCTATATTTCAAAATAAAGAGCTTTATAAAAAGCAAAAACTCAACAGAATGGTAGACAATCCAACGGGGATGTGTCAGGCCTGCCAAGGTAGAGAATGGTGAATAAAACCTGGATGTATTTAACTGTTCTGTGTAATTCTTTTTATCTGCAGGTCACTTCCAAAATTTCTGTATTTTAGGAGAGACGGGATTTTATGTCACCACATAATCAGGCACTCCTTAGAGAAAAAGTATCACAAATCCAAATTGTTATCCTCATTTCTACGTGAAATTATTTACTTATTCCTTCCAACGATTTCCTCGAGCTAACTCTAACGAGGCCAGAAGAGAGCATGCCTTCAAGGTGGTCGCTGGGTCGTGGGGCCATCTGGGCGCTTCCCAGCCTCCTCCTGGACCGCCTGGTGGCTCCCGGAAGCCGGAAGCCAGAAACCGGAAGCCAGGGCAGGTCCAGCCCAAAGGTCTTTGCTGTGCCCAATGGGCTACTGCGGCCCCGCCCCCACGGGAAGCCACAGTGGCGCAGGAATCTCTTACCTGTTGAGGTCCCAGATTCGTAGGGGTGAGAAGTGCCCACAACAAGCCGTCCCTGTCACAAAAGAGCTGCCAAACAAAAGGAGAGCAGAGTCAGGGCGGGCTTGTCAGAACTTGTGGCAGAGGTGGTGACACAGTTGCACGTGCAGTACTCGTTCTCCGAGGGATCATAGAGCGGAGACAGGATGAGAAAAGGGGGGTAGGGGGGTGGTCAGAGAAATGCAGGGAGGTCTACAACCCCCAGGGCCCCACAGGTATAAGGACAGTGGAGCCGGCCATGCAGAAGGGTCTTGGGGTCTCTGCCCACGAGGAAACCACAGCTTTACATGTGCAACCCTCAGGTCAAGGGAGGGCAGGCCTGTCAGGCACAGAAAAAGCCCCCCGGGGAATAGGCTGTTGTCAGGTACAGGAAGATGATGCTCGGCCAGAGGTCAGTGTGGCTGGGGGGCACTGCTGAAGGTGTTTATACAAGCCAGGTAAGGCTGCAGGCACAGGGCAGTTGTAATGGCACTGAACTGAGCAGAGGGAACCATCGAAGGCCAGTGACTCCAGGAAAAGGCAAGCTGGCGGTGTGCCGGGGCGCAAGGGCGACAAGGAGTGTGTGAAGGGCTAGGTGGCCACCGCCGCCATGGAGTGGAGCACAGTGATGTGCCCTATTTCCCCAGAGTAACTCTTAAGCCCCTAAAAAGTTCATCACATGCCATCTGCAGTTCCACTTTTAGGTGGAGGCACAAGGCCGGAGGTTGGGCTCTGTGCCGTGAGCTAGGCCACCTGGAGCCCCAGGACAGCACCCAGGGCCTAGGTGCCAGGCCACACCTTGGTTGAGGACGCACCGGCTGGGGAGGGATGCCGGTAGGAGGCCCAGCTGGGACACCTAACCCAGAGCAAGACAGGAGCCTTGGCTCGGGGAAGGGCCATGTCCCTAGAGGCCGGGCGCTGGGGCTAGACAGCCTAAAGACACGTCGGCGGTGTGGGGCAGCAGCCCATCTGCCCCAGCCCTGCCCAGCACCCGTGGCTCTCTAGTCCTAAGCAGGTCAGCCGGCAGACAGACTTCCGTAGCGAGGGCTCTGAAGAAGCCTGTGGCTTTGGCAGGAGGTAGAGGTGGCCTGCAGGTGCTGGTGATGGAGACGTGAGGGTGGGCACTGGCCAGGCCACTGACTGACAGCACTGCAGGGCCGGTCTGCTTCTCAACCACAGGCTGATAAAAGACCACGTGAGCCGCCCTGGGGCTTCCGTGCCTCCAGCCAAGACTTCATCTAGGGACGCACTCCATCATCCCTGTTCCCTCCCGACGCACACAGCAGTGCCCACAACCACTGGCGCGGCCCAGACAGCCCCTCTGTCCTGCCCCAAGTGACTCCCAGCCTGGAACGCAGCCACTGGACACTGAAGCCCCAAACTACAAAGCCAGGAGATGTTGTCCTCGCCTCCCTCCCCTCGACATTTTTCTCTTGAGGGTAATCCATTAATAACTGGTCAAGCCAATTACCTTGGGTTGGAAACATAATAGCCACTTGGGAAGCATTCGAGCAGGCAATTGGGCTCTTCAGACTTTTGAGGAGTGCAGGCCAGGTGAGGGGCGCCAGCAGGGGCACACAGGCTTCTGCTGGGGAGGCCTGAGGCAGGCCTCCGACTGGGCCACATGCTGCATTAGTGACGCGGTAAGCTGAGATGAAGGGGAAGGGAGGAAGCACCCGAACCTGAATCTGCCCTTCCCAACAGCTTCCAGAAGGCTGGGGTGGGGCCGCAAATGCCTTCTCCTTGGAGCCCCCCCCCCCCCGCCACCTTCCTTCTCTATTCCTGCCCCCCTCCCCCTGGCCCCGGCCATCTGCCAGCGGCAGGAGCGCCTCTCACCTTCACTCCACACAAAGGCCTTTCATGCCTGCCTGACACAGCACCCAGAACTGTTTCTTTCCAAAAGCCGCCCTCTTCCCTGCCCAACCCTGTGGTGCAGGGAGGAAGAAAAGGAAGGAGAGTAGAGAGGCCCCCAGCGCACAGGGGGCCTGAGCAGGTAATCAGACTTTACCCTCGGTACAAGCCCTGTAAGCAAGTCTGTAAGCAAGTCGAGCGGCTTCGCAGCCAAGTCCTGCTGGGGACAGACGCAGGGACTCACACCCAAACCACCGGGACTGCCCGGACTCAGGTGGGTGGAGCTGGCTGAGACACAGCCCTGCACACCGCACACCCTTCCTCCCTGCCTGCAGCCACACGAGCTCCACGGCTCGGCCCGGTTCCCATGGACTTCAGAAGGCATCGGGCAAAAGCTGCAGACCAGCCACGTGCGGGGTCTGAAGATGACAGTGGTGTGCCCAGGTGCAGGAGACACATGGAGCACAGAAGATGGAACTTAAGGTCCTGGGATGCCCGAAGGATGCCTCCCAGCACCCAGTAAGTTCACCAGAGAGAAGTTCTGATTCCCACTGCACAGGAAAGGAAAATGAAGTGCTGGCCCAGCTCTGAGGAATATTCAAGAACCCCCTCTGCACACTTAACTCCCCTCCCCAGAGCTGCACCAGACAAGTGACCCCCAGCCTCAGGAGCGGTGGGGTGGGCCGTGTGCATCGCAGGAGGCCTCCTGCGCCCACGAGCTCAGCCACGCCGACTCCCACACACGAACACCGGTCTGCCTCGCGGGCACTAGCCCGCCTTCGTCGGCCAGCAGATTGCCCACACCCTCACCGGGCCGGGCCCTGCGCCCCGCGTGCCAGAGGTCCCAAACAAATGCTCCAAGACGCCCTCAGCGGACACAAGCCTCCCAAGGGACTACTACCCTGGAGGGCAAACCCGCGCTGAAGCAGAAGCTGCTTGACCAGCCCCCTCTGAGTCCCTACCACACTTGATCTTGCCCTCAGGGGACCCATGGTATTTTGGGGGTTATCTCTTCATCTTCCCTTTGAGATCATGGACCAGCCAGCAGATCCTGTGTCCTCCGGTCAGCACGGGGTCTGGCCTAGAAATACTCGGTACGAGTCTGCAGAACCGGACCAAAAGGGCCCTCTGCAGCTCACAGCCAACAGGCGGGGGAAGCTAGACATATGAGCTGTTGGGCGAGGGGTCCCTCTGCTTCCTAAGTGATCCCACACCACCAGACTCAGACCTGAGGGGCACATGCCACAGCCCTATATGGCTGCGGTACTGAAATCCCTCATAAGCACCACAACCAGTTTATAGCCGAGAAGTACCAACAGTTCCTACACATTCATGTCAAAACACACGCATCCTTATACAGGCACACACACTCTCTCAGCTTGAGGGTCTAAGTCATTCTGATTCCAGGGCACCTGGGTGGCTCAATTGGTTACGCATCCACCTTCGGCTGAAGTCATGATCTCAGGGTCCAGGGATAGAGCCGCGAGTCAGGCTCCCTGCTCAGTGAAGAGTCTACGTCTCCTTCTCCTCTGCCTCTTCCCACTCATGCTCTCAATCTCTCTCTTGCTCTCTCAAATAAAATCTTTAAAAATAAATAAAAGTCATTCTGATTCTATAAACTCCACTATCTTCACACAAGAAAGCCCCTATCAGAAGCTAGGCTCTTCCCACATCCCATCTTGCCCCAGACTTGTCCAGATTCCCAACCTACCTTCCCGGCCCCCTAGATCGCAGCTCAAGCAAATCAGGCATCCCTGAGCTCATCCTCAGGCCTAAGAAGATGATGCAGAAGCCCCCACATCAGAGAGAGACCCCAGGAGCATTAAGGGTGCTGGTACTCAAATTGAGGACTAGAAAACAACAAGAACCAGAAGAGAGGAGGAAGGGAAGAAGGGAAATGACTCCGGCATGAGCAGGCCGGACAGAAGGTAGGCTCTTGCTGCCTCTACCAGCTGTGGGCCTTCTTAATGACACTCATCATCTGTGAGCACCTGCCGTGTGCCAGGTTCTGAAGTAGGGTCTCCAAAACCTCATTCCTCCTAATCCTCATCGCCTGCCACAGCACTACCACTCGCCCTATCTACAGGCCAGAAAACTGAGGCCAGAGCAGGAAGCACACCCAGGGCGGGCTCCCACCCGGAGCCAGGAGCAGGGCTGCACTTGGAACGGAGGCCCGGCCCGGCGCCTTCTCTCGCCGGCACCTCGTACGACGCCAACACAGACTGAGAACTCACGCGCTTGTCGGGTGAACAAATGGACGACTAAACAAACGGCTTCCCCTGGAAGAAGAAAGGGGCGCGCGGGCGGCTTGGAGGCAGCAGCAGAGTGGCGTGCTCCGCAGCTGCGCCCCGTGGCCGCCCCGCCGGCCGCCTCTGAGCCGCGGCTGACACACTTTGGCAAGGGAGGCCACCAGCACTGTCACATCATTCACCACATGCCCATCAAGTGTGTTCAGTTCTCTTCAACCCGCATTGGCATTTTAATTACTGTTGGGTAAACTAATTTGTACAAATGAAGGCCGGGCTGCCTAATAGAATATGCAAGCTCTCTGACCTCTGACAGGCACTGACACGAGATACAAAGGCCGCCGAGGAAGGCTTTTTATCTGAGCCTTATTACTCTCTATTACTCCAATTAGTCAGGCTCCAGTGCTCCTAATTGGAGGAAAAATTGCAATTAAATCAATTTTTGATGGGCTGCAAGTGGGCTCCTGAACCGCCCTGCTTGTGAAACACTGATATTATAGCGGCAAAGGTCACGGGCCCCATCGGCACCTGGGGGCCCCCCGAGTTCCCATGGCCCCCTCTGAAAATGCCTCAAGGAAACTCCGGCCCCTCCGTCGGCACAGCCGGCGAGGGTGGGAAGGAGGGAGTCATTAGAACATGTCAGGCCTCATTGCTGCAGCCGCCATCTGCTAACCTGTGCCACTGGCATCATTACGGTGGCTTGGTCCCCAAGCAGGAATGCGGCATGGAGGTCACACAAACTGGCTGGGCCAGGGCAGCTGGGAGCAGGAGTGCAGTGACAGCCCTGTGAGGGAGGGCCCGGGCAGAGGGAGCAGGAGGGCAAGGGAAGTCAGGAAGGGGGGAGGGGAGAGACACAGGCCAGGGCAGGTGGAAGGGTAAGGCAGCCAGCTCCCCAGATCCAGCCAACGGGGCACTCCAGGCCACCCAAGGGGAAGGGAAATGTATGTGTCTGGAAAGGGAAAAAAAAAAAAGAGAGAGGCAAAGCAACCTTGTTCTTTCTCCAGAAAACATCCCACATTGTAGTTGGGGACACATCCTTCTGAATGCTGTACACAGACCAGAGGACTGAGAGCGTGTCACTGTTGCAGGAGTGTGCTGGGGGGGCCTACCACCCACAGGGGCACCTGCCTGTAAGGGCTGGGGGTCCTCAGAACTGAAGCTGTGGCACCACGGAGGGGACAGCAAATACGAGTGTGTTCATCAAACTAAAGGATAATGAGACCAAGAGGCCTATCTGAAGCTTGAATGCGTTCAGTTTAAGACAAATAAAAGAAGGTCCATTTCACATTATCTCAAAGAAATGGCAGAGACAGAAACTATCAATCCAAGAGGGAGTTTAGCCAACTTCATGGATGACTGAACCAAAATGGGTTAACACAGAAAGGAGGCCTTCAAGGGGTCAAGACCAAAATTATGTGAGGTAAATGATGGTCTGTCTACTTACGGGAATATTACACAATCATTTAAAATGATGCTCCCGAAGAGTACAGGCAAGGTACTTATGATACTATTAAAAGAAAAAAAGTAGAGGACAAAGAGTCTTAATACAACTATTTGTTTAAAGCCTGTGCACAGAAAAGGAAAGAGTGGAAAGAAACGTGCTAAGACGCTCAAAGTGATTATGTTTGGGCAGCAGAACAATTAGCAATTCTTTCTTTTACATTTTATTTTCCAAATCTCCTTTAATGAGCAGACACTACTTTTCAGAAAGGAAAAACATATTTACGCCTTATAAAGGAAAACACAACACAATCAGGCACCCCTGTCTACGTACTCGTGGCCACGAGCAGGTAGACGCAACAGTGAGCTTCCCACTAGAGATGTCGGCAACCGTGGCCCGCCCAGCACATCTTGGACTGAAGCTCTGGGACCAGCCAGTGGCCCAAGGTTAGTCAGGAAACCCAGATCAGAAGTGAGGGGCTCCAGTGGCCTCCTTCTCCCAATGAGGCACTAGCCATTACCAAACAAGAGCAACTCCTGACTCCAACAGACGGTGGAGGCCTGGAACACCCGCTCAGTCACACACACACACCCCAAGCCTCTCTTAGCTCAAGCGCATCGAAGACAGAATGGTGCAAGTGGCCACCTAGAAGGTTAGGCTTTAGACAGTGTGTCCAGAGGCTGGGTTCCAACATTCATACTCCCACTGCAACCCTAGCAAACAAAACAAAGTGAGTCTGCTGCCGCTCCATAGAGGAGTGCAGTCTTGCAGCTGGAAAATGCCTCCAGAGAAGCACATATGGGCATTTCCATTCTAACCAACTGCAAAAGTTCAGCCTGAAGATGGAGGCAAGATCCTGGCCCAGGTTAGAAAAAGAGGAATCTTGAGGTAGACACACATTCCCAAAGACACACATTCCACTCAAGAAGTAGGAACTCGGGGCGCCTGGATGGCTCAGTCATTAAACCTCTTCCTTCGGCTCAGGTCATGATCCTATGGTCCCGGGATCGAGGCCCACATCGGGCTCCCTGCTCAGCGGGAAGCCTGCTTCTCCCTCTCTCACTCCCCCTGCTTCTGTTCCCTCCCTAGCTGTGTTTCTGTCAAATAAATAAAATCTTTAAAAAAATAAAGTTGCGGTATGATAGTCATGCTAGAACAAATAGTTAGATTAGTTAGATTAAGCATCCAAAACTATACGCATTTATTAGTAAGGAATAAGAAATCCTAAAAGTAGTTTTTGTGTTGCTGTTGTTTAGATTTTATTTATTTGACAGAGGGAGGAGAGAAAGCATGCAAGCAGGGGGAGCATCAGGCAGAAGGAGAGGGAGAAGCTCAATCCCAGGATCATGGCCCGAGCCAAAGGCAGTCGCTTAGCAAACTGAGCTATCAAGGAGCCCTCTAAACATGGCTTTCAAAGAAGGTTGGTGAAGAGTGACCCAATCAATAAAGGGGAAAGACACTACAAAATACATGTTTGGAAAGAAAATAAAACAGAGTCCTACCTCAGAGCAGACCTCAATTCCAGCTGGACTAAGGAGAGAAACCTTTTCAAAAAACTACATGGAAGACCATAAAAGTATTAGAAGAAAATATAAGAAGATGCTTTTACAGTTTTGGAGTGGGAAGGACATACTTAAGGGGAAACACACTCTGAGGCCGTGAAGAGGACAGAGCTCTCCTCCACACAACCGAACTTGTACTTGACCGAAGACACCATCAAAGTCAAGTGAAAGCAATTACCAAATATATATAATAATCAAAAGGTTCATATGCAGAACATGTCAAGGAATCTTATAAGTCACAAGGGGAAAACATAGATTAATGAGGAAAAGTTTTTAATAATTTATAAATAAAATACACATAGCCAAGAAACATGATGTCAACCTCATATTAATCGAAGAATCTCAAGTTAGACCAATAATGACAATGGCTACATATGCTTCTAGACCATTTCCTGCATGCCAGGCACCGTTCTAAGCTCATTACATATTAGTTCACTTAACCTTTAAGATATTCTTACATATTTGACGACAGTTTTCCAGATATGATAATAGTATGGTAATTAAATTTTTAAAGCATCACCATCTGTCAGAATAACATGCCGAAACGTTTATAGGATGCTTGCCCCACAAAACTACAGAAGGGATAGTGTGTGGGATGGACTGAAGCAGCAGGATTGACCGAGAATTGGTAATTAGTCCACTGCTATATATTTTGAAATTTTCCATCATTTTTTAAAAAGATTTTATTTATTTGACAGAGAAACACAGCCAGAGAGGGAACACAAGCAGCAAGAGGGAGAGAGGGAGAAGCAGGCTTCCTGCCAAGCAGGGAGCCTGATGCAGGGCTCGATCCCGGGACTCCGGGATCATGACCTGAGCTGAAGGCAGAGGCTTAACCACTGAGCCACCCAGGCGCCCCTCCATAAGTTGTTTTTTGTTTTTTTTTTTTTTAAGTGACTGTGAGATATTAACTACCAATGTCATTCCCCTTCCACAGAAGAGGAAACTGTAGAGAGGATACACATTCACTAGGGTCACACAACTAGTACGTGGGAGGATTCAGGACTTAACCTCAGCCAGGTGGGCTCAAGTCCAGCTCATAATCACTCTTCTATAACCACTCCCAAAATTAGATCAATTTTTTACTCATCAGAGAAGCAAAAATTTTCTTAAAAAAAACTGGGGGCGTCTGAGTGGCTCAGTCCCTTAAGCGACTGATTCTTGGTTTCAGCTCAAGTTGTGATCTCAGGGTCCTGGAATGGAGCCCCACATCTGACTCCCTGCTCAGTTCTCCCCGCCCTGGTTCCCTAGCACTCATGCACACGCACACTCTAAGTAAATCTTAAAACAACAACAACAAACAAACCTGGTATTACCCAGTACTGATAAGTCTAAGAGGAAATAGGTACTTATAGACATGCTTGTGGGCATATATATTCTGATACTGTCCAACTGAAGGGCAACTGGCAGCATCTAAAAACTTTTAAATGCATTTATCCCCTAATCCAGCAAGTCTCTTCTACAGATCTTCCCTAGAAAAACACCCAGTCATATGCACGGAGACCAGACAAGCCGTGGTGTTTTCTCAGGTTTGCTGATGGACCTGAGTGGCTGGCATCTGAGCAGGGGCACCAGGTGGGAGGATGACAAGAACCCTCAGGACCAACTGGGGCTCCACAAACAGAAAGACAGGAGAGCAGAGCTTGCCTAGAGAAATGCTCAGATAAGCCGGACATAAACTCAACACGTTTATTTTAAAATCTGATTCTTTCTAAACATACTCACGTTAACAAACCACACAGGGACCTTGCAATTCAGAGTTAATCCAGTTGTAGGCAGGAGCATTAAGTATTTATAACATCAACAGAGAAGAGAGGGCAGGTCAAAGAAAAATCTGCATGACCCACAATCCTAAGGCCTTACATTCCTGACCTGCTGTCATATTTAGGGCCAGCACTGGAGTCCCTAAAAATGGATCTGGCTTTTTTTTTTAATTTAAGATTTTATTTATTTATTTGACAGAGAGATCACAAATAGGCAGAGAGGCAGGCAGAGAGAGAGGGGGAGGCAGGCTCCCCACTGAGCAGAGAGCCCGATGTGGGCCTTGATCCCAGGACCCTGAGATCATGACCTGAGCCAAAGGCAGAGGCTTAACCCTCTGAGCCACCCAGGCGCCCCTGGCTCTTATTTTTATTCTCAATATTCCATAAGCACCCATGTGACAAGCATCAAAGCACAATCAAAACCTTCTAGAAAGAGGTTCCTTCTGAGGAAACAAAGGTCAGGAGAGCCCACAGACATGACCTGCCACAAGACTGTGTGGTCTTTCCTCATCCCGTGGCCTCATGACTCCAGCAAGGTTTAAAGTAAGAGAAGCCCTAATGACCCACCAATGAAGAAGAGTCCCACAGTGACATCAAGCAAACTAAAAACAGGGCAACAGTGTGAATGTCGCCCTATATACTCACCACCACCACCACCCGCATCCCTGGACCGCTTCCCTTTCATCCAAACAAGGTGGGACAAGGGGGGGGCAAAGGCCTGCACTCCCCAACCTTGTCTGAAGACTGTGGCGCACTCCCTCATCAGCCTCAAGGCTGGCGGGGAGGTGAGGAGTTGAGGAAAGGGAAGGGCGTCCCATGCAGGTCGACCAGCTAGCAGGGCCTGCTATGCATCAAGAAGTCTGCATGGCAGGGCCTCACAAGCACAAGCCATGACAAGGAGAAATGAGAGGTGTCTGTGTGCACAGTAGGTAAAGCCTATCCCTCAAAAAAGAGCTCCATCGTGGAGAGGGCCGGCAGCAGCCCTCGTTGTGCAAACACAACCAATAACTTGTGTCCACTCCTTCCCTCCAACGGGAGAAAAGGGTCCCTGGGTCCCAGCCACAAAGACTAAGGCCCACATTACAGGCAGAAGTGGGAAGCTGGGGAGAGTAGAAAAGGTAACTGAACTCCTTTCCTGCCAGACTTCCATTACAGAGCTTTCCAGGAAGGTGAAGTTCCAAGGAGCCCCCTTGTTTCCAGATTAGTTAGCAACAGCAGGAATCTTGATCTGAACTTTGTTCCTCCCCAAGATTTCCTGCCCTCTTGACCATGGCACAGGGCAGGAGAGGCAGGAGTCTGTCTTCCATCCCATTCTACGAGGTCAACTGTACTCCCGGAGGACCATTCAGGCCTCCGGCTGGTCACTGCCCTCTGCAGGAGGCTCAGCCGGGTCAGAGTCTGACATGCCAAACTCTCTCTCTGCCCCACTGGCGTGACACTGGGCCACTCGCTGTTCACCTGTCTAAGCTCACGTACCCACAGTCAGCTTCCTTCCCCCATGCAGGTCCCATTAGGAAAGTGGCAGGTATTTTTAAGGACTCTGTTACAGCTTACAGAGGAGGACTCTCTCATCAGCAGATAAGTAATAAAGTGAGAAAGAGGGGCCACCTGTGTGGCTTAGTCGGTTTAGCATCTGCCTTCTGCTGGGGTCATGATCCCGGGATCCTGGGATCAAGCCCCGCAGTCGGCTCCCTGCTCAGCGGGAAGCCTGCTTCTCCTTCTCTTCCCAGCTTGCTATCTCTGTCAATCTCTCAAATAAATGAATAAATAAAAAGTGTGAAAGTGGGCACCTGGGTGGCTCAGTGGGTTAAAGCCTCTGCCTTTACCTCAGGACATGATCTCAGGGTCCTGGGATCGAGGCCCACATCGGGCTCTCTGCCCAACAGGAAGCCTCCTTCCTCCTCTCTCTCTGCCTGCCTCTCTGCCTACTTGTGATCTCTCTCTCTCTCTGTCAAATAAATAAATAAAATCTTAAAAAAAAATAAAAGAGTGAAAGTGAGAAAGAACAGGCGAGAGGCTATAGTTTGACAGTTCTCTCCAGACTCTTGGTTTCAGAGTTGGTGGCCAAGGCTCTGAGCTCGGTCACCCGCACATGTTAATGCCCTGCACATAGACGCTTCAGGCCAGATGTCATGGAGTAACTCTGCCTTTATGAAAATGGTAGCCTCCTATTGTTTTGTGTGCCCTACAATCTCCTCCCATACGCGTAACTCCTGAGAGACTTCCTCCTTGGCCACAGTTAATGGATCATGGGGCGGGCAGCTGACCCAAGCTGGGCCAGTGAGTCTCTGCCTTGGGATTTTGGGAAGCCAGTGAATCTCCCTTCGACTAGGAATTGCCAAACTCAGCGGTTCTTGGTAGCCTCCAGAATAAGTTGGTAAGCCGGGGAATGAAAGGTGAAGAGGGCAAGGAAAAAACAAAAATGAGCATCCCAAAAGGATAAAGTCCAGCAGCGCGGTGGCCTCCATCTGGGTCCGACTGTGTGTGTGCTCCTGCTTCCCTTGGCTTTCACGAGCAAAACATCCCCAGATTTAAGTTAATTGGGGACTTGGTTTCTGTCCGTTGGAATCAGTCTGTCCTCACCACCAGAGAGCCCCTGTTTGGCAGCCGCCGAGCTGCGCCCCTATCTGACCGTCTCTCCTGACGGCTGCGCGACAGGCTTTGCCAGGTGCCTACTGGACCCCGTGAGGCCTGGCTGAGGAAACCTCACCCATGGAGTCAAGAGCCGGGTGCCGACCAGGAGAGCAGATAAAGCGGAACAGCACAGGCTGGCCTACAACTTCAAAAAGGGATGAAGCAGTGTCTTACCCTGAGGCCCAGGAAGAAGGCCAGGAAAAAGTCTACTCTCCCACTCCCAACACAGGGGAGACAGAATAATAGGGGCCATCTGGCTGGCTCAGTCAAAAAGAACACGTGACTTTTGATCTTGGGGTGGTGAGTTCTAACCCCACACTGGGTGTAGAGTTTAAAAAATATTTTTTGGGGGGCGCCCGGTTGGCTCAGTCATTAAGCGTCTGCCTTCGCCTCAGGTCATGATCCCAGAGTCCCGGGATCAAGCCCCGCATCGGGCTCCCTGCTCAGCGGGAAGCCTGCTTCTCCCCCTCTCTCTTCCCCTGCTTGTGTTCCCTCTCTTGCTGTGTTTTTGTCAGATAAATGAATAAAATCTTTGAAAAAGGATGCCTGGGTGGCTCAGTGGGTTAAGCCTCTGCCTTCAGCTCAGGTCATGATCTCAGGGTCCTGGGATCAAGGCCCACGTCGGGCTATCTGCTCAGTGGGGAGCCTGCTTCCTCCTCTCTCTCTGCCTCTCTTCCTACTTGTGATCTCTTTCTCTGTCAAATAAATAAATAAAATCCTTTAAAAAAAATCTTTGGGGGCACCTGGGTGGCTCAGTTGGTTAAGTGACTGCCTTCGGCTCAGGTCATGATCCCAGAGATCCGGGATCGAGTCCCATATCGGGTTCCCTGCTCGACAGGAAGCCTGCTTCTCCCTTTCTCACTCCCCTGCTTGTGTTCCCTCTCTCACTGTTTCCCTCTATCAAATAAATAAAATCTTAAAAAAAACAAAAACTTTGAAAAAAAATTTTTTTAGGGCACCAAGGTGGCTCAGTGGGTTAAAGCCTCTGCTTTCAGCTCAGGTCATGATCACAGGGTCCTGGGATCAAGGCCCACACTGGGCTCTCTGCTCAGCAGGGAGCCTGCCTCCTCCTCTCTCTCTCTGCCTACCTCTCTGCCTACTTGTGATCTCTCTGTCAAATAAATAAAATCTTTTAAAAAAAATTTTTTAAAAGAACAGATAATAACGATGTGCCTGAAGGACTGGTTTATGCTTTTGAAGGCAAAAAACCCCAATCTTGGGGCGCCTGGGTGGCTCAGAGGGTTGGGCCTCTGCCTTCGGCTCGGGTCATGATCTCTGGGTCCTGGGATCAAGTCCCACGTTCGGGCTCTCTGCTCAGCGGGGAGCCTGCTTCCCTCTCTCTCTGCCTGCCTCTCTGCCTACTTATGATCTCTCTCTCTGTCAAATAAATAAAATATAATCTTTAAAAAAAAAAAAAGAAAAAAAAAGCCCTGTTCTTGAAGATTTGGCCTCTTGGATGCTTTCTGACAGACTGAGTACAGGTCCTGCCAGCTCGCACATGGCACCCAGGCCGGGCCACTGCCTGGGAGCCCCGGAGCGCCAGCTCCCGGAGGGCGTGGCCATGGAAAGATGCGGTCCCAGTGTCTATCAGACCTGAACTACAGACGTACACAAACAACTGGTAAGATGGAAATGAGAACGTAGAGGCTGATTCTATATTCTCTGTGTGTGTTTGAGAGTTTTCAAGATTAAAAATTTGAAAATACACACACACACTCACACACACACAGAGTAAATCCCTTTGTCGAAGCTCCTTTTCTCTTTTCCCACCCTGACTCAGTACTAAGAGGCCTTCAAAGCAAGGGAAAGAGAGATCTGGTCATATGAGCAAACTGGAATATTCCATCGCTGAATTCTTCTGAGGGACACACCGTATGCAGGAGAAACCAAGCAGGAAACCCACACATTGCAGGTACAACTTTTTCTTAAAAAACAAAAAGCAGGGGCGCCTGGTGGCTCAGTTGGTTGAAGCGTCTGCCTTCGGCTCAGGTCATGATCCCAGGGTCCTGGGATTTATCCCTGGTCGGATTTATCCCTGCTCAGTGGCGAGCCTGCTTCCCCTGCTCCCTCTGCCGCTCCCACTACCTGTGCATGCTTTCTCTCTCAAATAAATAAAATCTTAAAAATAAATAAATAAATAAAAATTAAAAAAAAACCCTCCACGCCTACTTCAAACAGTCCCCAAAAACCCATCCTTTTAAATGAAACTAGACCTAGGTCAGCAAGCCACCTAAAGTCATCAATCAGAAACGAGGTAATGAAGAAACCAAGGCCCATTCATTCTGAAGCATAAAATAATAAATGATATCATGTCTTATAAAAATGCTACAAATACATCACCATATACTCCATAGATACATGTGTGCTGGTGTGTGTCTCCCTAGTCTATCTGCATAAAAAGTCTGAAACAAAATGTGAAATGTATTTGAGCTTCATGCTCCTCTGAAGACCCACCTCCTTACAGGGAGCCGCAGGTGGAGCCAGTCACAATGAGCAGCGCCCCCATTCCTGTTTCTCTGAGCTATTCCACACCCTCCCCGCGTCCCCCACATTCCAACCAGCCCCCGCTCTCCCTACAGCCTCCCCTCCATGCTCCTGCTCCGGACCCTGTCAACAGCCCTCACCTCCCCCTGCCAGCCTGCAAATTCTACCTCCCAAGACCCCCTGGTAGGCAAATAACTTGGCATATTTGTTTTCTGGGAAAAGTCAACCCCTCGATGTTTAGTTTCACCTCTTTGGAACATTGCAATAATGTTCCAGTAATAATAATCATGAGCCACAGGGAAACACCGAGGCCAGGGCAGTATCTGACTCGGTGCCATGCCCACCATCAGTGCCACCAGGCCCTCCCCTGAAGTACCAAGATTTGGGGCAAGGTGGGCTGTGGTACCTAGGCTACCTGTGATCTGCGGGTACGCACGTGCATATGCACCTGTAAATTACCAAAGTACAGGCTTCCGAGAGAAAAGTCGACCTCCCTCCCCACCATCTTCTAAGATCAGATCACCCTGTCTTTTCACCTTGCGTTTCCCCTCAGAAACTGGGGGGTGAGGGGCTGCCAACTGGAAACTCCCCTCATATGCCGTATCAGCCAAGGTAGACCCCAAGACAGTACTTGCCAGGCTGCTGATTTCTTTACTGTGGACTCTCCACACCTCACCCCCACCGGAGAAGCATGGGGATGAACACTGTGGAGATCAGCCTGTCCATCCATCACCCCCTCCAGCCCATTCCTAGCCCAGGGCCAGTAGGTGGCTGCTGGCCATTCAGCCCTCAGCTGCCGACTGTTCAAGCTGGAAAGCTATGCTGTGGCTCAACTCCCAGGTGCTGGTATTTGGCTCCTGGGAGGAGAGAAAACATGGGCCCAGTCACAGCCCCGGGAGGAGGTGCATGCCCAGCTGGGCTGTCTTGGCCTTGCCACCCTCTGCTGAGAAGGCACGTGTAAGTGCGTGTGTACACACACACACACAGCCACTCCCGACGAGGACAGGACAGCAGGTCTGTGGACGCACTCGCGACCCACATACACTTGCTGCCACACGACCTGTGTAAGCGCTGTGCCCACAGGAGTCTCTACCCAGTTTTCCTGGGCACTTGTGATTTTTAGTCAGCCCAGGTGTTAAGCCCCGGCCATTTCCACCCCCCTTGGGCCTGTCTCTGTCCCTCCCTCTGCCCTCCCACAGTAAGCGCTTTCAGGCCACACAATGAGTAGGAGGAGGAGAAACACTTCTATTGAGGAAGGCGTTTTGTTGTTTCATCCCAAGGGAGGGGCAGGGCTAGGGAAGGGGGGGACCCACAAAATTTCTAATAAGCAGTTTCTCTCCTCAAAGCTAAAATGATTTTCTTTAATTGCTCGGTGGGAACAGTTTATCATGGGGGTCTCTGCCCCCCCCCACCCTGGCCTAATTGACTTACTGAAGTTTAACAGGGGCTTTCACCTGGAGAGACTGCGGTTATTCCCCCCACCCCACATTCGTACCTGGGCTCTCCCCACGGGGGGCCTTTGTTCCCCCTAAATCCAGCAGTGACACAAATGTCCTCAGCAGCAGGGGCATGCAGGGAAGTGGTAATTTTCAGCCCAACGCAATTAGCTGAGGGCTTTTCAGCCTCCCCAGTGAATGGTAGGGAAAGTTCGGCATGCATGCGGGAATGGTGAGCCAGGCTGCTCTGTGCAAGTCAAACAAAAGAGGCCTCTGAATTGGGCCCCATGGTGAGCCAGACCAGAGCTGGTGGGGGCAGCTGGGACTGGGGCCTGGGCGAGGGACCTACACAGCCACCCACCCAATCTGAGTCTTCCAGTCTCAGTGGCCCGTGGCAGCTTTCTGGGAGGTGGAGGCACGCAAGATGAGACTGTTGACTTGTACCTTGTAAGCAGCCCTGAATTTATGACGCAAAGAAGAGGCAAAAGGTGGAGGACCGAGCTGGGGCAGGACTGGGGGACCTGAGGGCCACAGTGCTGTGCCTGTCTGGCTGTCCCCAAAGGCCCTGGGGCTGGAGCTCACATTACATTTTGGGCCTTCACGGACACCTCCCAGTCGGGAAACGGGAAGCTTTAAGGAAAGAGACTCTCCCAGGGGCCGAGACAGGGAGACCCAGGGCCTCCTGAACACTTCTGTCTCCTGTCGCTGCCACAGCCGCCCCCAGCGCCCAGCCTGGCAGGGGAAAAACAGGCCTCTGCTCGAGGAGGCTTCAAGGCTAGAGTGGCACAGGGTGAAGGCAGCACAGGGCTTATCTGGGGTCAGTGCCGAGGCATCGAAAGGCCAGAAATGTGGGCTCCGGCCACGGAAATGACCACTGAGCCAACAGCAAACAGGTCTGCCGGCCTCTCCCGCCGAGCCCTCAGGAGAGCAAGCAGCAGCTCTTCAAAGAATGCAAAAATGAGAACCAGAACCAGACAGCCTCGTTGATAAACGCACTGTGCATGGGGGAGAGGGAGAACCAGGGGTGGGCACACTGCCAGGTGAGAACTCCCGGGACATAGACCGGCAGCACCGAGCCGCATGGGAAAGGCCAGGCACCGGGACGCAGGAGGCCAGCATCCAGGGCCAACTCGGTGGCTCACGCATGGCTCACCGTGGCCAAGCCTATAACCTCCTGGGACCTCCCATTTCTCGTCTGTAAAATGGGAAACACAATGATGTTTTTAACTTGCCAAAAAGGCGACAGAACACTGGTGAGAGCTAGCATCTCTGACAGATTTATAAAACTGGAAAGCAGAAGAAGCAGGGGATGGGGGAGCCTGCCCATGTGGCCTCCGACCCTCCTGCCTTTGACGCAGACCTACCCGGCCCTGTTTGCAAAGCAAAGCAGACCCCATCCAGGGCCACTCCACTACTAACACCCCAACCAGCCGAACCCCGGGCTGATGAAGAACAAAGCTGCAACTGCCCACCGCACCGGCTGCTCTCCACAGACCCACCAGCCAAAGCCGGACCAGGCCCGCCCTGGCCATCCTCGCCACACATGACGGAGTCTGAGAGCCCAGGTGAACTGTGTGCAGGGACAACCGTGGCTGGGGGCAGTGGGAGCCACGGGCCACGTGGCTTCCAGGAGGTGGTCAGGTCAGATGTTGTGCCTGTTTATCCACCACTGAGATCGAGCCTCAAGGACTATTACGGCTCGCTGCTGACACCCTGCTCTTCACCGGCCGCGCTCCTAGGAACTAGTACTGCTCCCGCCCTCAAGCCCGGCAACAGAGGTTCAAAGTGGTTCTCCACAGAAGGGTCCACGAAGTAAAGGCCACTGGCTAGTCCGAACACCCACAGTCCAAACACCCATAGAGACATGAACGCAGCCCCTCCCCGAACACCCCGCTGTTCCTGAAACAGCCTCTTCCCTCTGGGAGAAGCAAGGGATGAGCAGCATGTTGCTCAGAACAGCTGGCCTGGCTTCTGATCCCCCATCTGCTCCTGCCCCTCATCAGTCCTGGGTCCCACCTACCCAGGTTGCCCTCTCCCCTCAGATGGGAGCCCTTGCTCTGGGACTGAACCCCCTCTCACAGAACAAGGCCTTGCCTTGGGTCATTCTTGAACTGGAGGCAGAGATGGGGCCTCATTCTTTCCACAGGTACCCAAGCCAGCCCCGCACAATGGGTGTGGGGGAGGCGGGGGAGGCGGGGGAGGGTTAAGGAAAACAAAACTCACAGAGGCCTGCCCTTAGGCAGCTTAAGCTCCAGCCAGAGAGTCAAGTCTTCAATAAACATTAAAATACATATATATATATCAGAAGAAATTCAAGACCATCAACAAGTTCTAATCCCAAAGGTGAGAGAGACACACACACACCCGCCCCCACAATGCGGCCCCAAGGCCAGGAAGGCAGACAGTGTCGTACAATAGCTAGAAAGCATGAACTCTGGAATCAACTTCAATTACTAGATTTGACTTTAAGCATACTAATCAAGCTCTCTTAGGCCTGTTTCCTTCCTTGTAAACAGAGGGCACAGATAGCACCTGTCTGGGAGGAGGAAGGGAGCTATAACGAGTCCGGCACAGCACCTGGCATTTAGCAGCGGGCATGGTCCTCATCACTGGCTAGGCAGCACAGAGGCCCTGGGGACTCCCAAGTAAGAAGTAGCCTGCGGGCGCCTGGGTGGCTCAGTGCGTTAAAGCCTCTGCCTTCAGCTCAGGTCATGATCTCAGGGTCCTGGGATCGAGGCCCACATCGGGCTCTCTGCTCAGCAGGGAGCCTGCATCCTCCTCCCTCTCTGCCTGCCTCTGCCTACTTGTGATCTCTCTCTCTGTGTCAAAGAAATAAATAAAATCTTAAAAAAAAGAAAAGAAAAGAAAAGAAAAGAAGTAGCCTGGAAGGGGAACCTACATCATTCCCCTCCTGAAGCACCAAGAACAGGCCAGAAGAGAGCGCTGGGGTTCCCTGTGCCTGTTCTGCAGACCACTTCAGAAAGCTCCTGTCAGCACTGATGGCAGACAGGACAGACTCAGCGTGGCTGGGATCACAGGAGAGCCTGGGCCAACCAGAGGCCCTGAAGGGCAGACTGGAATTTGCGCCCCCTTTAAAATGACCACAGCGCCCTTGGTCCTCTCCCGCCCCCCACTCTGCGCTCAGCCCACTGGCTGGAATGTGGCAGCGTGGGTGCCAGAAGGCCCAGGCCAGGCAGGAGGCTGGGAGGCACAGGTGGTTCTCAGAGGCGATCCCCGGGCCCCAGAAGGCCATTCCCCCACAGGCACAACAAAGCTAGGGCTTGTTGTCAGTCAAGGCGCCTTGGCTTGCTTGGGCTGCGGCCCAGAATGGGGGGGGGGGGTGGCAGGGGCAGGCCAGGGGACGCAGAGCTGGGGGGTGGGGGGAGCAGCAGCCAGCCTGCCTTTTTGGCACCAGCGTCCTCCTTCCCTGGGTTTCTCACTTTGTTCAACACGGCAATCCGAAGGAGGCTGGGGAAAGCACTTTTCACTACCCAGCAAATAAAGCCACAGGGAAAGGGAAAAGGATGAAAGGTTTGAGGGTTTTAAATTTTGGTTTTGGGGTATTTAGTTGGTTTAAAAGAATAATAAAAGTTGTTTCTGCAATCAAATTAATTTCAAACTCAGGATTCAGATCGTAAATAGGAACAGTGATCCTATAGCACGTGATACCTATCGGCCCTCTTCTGAGTCAAGTCCCGGTGGAGCCAGAGTTGGTCCTGAGAGGCCTGGAGGGAAGTTTCTGGGTTGTTGCCGGTTCACCTCTTGGTAAGGGTGGTTAGGGATGGGGCACAAGTATGGCATCAGTCCTAGCATAAAACTCCGGGCCTCAAGCTCCCCAGGTCCACACACACCCACGCGGTCCTGCCCCTCGCAAACACGCGCAGATTTCAAAGGCTTGACACCAGCGGCTGCCAGAGTCCATGTCTTCCCAAGAATCCGGTCCCCTGGCCCCAGCCTTGTGCGGAGCAGATGCCAACAGGGGCCATAACTTCCTTGCTGTCTCCATTATCTCTAGAATGAGCGTCCTTGCCCACAGACCATTCTACCTCCCAGAGCTCCCCTCCCCCAGGCCTTCCCTGGTCCCACCACCTCAGAGGATGAGTGGAACGACAATTGTCATGGCTCTCTGGCCCAGCAGGTTTTTACACCAGCCTTTTAGAAGACACTGGACCTGGAAGCTGCTCCCCAAGCAGTGGCCTGCACAGCCCACCCACCTTCTCCAGTTCAGCCCAAACTCCCCCATCACCCCCACGCTTGCTTTCAGACAGGTACTTTCTGGTGGTATGTTTTTGTCATGGATTTTTGAAATCACCAACTATAAAAAAGCACGGATTCTTCTCTTTGGAAAAAGATGAGGATACAAAAACTCCTTTGATTAGAAGTTTCCTGTCTTTCCCACTAAGCCACTTAGGATGGGATGCAAATCTTTCAAAAGAATGAAAACAAGTGTCACAAATGAGCAAACACACTTGACAGTAGTTTGGGTTCCTGACCGGCTGGCTGGGTGGCCCCCCTCACTTTAGGCTTTCATTGCTGCACGGTGCCCATGCCATACCAGACCCTGTTAGCCATTGACAGAGAAAACCAACTTCCCATCACCCCCCAACATCCTGTTCTGTGTGTGGAAAAGCCAGAGTTTGGGCCCTGATGATAAACTGCTTGGAAGCGTCAGGTCAGCTGCGACCTGCACAGGCCTCAGCCCTCTGCCAACCCCCCAGCTCCTGGCTTCTCGGCTCCCGTTGGGCATTCTCCCACACACCCACAGCCACCTGCTGGGACCCGCCTGAGAAGCCCACAGCTTCTTCCAGAAAAATCTCCTTGCCTGCTGCCACCAACAGGAGGAAAATTCAGAGAAGAGGAAGCCCAAGGAGAAGCTTGGGCAAAAGATAAGCTAGAGGGATGAGAGAACCTGAGGAAACACAGTGACTGCCAGAAACTCCATGGCCAGGTTTCCAGTCCCTCCTCCCCACCCTTCCTCCATGCTCCAGGGAAAAGAAAAAAAGGAAGCCACACACATGGGCACTCACTTATGGTGAGGTGTCTTCTTGAGGTGACACAGGCCCAGGAGAAGCAGGGACATCAACACAAGTCAGGAAAGTGAAAGGCAGAGGAAACCCCATGTATCACCTCAGGAGAGCTCTTGTTTGGGGTGGGGGGCACCCAGAGACCAAGGAATCTGCCCGCTACCCTGACACATACTTTCCAACGCATGGGCTCAGAGACTGGGGACAGATACACGAAGAGCTAGGAACACAAAAGCCGAGATCCTGCACCTGCAAAGAGAAAAGCAACGCTGGCTACTTATCACATAGCTAAGGTGCCAACTGCTGCCTCAGACCGCCCAACATCCCATCTCTTCTTCTTTGGGAAGTGGGAAGTGCAAAGGGATACTTTTCCTCTTTGGGAGGGGGCGGAAATGGAGAGTGGGGGGGGAGAAACTAGCACCTCCTATAGGTGATCGGTGAGCTCCAAAGCCCCAGGTTCACCCAATCAAGGGGGAGGGGGATGAGCCAGGCCACTGAACGAAGGGACTAGGCCTCCATCAGGAATTAAGTCCACCAACCCCAGAAGACAGCCTGTGTACTGAATGCCGTCAGGGGGGCTGAGCTAAGCAAAGACTTGCGGTAAAAGCAAAAGATGACTTGAGAGAAAGCAAAACCTCCAGGCCTTTGATGAAGTCACAACAAGCACAGATTCTAAATGAGATTTTGTACCCTCCGCTTGGTACCATGGCCATGGGAGGAAACTCTCCCATGACAAAATCCTACCTTCTCTCAGCTCCCCTGAGAACACTGAACACCAGATAATCCAAATGGCTGGGCAAAACCTAAACAAGTCACTTCTTTGAGCAAACATTCCAGATCAGAATTCTCTTGGGATGGATTATACTTGGGGCAAGAGCCCTGGGGCGACAGCAGCGGCAGCAGCAGCAGGAGGAAGAAAAGGAGTCAGAACTGTAAGGCCAAGCGGACTTCACTGATTCACATCGTCTTCCACGGGCCAAGACGCCCTCCTGCCTGGATGGAAGGTGACACGCATCCCACTCAGGCCCAGCTGAAGGCAATGCAGTCCAGCCCCTCCTTGGCCTCCAAGTACAAGGTTCTGGGCATCCGGGAAACAACTGCTATTTCAGAGCATGGGTGCACTGCACCTGAATTCCACTATTTTGGACTTTTAATTCAAAAGTTAAAATAGTCAGATACCAGGACTCCCAGGAAGGTGGGGTTCATAATCGACGTTTTTCTTAACATCCCAAATTCCTCACTCTTCGTTCCAGAGGTGAGCTCCCTCGCCTTCAGCAGCGCTTTTTTACTTTACTTGAAGGAGGCCCCTACGTCCCCTCCCACTGCCCACCTCTCTCCTACCTTGCTCCGAACTTGGCTTTACTCCCTGGGTGCTCCGTGAAGTTACCAAGAGCAATTCTTGCCTCTTCCCCCAACCTCAAAACAACTGTACTTTAAAAGGAGGAAAACAGGGGCGCCTGGGTGGTTCAGTTGGTTGAGCGACTGCCTTCAGCTCAGGTCATGATCCCGGAGACCCGGGATCGAGTCCCACATCGGGCTCCCTGCTCAGCAGGAAGCCTGCTTCTCCCTCTCTCACTCCTCCTGCTTGTGTTCCCTCTCTGGCTGTGTTTCTCCCTGTCAAATAAATGAAATCTTTAAAATATATATATAAAAATAAAAGGAGGAAAACAGTCCAGGGATCCCCAGAGAGACCAACTGCACTCTCCCCTCTTATAATGAAGCTTAAGAATGAAATGCCTTGCACTCTAGTTAGTAAGAAATGCTCCCTTTTCTCCCCCGTGCGTGTGGGCGCCCCCGAGCGTGTGGGCAGCCCCCGAGCGTGTGGGCGCCCCCGTGCGTGTGGGCGCCCCCGTGCGTGTGGGCAGCCCCCGAACGTGAGCGTCCCCCGTGCGTGTGGGCAGCCCCCGTGCGTGTGGGCTCCCCCCGGGCGCTTGGGTCCCCCCGAGCGTGTGGGCTCCCCCCGCGCGTTTGGGTCCCCCGGGGCGTGTGGGCTCCCCCCGAGTGTGTGGGCGCCCCCGTGCGTGTGGGCGCCCCCGAGCGTG
>PITA01000476.1:0-75000 GCA_004023965.1 Spilogale gracilis
GAAACCATGCGATACTTGACTTTCTCTTCTTGGCTTATTTCACTCAGCATAATCTCTTCCAGTCCAGTCCATGTTGCTACAAAAGTTGGATATTCGTCCTTTCTGATGGAGGCATAGTATTCCATTGTATATATGTACCACATCTTCTTTATCCATTCATCTGTTGATGGGCACCTTGGCTCTTTCCACAGTTTGGCAAATGTGGCCATTGCTGTGATGAACATTGGGGTGCATATGGCCCTTCTTTTCACTACATCCATATCTTTGGGGTAAATGCCCAGTAGTGCAATTGCAGGGACCCCAGGATTTTTAAAGAAATTTTTAAAAATATGTTTTCTGGTTGAATGTAGAACCATGATCATCTTGGTTGAATGAAAATACTCAGCAGCCCTTTGTGAAGGGACACATGCAGATATTTCAGAGTGATTAATGGGTCATCTCTGAAAATTTCTATAAACTGCTGGCAGAGATTAACTACTGTCCTTTTCTAGGGAAAAGTCTAGAACTGTGCTGTTGATTATGGTAGCCACTAGCTATATGAAGCTTTGGAGCACTTGAAATTCATTTAGTCTGAATTTGAGTTGTATACTAAGTATGAAATACCCAATTTAGAAAACTTAGTAGGAAAAAAGAATGTAAGGTATTTCATTAATAAATTCTTTTTTTTTTTTAAGATTTTTATTTATTTGACAGAGAGAAACACAGAGAGAGAGGGAACACAAGCAGGGGAAGTGAGAGAGGGAGAAGCAGGCTTCCCGCCGAGCAGGGAGCCCGATGTGGGACTCTATCCCAGGTCTCCGGGATCATGACCTGAGCCGAAGGCAGTCGCTTAAACAACTGAGCCACCCAGGTGCCCCACATTAATAAATTCTTATATTAATTCCATGTTAAAGTGATATTTGGGATCCATTGGGTTAAAATATATTAAAATTAAGCTTGCTTGTTTCTTTTTACTTTTTTAAAATGTGGCTCTCAGAAAATTTAAAATCACATATGTGCTTGCATATATTTCCGTTGGACAGTTACGGTCTAAAAGAACGATATCCAGAAATACGTGTTTCTAATTAAGCACACCTTACATTTTTGTACCTTTCTTTCTGCGGGGACTGCTTATATCTACCATTTAAACTAGCTTAGAATTAAACTGCCACCTTTGCTTTAAGAACATCTGGCATGTAACACCCAGGCACAATTATTTTTTCTGATGCAGCCATGTTGCCATAGGAGCAAAGTTATGGTGTAATAAAGAACAACTTGAGCTAATAACTTGTCTATGAAAATAGTTACATCTTCATTGTGGGAACCACGAGGCACCCATACTGTTTCATTGCACACACAAATCCCTTTTATAATGATGCTTTTTCATTCATTTGGCATGCTTTTATTATTATTAATATAACAGTGAACACTCTATATATATCAGGGTAAAAACATCTATTTTGGATAATCAAACCTATAAATCTTGTGGCTGCTCACATATAGCCAATTAACTCCCCTTCCTCAGAACTGCAGTATACCAGATGGTGCAAAAAGGGTGGCCACATACTTTTTGCAGTGCTTTTGACTGAGTGACATAGTCACAAAAGCTATGGAAACTAGTGGGAAGGAACATGTTTGTCAGTTGCCAAAGATGCTCATTTTAAGCTCTGATAAAATGTTTCTGTTTCTTAAAATGTAGACATCTTCATTAGCTAAGTGCATTAACAGAATCCCTCATGGTACTCTATCAGGGCCTTTCTTTATACCTCTCCTGCCGTATTATTTGATAACAGATTATTTTTTAAATAAATAAGCCAGGTAATACTTTATAAAGAACTTTGTGGGGCGCCTGGATAGCTCAGTTGGTTAAGCAACTGCCTTTGGCTTAGTGCATGTTCCTGGAGTCCCAAGATCAAGCGCCGCATCAGGATCCCGGCTTGGTGGGGAGTCTGCTTCTCCCTCTGACCTCTCCCCTCTCATTCCCTCTCAAATAAATAAATAAAATCTTTTTTAAAAAAAGAACTTTAGTCACATTTCATACCTATTCTGTGATACTAACCAAGCGATATTGTTGTTTTATGTTTGGGGGGTGGTGAGAAAGATTAGTCTGTACATAAAAACGTAATGCAGTAAGTAGGCAAAGTGGGATTGCCCATTGGTAATGGTCTTTTATTTTCATGAACCGGTTTTTTAATCTTTATAAAAATTTCTGGTTACTATGTTTCAGTGGTTTGATTGATGCTACCTAAATATTTATTGAATTAACTAGTTATATCACAAAGGTAAAATACACATTTGAATTAAGAAAATCATGAAATTCATTATAATCACATGCATTTTGATTGACACGTGTAGTCAGGAGCGAGGAGAGACTTACTCCTCGGTACAGTCTCTTTAGAACACCTCAGATCTTGGTTTTATTGAATTAAAATTTGCCCCATGATTCTAATGTTGCTTTTTTCTTAAGCTGTGCTTTTAGATAGTTGTTGCTTCAGAATTCTTTGGAGCTTATAATGGCAGATTTTTGAAAGGCTTAGATACAGTTTAAAAACTTGAATAAAAAAACTGAAAAAACTTTCATATTTATGCACTTCTCATTCAATATTGTTTCTTGCCTCCCAGTCTCCTTCAGAAATATTTCAGATTTCAATTTCTGTTTGAGTTGTTCATCATTCCCACAAACTATATAGCTGACCTTTTCATAAATTTGATTTTGGATAAAAATGATGACTTAGAAGATATTTCACCTCGTAAAACCCTGCCAAAACCTGATAAGTGGGGTTCAAAAAATCCAATCCTATAAATTGAAGGTTCAGGATATTGTGAGGTTAATGAAATGAGGGGGGTGAGCTGTTTAGCTGACTGTCGCAAAGTTTCTGGGGTTTTAGCTGTCTGCATTGCAGTGGCAGTGTGATGCCACCTGGTGATGGGCGTCCTCTGACTTACATGGCATTGACATTGATCCAGTATCCTCCACAAGGCCTGGAATTCTAGGACAGCAGCATCAATTCCAGGAATTTTCTGGTTAGTTGGTGCCCATTTTCTTGGCCTCATTTGTGGTGACTGAGCCAGAGGAGCCCTGGGACCAGAGACCCACTCTGCTCTTGACATCTCAAAAAGAGGTTGCCTGCCACTTACAAGAAACCTCCCATTCTCTTTTACATTTCTGCCCCATTCCTTCCCTCTCCATGTAAGAAGTAACCCACCCACCAGATCTGAGAAGAAAAGATTAGGCAGAGAGAGGTCAGGTACCCAAATATTTGTTAAGCTGGGCCTGTTCGTGTGGGGTTTTGCTGCAATTTTGTTACTTTCAGTGGGATATCATTAGGAATGAATTTGACAAAAACTGCACCCTCCTCTTATGTGAGCAGTTTTAGATTTTAGTTCCCGAATATTTTTAGCTCCTGCTTCCAGATGAGTCTTAAACGTGTAGATTTTACTTTTTTTTTTTTTTTTTTTTTTAGAGACTTTATTTATTTGACAGAGTGAGCAAGAAAGCACAGGCAGAGGGAGAGGGAGAAACAGACGCCCCACTGAGCAGGGAGCCCGATGCGGGCTGGATCCCAGGACCCTGGGATCATGCATGAGCCAAAGGCAGACGCTTAACCGACGGAACCACCCAGGTGCCCCAGATTTTATTTATTTTAAAATTTAGGTTATTATTTAGCTGAGGAATGTTGTCTTCATTAGGATATGCAGATGATACTTTACTAAATTTTCATTTTGTCCCCAAAATTGACTGAAACACACCCCTCCATCTTTGATCGGTATGAAAGGAAATTAAGGGTAGTTCAGTTGGTGATCACAGATGAAATACTATCTACTTTTTAAATATAAGGTAAATCTCATGTGAAGGAGCCCTTCTGCTTTCCTTATTTGATTTGAAACTATTGTACTGCTTTTGGTGAGGAAAAAAATTATGCTGCATTTGAATCTTATCTCCCTTGCTAGAATGTAAAAAATTATTATTAACGACCAGAACCAATTCATCTTTACATAGCTCACGTTGCACACAGTAGGCCTTTAATAAATATTTTAAAAAAAGTAAAGAGCATGCACATACATGTGTACTTGTAAAATGTTCTTCAGAAAACAAACATGAAAGACAAGCCATTAGCCCTGATGACTGCTTTTCAGCGTCCTTCAGCCCGAGTGTATAAACAACCGGGAGTGAAGGTTGCTGGAACGTTATGTAATCATGCATAACACACACCCGCACAGAGTGCCAAAATGTTTTTCAACCTCCTTTGTCACTTAACTTATTTGAATATCTGATCTAGGCATTAGAGATTGAAATCAGCTGATTTCTTAGTGCTGTAAAAGAAATTGAGTTGTAGCCACAGCCTTACTAAGATTTCACTCCAGCTGAATGATATTATCCAGAGAGACAGCTTTTTTTTTTTTTGAAGGGATGTTTATACCCAATTTTCAGTAATTAAAACCTCCCATACTCCAGCCAAAACTTTGGAAAGTTCTCAAAGAAATTCAAACACTTTGAGGTGTTGTGGGAGGGTCACCTTATATAGCAAGCCATTTAAGGTATGCTGATTCTTTTTGCAAGGAAAGGAACAAAAGGTGGTGATTTCGCTTAGTATCTTCCTCCAAGAAGATTTAGGCTTCAGTAACACAGTGCTCAACAGGCAGAATCTTTTCTTAGAGCTAATGAAATTGTCTCTCCAAGTCCCAGCTGTAGAATCATCATGAATTTAATTTTATGCCTGGATCCTTAGCTTGAGAGTAATAGAGAAAATATGCTACCAGCTTGGTGGGGAGGAGTTGAAATGGGAATGTGGACTTCACGCCTGGGTCCAGAGATGGACTGCAGAAGAACACTGAATCCATCCATATCCTATGCAGAGTTATTTCTGAATGTGCATAGACACATTTTGGGGGTGGATGTATACCTTTTATCAGGTTCTCAAAGGAGTTCAAGGCTCCCCAAAGAATTAGAACTGCTAATTCAGGGGACTCAGCTTAGTAGGTACATTCTAATGGTTTGATAAATTTACGACGTCATGGCCCCAGGATTCCTGGGTGGTGATTACAAATTCCATGTGGCTATTTTAACTAATCTGGAAAACAGGTCATGTCAGAGCCTTCATGTATTGCCATGCTTATTTAGAATAGTGCTCAGATCATGACTCATGAACAGAGCCTTTATAGGGGGTAGATAGCCCAGGGAGTAAAGTTGGGTGGGAAGAGAGAAAATTTATGTGGAAGGTAAACAAAATGGAATCCAGTCAGAGCATACATCTAGGGTGGTAGAGGGTCTAGAAATTTTGGAAAAGGATAGACACAACAGAGCAGAGAACAGTGAGAGATTAGAAAGCTTTTGCCTGAGGGAGGGGAAATGTGGTAGCTATCTTCAAAGGTCTTGTGGAAGAGAAGCTGGACTGTTTTTATTCTGGGTGTCTGAGAGGGGAAGAATCCCAGCAAAAGTGGGATTTGTAGCTTTGAAATTACCATAAAAAAAGCTCTCCTATTGGAACCATTTATCTGAGATGCCCTGCAGGAGTGAGCATGTGGGGGGGGGGGGGTTGGGCAGTCATCCACGGGTGCTCTGGAAGGTACTCTTGGATTCAGGAGACTTTGACTGGATGATTTCCAGATTCATTAGGTCACTGCCAAGAACTCATCTCTACTTGGATGTCCAGAAGGCACCTTAAACTCATTATATCGACATCAAATTTATGCATTTCCTTTTCAGACCTGACCTTCTCTAGTTCTCTCTTGTTTTTTTTTATTTTATGGAGATTTATTTTGTTTGTTTTGGGTTTTTAACTAAAATTTTTTAAAATTTTAATTAATTCCAGGATAGTTACCATACAGTGTTACTATATAGTGTCTGGTGTACAATATGGTGATTCGGCAATTCTATACATTACTCAGTGCTCATCATAATAAGTGTACTCTTAGTCCTCTTCACCTATTTCACTCATCCCCTCACCCACCTCCTCTCTGTTAACCATCATTTGTTCTGTATAGCTAAGAGTCTGTTTTGGGTTTGTCTCTTTTTCTTTGTTTTGTTTCTTCAATTCCACATATGAGTGAAAGCTGATGGTATTTGTCTTTATCTGACTGACTTATTTCACTTAATATTATACCCTGTAGATTCATCCATCTTGTTGCAAATGGCAAGATTTCATTCTTTTTATAGCTGAATAATATTCTTGTGTGTGTGTATATATATATGTATACACCACATCTTCTCTATCTTCATCTATCCGTGGACCCTTGGGCTGCTTCCAATCTTGACTATTGTACATAATGTTGCAGCAAACAAAGGGGGTGCATATATATTTTCAAATTAATGTTTTTGTAGTCTTTGGGTAAATACCTGGTAGTGGAATTATTGGATCGTGCAGTAATTCTATTTTTAATTGTTTGGGGAAACCTTCATGCTGTTGCCACAGTGGAGTAGCTGTACCAGTTTGCATTCCCACTAGCAGTGCACGTGGGATGCATCACTGCATGTTGTCAAGTGGGCCCATGATTCGGACCTCAGGCTCTGTGGCGGGGCCAGTGACTGAGGGAGCAGAAGGTGGGAGGCCCGACCAGGCTGAGGCGATGCTCTCAGGTAATGCTAAAGCAAAGGCCACAAATGGAGGCGGAGGTGTGTCTTTCTAGCTCACTGTCATCATACTGCTCCGGGGCCCAGTGAGGGGCTTGTGGCCTGGGGCTAACTCCCTGTTAACGCACCCTTTTCCACACGTCCCCCTCAGGGTGTACTTTTTTGTGACATTGATCTTTATGGGCATGATGTTCCCTTTAAGTAGATTCCCAGAACTATCAGGGAGAGAGGGAACAAAGAGTGGGTGATGAGGGTAGAAGCTGTTCTGTGCTTTCCCACAGGCCCCCGTCTGCCCTGCTGGGCCCGGTCCTGCCTCTGCTGTGCTCTCAGAGTTGACCTAATTGCATTTTATCCAGGGAGCTCCAGGCAAGAAAACAGGCGTATGCTCAGCTGGATTCTGGCTTATCCACGTGGCAGGTCAGCTAACAGAATTTATTCAATCTCCTGAATAAATCTGTACTAACAACTACTGCCCCCTAAAATTTGGACTAGGAATCAAACCAGGTTCAGGTGGGCCTTGTCTGCAATGTTCATTTTTCTTGTTGTCAGTGGGTGAAGCGTACAAGGTGAATCAAGGGAGAGGAACCGGCCATCCTAGTTTTTCATGTGAACCACTGTTCATACCTCTCCTCTGCCTTGCAGAGCTCTTTGTGCGCTCTCCATACTTCATTTAGTGATCATTTCAAAGAAAATATTGCAAAAAAGTGCTGACACGTAAAGCTAGAAATACATGTCCCTTCTACCCCCCCACCAAAAATTAGACCGCTCAAGTTATTTAAAATATAGCTAATAGCAGTTCAGCCTTCAGACAGAAGAATATAAAAACATTTTTACACCCAGCTTTCATTCAGGTACATAACACACAGTGGAATGATCTTGAAAACTGAACAAGAAATCGAGTCATAAAAGCCAACCATGACTTTGCTAGTGTATTATGCCTTCTAAATTTCAGTCCTTCTCACTGGCTTCATTTTAAGTAGCTGAGAAAAATGGAATCTGCCAAAGATGGTTTCCAGTGTTCAAAGTCAACTGAGACCGAGCTGATGTTCAGTAATTACAGCCTCGCAATTTCTAGGAGATTCCGTCCCCACCAGACCTGCCATCTCATGTCCCCATTTGTAACATTGTTCATTATATTCAACCTGCTGCCATCACTCTAGAGCTTTCAAAGGTATTCTGGGGGCTATCTTGCTGTAGGACACGGATAATGAAATAGTTAGATGTGACTTGTATTATAATCGCCTCACCTAACCCCCATTTAGCTTGAAAAGTAGACTTAATAAAAGCAGGAGTGAAAGGCACTTTATGTTTTTAATAAGGAGTCTCATATGGTATTACCTGCTGTTTTTCATTGTGTGTCTCGTCTCATGGTTTTCCTTTGAGATACATGACAGAAGAAAGCCAAGCACATCTCTTAATCTTAAAGCACTTTAAGAATCTATTGCAGTAATCTACCAAAATCGATCAATAACTTTAAGCTAACAGGGCTGATTTCTAAAGTACATATGTGTGCTTATAGAGACAGGCACATTTCGTTCGCTAGCAAGGGCCATCTTCTGTCCAAGAAACGAGAGGATTCCACTGTATAATAATTTAATGTTCTGTTTGCAAAAGGTAATTATAAAACTCTCATTCCATCTCCTGCTCTGATGGGCTCAGGATGAATTTAAAATGGATTAAGGGGAAATGGATAAGACGTTCTGTATTGCTGAACTCTGCCCGGTGTCATGATATGCAAACAGTGAGCAGAGCGCAGGAACTACTAAATACACACTGAAGAGATGGCAGGCTTAAATGCGAGGACGCCTGGATCTGCCGGAGGAAAGGGTTCCTAAAAATAGTGCTCACGACTTCCAGAAGAGAAGATCTAACTGTGGTGTAAAAATCATTGAAGGCAGAGCTGCATGGAGCTGGATGCTATCAACATATTCACGATGTCATGTTTGGAGAGGCGTCTGTTTTCCATGTAGTGATCTCAGATGAGAGAGGGTAATGACATCTGTCATTACTGTCATGTGCTGGGTGAAGAACCGGCCTGAGAGCAGAGGGCCCGATTTCCAGATGAGTTCTTTGCCACTAATGAGCTCTGTGACACTCAGCAAGGCACAATACCTCGTTAGGCCTTAGCTATAAAATGGGTCTGTTAAACGGGTCCCTGGGGCTGCCCCGTGCTAACTGATGTGAGCAGACTGAATATTCAGGAGTTTCCCTAATTCTAGTCTAATTATATGATGCAGAATGGATTGTTAGTACTCAGGAACCATGTTTCTCTAAAGCCCTTTGCACTTCCCTTTTTCTTTTATGTCATCGTGTGTGTGTGTGTGTGTGTGTGTGTGTGTGTGTGTGTGTGTGTGTGTGTTTTTAAGATTTTATTTATTTGACAGAGAGAAACACAGCCAGAGAGGGAACACAAGCAGGGGGAGTGAGAGAGGGAGAAGCAAGCTTCCCACTGAGCAGAGAGCCCGATGTGGGACTCCATCCTGGGTCTCCGGGATCATGACCTGAGGCGAAGGCAGTTGCTTAAACAACTGAGCCACCCAGGCGCCCCAGTCATCGTGTGTTTTTATATCAAAAAGTAATATGTGCTCATTATAACAGGCCAACAATACGGAGATGCAGAAAGAGAGAGATTCAAACTAAGTGTCCCTCCCAAACCTTCCTCTAGAACCACCCTATTTCACTCCACCTAAGGTGATCGGTGATAACAGCTTAATATATATTATTCCACTGTTTTTACCATGCTTTTAATATATGCTTATATATTGGTCGTTCATTAAATACGCTCTTTGATTAAAATGACATCGTTTTTCTTTTCTTTTCTTTTCTTTTTTTTTTTTTAAGATTTATTTGTTGAAGAGAGAGAGAGAGAGAGAGAGAGAGAGAGAGAGAGAGAGGGTGCTCGTGGGTGAGTAGGGGTGAGGAAATGGGAAAGGGCGAGAGAGAATCCTCAAGCAGGCTTTACTTGGAGCCTGGAGCCCAGTGCAGGGGCGCTTGATCCCAGGACCCAGAAATCACGACCCGAGTCAAAATCAAGCATCAGACGCTTAACTGACTGAGCCACCCAGGCACCCCTTATTTTCCTTTTGGTGATCTGTCATGGACATTTTTCCAGGTTAAGGGTAGGGAAACTATGGTGCTCAGGCCAATCTGGCCATGCTGAATATATTGTCTACAATTATTTCACACTATGAAGGCAGAATTGAGTAGCCATGGCAGAGACCTTTAGGTGGCAGAGCCGAAAATATTTATTATTTAGCCCTTTAAAGAGAAAGTTTGCCAACTCTTTCCAATATATGTAGTTCTAGCTCCTTGCTTTTGGACAGCTGCATAATATTCCCTGGAATGGATATGCATCTTTGATTCACCTTGACTGGCTCAGGTAGTCAAAAAGTGCAAAGGAATAAAGGCTTACAGTACTGTTAGATCCAGGGACTTTAATGATGAATTCAGGAGTCTGTCTCCCTCTGGTCTGTATTTCAGTTTTCTTCTCTGTAAGATCAACACTCAGGCAGGCAGTCTTTTCTCTTTTAGTTTTGACAAAATGGACATTGTCAGTTCCAGTCTTTAATCTCATTCTGTGGTGCTAAGAGAGCTTTTCTTTCCTGGTAGTTTTATCACAAATCCTGGGTTAGACTTCATTGGCCTGGTTACTCCATCCTGAACCAGTCTCTATGTCCAGGGGCCAATATTCTATTGGCACATGCTCTGCCCTGGGTCCTGGAATGTGAGGCCAGTTTTACCAAAACATATGGAGTGAAAATGACTGAAGTATGATTACCCAAAGGATAACTGGGTGCAGTTATTGAAATAAGGGAGTGAATACCAGGAGCTTGAGACAACAAATGCCCACTATAAGCACAGATTTTCCCAAGTGCTTTGCTGAGTTAGATATTTATAATTTTAAGATTTCAGTGACTATTGCTGGAATAGCTTCCAGAAAGTTTGTTGTAGTTAATCATTGTCTCACTAGAATCCTTAGAGTGTTGAATTTTCTGAATTGCTACTCACACTGGTTATTATAACAAAAAATTTTTTTACTGATGTTTAGAAATGGTCTCTCATTTAGATTTGCATTCTAATGACACTAGTGAGATTGGTTATCTTTCTAAAACTATATTATTGGTAATATATTTTTATATGAAATGTTACATTTACATCCTTTGCCCATTTTTTCTATTGTGACCTGTCTTCTTAAACTATATGTAGAAGCTCTGAGTATGGTAGGGATACAAATCTTTTGTCCATCACATATGTTGGAATTTTTTTTCATTAGTTATCTCTTGACCTGAATTATGGCATCATTTACCAAATTAAAAAGGTGTAAAGTTCTTTGAAGGAGTCTTTCAAATGTAGAAATCAATCTCAGTCTCACTGGCTTGAGAGAGTTAAGTGAAATTTTTTTTAAAGATTTTCATTTATTTGACAGACAGAAATACAGCTAGAGAGGGAACATGAGCAGGGGGAGTGAGAGAGTGAGAAGCAGGATTCCCACTGAGCAGGAAGCCCGATGTGGTGCTTGATCCCAGGACTCTGGGATCATGTCCTGAGCCGAAGACAGAAACTTAATGACTGAGCCACCCAGGCGCCCTTAAGTGAAATTCTTATTTGAAGTTATGTTCATCTCCATAAATATATTTAAAATGCTCATCTTCAGAAGTTACATGATTTAGGGTGCAGAAATAGAGTGCCACCCAGCTTGCTCTATTGCTACGTGATGTTCAGAAAGAGATCTGGGTTCAGATATTTAGTCCCTTTAATCCACAAGGGGTCATCTGTGCCTGGCCTGGCCCATCCCCACCTTGGTCAAATAACAGAAGCCAGGGAATGCTTTCGCTTAAAATTAAAGATGTGGGATGTATCAGGTCTCTTTCAGATCTTCAGTCTAAAGAAATTCTAATTATGTAACATTTTTGCTTAATCATACTATAAGACACTCTTCTTAAACTTCTTTTTTCATATAATTGTGAATGAAAAACCGTAATAGAAAGGTGCGATTGTATATCTGAGTAGAACAGTTTCGAATTACTGTAAAGGTGCAAATAGAGTGCTTCTCTGTGCAGAGCAGGTGTGCAATAATACATGGTATTTTAAGTTTAATTTTAAATTTAAAATACTTTAAACTGATAGCAAGCTGACAGACAACAGGAATGTGGATCATGTTATTTTTCTGTTCTTAATGACCTAAATTTGAAGAGCCTTAGAGTAGTTTTAGTTATCCAACATAGTCTTACCATTTCATTTTAGATTATAATCTTTGGGAAGTGATACAGGATCATATTGAAGGATTTTTTCCCTAAGCAATGCCCACCTATAGCATATAACTATATTCACTGAAAGATTTAGTTTCCCCCAAATAGGAGAAGCCCTTTTTATATAGAGTATCGTTTTCCTTGACCAATTTTTTCAGTTCATTAAGCAACCTGGTCAGAATTGTCAGTGGGCAGTTTCTCTCCTGACAGAGGACACTGCTTTGTCTTCAATCGCAAACCAGCAAAGGGGCATATGCAAGGCTGTTGGCCAAAGACGAGGTCTCTGTAGCTCTAAACAGTCATTGGTCAATTAATTAAGTTATACATAGTATGTATTAAGTGGTCTCTATTATGTATTAACCAGAACTTAATGTTCTAGTCAATAGAATATCATACAAAAAGAAAGAATTATTGTAGAAGATAATCGTAGATCACCAGTTGGGAAGAAGTAGATAACTAAATTCTAAATGCATTATAAACGTGAATACACCTTGCTTGATTGATAACTGAAGGTCTCATGATGTCTATCTCAGAGTCCTCATCAGCATAGACATCTGCATTTAGTGTACTTGCTGCAAGTGATAGTCAAGAGAAAATTCTGAATATTAGGATATTGAAGATAAATTCTCACTCAAATTATATTCCTCCAATGCACATCCCTTTTGATTGAAAATAGTAATAATAACAAATATATGAATACACATACACAAAATTAAGCTCATTAATCCTCTCAACAGCTCCATAAGGGAAACACTGTGATTTCCTCCTTTTTATGGACAAGAAAATGGAAGAGTAGACAGGTGGCACCTGTGTCTAAGAACACCAAGCAAGTGTAGAAGAGCCTGGATTCAAACCCAGGCAGCCTAGCCCTAGGTGATTTTAATTCCTACATCAGGATTGCCACATGGGTTATTGTAATGGTCTGGGAAGGAGACTTATGCTCGGTGCTGTTAGGAATATTGTCTCCCTCCCTCCTACACATACTCGATTTGTTTTTGCTTCTGGGGGCGATGACACATTTATCTTTACCACTGCCCTGCTTTACAGATTGTGTGGATTGAAATATCACAACTGGTTGCTACACACACTGCTGCTCCTGACTTGCTAAACTGTTGGCAGCCTTAACCTTCATATTTAGTTCCACCTGTTTTCTCTTATTCTGTTCACAGTGGGAATGAAAAGCAGCCGAGTTTCTATTTTTGTCTATTAATCGGCCCCATTGCTTGGAAGCCATTTTTAAATAGACCTCCCTCCTTTTCCAAGTTCAGCAATCTGTTCATTTCTGTCCTGGTCCAACCCTTTAATCATCACCAGGGCTCACCTCCCAACTCCCTTCGACATCTCTGTACTCCCGTGGATCCCAGGATGGACTGAATATTTCAGTAAGGCCTGATCATAGAGAATGGGACAGCACTTCTCGCCCTCACAAGCTATGGGATTCTTTGCAGTATCCAGGTTTCCAGTTTGCATTCTTCTCTTGCCTCTGTCTCCTGTATCTATGGCATTCTTATTCAACAGAAGCCCTTTAACAATGAAATTATGCAAGGCTCACTGCGTGGGACAGAATTTGCTCTGTTCCTCAATTCCCTACACATATCATATATAAACAGTGCCCAGATTAGATATTGAATTTTGCTAGAGAGGTTATCAGCAGAACACATTTCAAAACAATAATTAGAACCACAACTATTTATTTTTTTAATTTTTAATTTTTTGAGAGAGAGGGAGGGAGGGAGTACAAGCGGGTAGGGTGGGAGAGAGGAGAGGGGCAGAAAGAGAGGGAGAGAGAGAATCTTAAGCAGGCTCCACACCCAGCACTGAGCGGAACATTGGGCTTGATCTCATGGCCCTGACATCATGACCTGAGCTGAAATCGAGTCGGATGCTTAAGTGACGGAGCCACCTGGGTGCCCCAGGAACCTTAGCTAGTCTAAAGTCACAATTGGGATGTTCATGAAATCACAGTCTCTGCTACAATTTTTAAGATTTTTACATTTGGATACCTAATTTGAAAAAAAGTGGCTAGATACATGTGACTTATCTTTACTTAAATTAGTTTGGTAGTATTTATTTAAAAGGACAGAAGTTTAAACTCTTGTTTTGTGATTATGAGATTTTGCTGCTGTTACTTGGTTAAGTTCTGGGTTTTTGCAGAGAGGATGGTCAGTCATTGGTGAAATCAGTAAAACACTAGAATCTATCTTTGTATAAGCTAGGACAAAATAATTAACTTCAAATCCTGTCAGAAGAGTGTTCAATGTAAATAAATAGCTGTTTGTCTTAATGAAGGAGGTTTTTAATACCAGAGAAAGTTGAGTGAGGAGTCTTAGAAATTAACTGAGGGTTACTGGTACGGAGTAGGGTAGAGGAATGGGGTAACTGGGTGGACATTGAGGAGGGTATGTGTTGTAATGAGTATTACATATGTAATTATGCAATGGGTATCACATAAGACTGATGAATCAAAGACCTCTATCCCTGAAACAAATGATACATTATATGTTAATTAATTGAATTTAAATTAAAAAAAGAAAGAGTATGTAAAATTCTATGCCACATACTGAGTCTATACCAGTAGAGAGCAGGGTCTTTATACAGAACTAAAGAGACCAAACAGATGAAGGGATGTTCATCAACCCACATAATTTAACTTGATTCCCCATATATTGTCACTAATTTTTATTAATTGTCGTATATTTCATTTGAGAAATGAGAATATATATTTTCCTTCTCCTTACATTCACATCATTCTTGGTCGAAGGATCTAGAATTTACAACATCAGGTACTTAGAGATTAATGAGCAGCGCAAGATATATGGATCCTTTAAAATATCAAAGATAATCTCTTGATAATTATATTGGTTATTTGGCAGCTATCTTGTAGATGACAGAATAGATTGTGAATTTTACAGAGTAAAATAACTCAGCGTTAAGGACAACTGTAATGTTTCATGTCTTTAGAACACTTTATTTTGAAACCTTTGCTTGCACAGTGTAAAGCTACAATTAAATTAATCAGTTGTGTTAGCTTATCTGTGCTGGTTTAATTTAAAAATAGTTCAGTGGAACAAAATAAAATAACACATAGGTATAATTAAGTAAAAAAAGAAATTTCCCCCCTACTCTTTTAATTTTAGTTGCCAAACTGAAAAAAACCCATGAAAAGCAGATTAATAATGTCCACTGTAGAAGATATACAGAAAAGGATTATGCATTGTTAGTGGCTGTATAAACTGATGAAAAAAATTTTGGAGATGGATCTGGAAAAAAAAAATCAGTACTTTAAGGATACGTACGTTTGACTCAGAAATTTCATCTTAGTGATATATCCTACAGAAAATGTCAAGTATGTTCATTACAGTATTATCTGTGATAGAAAAAAGACAGTGATAACTGAAATATCTATCATGGAGGGATGTTATATGAATTAGAATACATCCTGAGGATGATATAGGACTTTAAAATATGTGGGAGGTCTTCATATATAGATGTGATGAAACATCAAAAGAAAAAAATAATACCTCATTCATGGATTGTGCTATAATTATTTTTTCTTTCTTGCACAACTTTTTGTTTTTCTCTTGGGTTAGTAATTACCTTGCTTTTTTGTTTTCTTGGTGGTTCGGGTACTTTCCCCCTTATTCAGTTTCAGTGGCTCCCTCAATTGTCTCAGTCTCCTCTGATGAAACACATCAGATAATGTATCAATTTCATGTTCTTCGGGACATTTTCCCTGGGGCTAAGTGGCCTCCCTAACTCTCAGCTGGCTGTTGTCTAGTTATCATCTGATCTCCATTTGCCACCATTTTAGGGGAGCCCTTCACCTTTCCCCAGAGTTGTATCCCCTGTTCCCTGCATTTTGATGAAGCCCTGGCTTCTATAACTTCCTGACTGTAACAAATGTTGTTGGTGCCTTCCCCAGATTCCTTTGATAATCAGAATTTTGTATCTGTTGCTGGATGTGACTACAAACACCTCTGACTCTCCATCTGAAGCTTTCTCTTGATTTATATACTAGAGATGCTCTCAGCCAGTGAGGGCAATTTGGGTGCCCCTTCTACCTGTCTCTTGAAGTTCCTCAAAAGGATTGAGTCTCTGCTGCCCATAGAGATGACCTATTCAATAAAGCATTGTTTTTTTGCTTCCTTCCCTTCTTCGTACCAGTTCTCCCTGGGATCACCTCTCAAACAATTTGTACTAAAAATCTTTCTCTCAGAGGTTGTTTCTAAGGAAACACAAATTAGAGATATTTTGCATATTGGAAAAATCTTTAGGATTGACCATCATGCCTACTTGTTAATTTAGCTTGATATAGAAATCTAGGTTGTAAGTCATTTTCTGAAAGTTGAAATCATTGCTTCCTTATATTTCAACTTCCACTATTTTTAAAAAACTGGACACCATTCTGATTCCTGATCCTTTGCATATAGAGCTTGATTTTTTTTTTCTTTCTGGAACTTATAGAGCTTTCTCTTTGTTTCCACTGTTCCAAATTTTATAATAGTATGCTGTAGTGTGAGTCCACTTTTTTTTTCCATGGTGGTAGGTACTGGATGGACTCTTTTAATTTTTTTTTTTTAAGATTTTAGTTATTTATTTGACAGAGAGAAGAAACACAGCTAGAGAGGGAACACAAGCAGGGGGAGTGAGAGAGGGAGAAGCAGGCCTCCTGCTGAGCAGGGAGCCCAATGTGGGGCTCGATCCCGGATCTCCAGGATCATGACCTGAGCTGAAGGCAGTTGCTTAACCAACTGAGCCACCCAGGTACCCCAACTCTTTTAATTCTTAAAACTCTTACCCTGAAAGTTTGGACTATTCTTCTAATTTATTTATTTATTTTATTAATAATATTCCTCATTCCATCTTCTCTATGGTGTCTGTCTGGAACTTTTAATTATCTGATGTTGAAGTTCCTGATGTATCCTCTAATTTTCTTAATATTTTCTACTTTTTCATCTCTATTTTTTTCTTTTTTTTTTTTGAGATTTCCTTATTCCAAGTATTCTATTGAATTTGTCATTTCTTCTTGAGATTTAAATTCAAAATTTCTTGAATTCTAATTTTTTTCCTTTAAAAATTCTCAAATGATATTTATTCTTATTTTGTGGATGCTGTTATCTTTCCATATCTAAGGTTATACATGATGGCCTTTATTTGAAGCTTTCTTCTTCCATAGCCTCTTTCCTCCAGTCAGTTCTTTTTCCTCTCTTCATTTTGATTTATGCATTTTATGTTAAAAATTTTTCTCAGCTATCTGGTAATCCTCAGTTGTCTCCTTAGAGACACTCAAAAGTTGGTTGAAGGTTCTGGTGGCAGGAATGGAGTTCTCACGGGTGTGTTTTGCTGTAGTACACATGGTCAGGCCACTATATAATCTTTCTGTCACTACTTCTCTAAAAAATATTTTACTTATTTATTTGAGCGAGTGAGCACAGACAGGGGGAGCAGCAGAGGGAGAAGGAGAAGCAGACTCCTTGCTGAGTAGGGAACCTGACATGGGGCTCGATCCCAGGACCCTGGGATCATAACCTGAGCCAAAGGCAGACGCTTAACCAATTGAGCCACCCAGATGCTCCCCCCACCCCCAAGACTTTATTTATTTGACAGAGGGTATGTTTGCTACTTTTGATGACTGAGAATATTTTGTAAGCTTAACATAATTAATGATTGATATTGAGCTACTGATTGATGTTGAGTATGCAATTAAGGTTGTTACAGAAATAATTCTCAGATGGACATCTTTTTATGTGTATTGAATGATTTCTTTGGAAGAGAGTCTATTTTCTGAGTTTGTCAGGAAGATGCAGCAGAGTAGGAAAGGCTCCACTCAGGCTCTGGGATGGCGACATTGTGGTAAGGTTATTACATCTCCTCAGGATAAATATTCCTGTGAGCCCAAGTTAGAGGGTGAATGAATCCAAGTCTCTTCAGACTTTTTCAGATGCAAAGCCCAAATTCATCTCAGTATGATGCATTGCAGCATCCTGTTATTCAGCTTTAGAGAGGAAGATATTTTGCTGTTTTAAAGAATGCCTAGGAATGTCAGTGATAGAGAATTTTAATGTAGAATTCAATAGTTACACATTATTGGAACTTAAACATTTGGTGAGTTGTGCTAAATGACATAGCATGTAGATATTATTTTCCCTAGTCAGCTTTACTGAGGCAATAATGGGTGTGTCTACAGGAAAATTACCTGTTAATATTTTTGTCCTTAAGGGACTGGACTGGCATTACCAGTTCACTCCTCTCAGTAGCTTAACTCTGTGATAATGTGTCTCTGATTTCGCCTGTTTTATCTTGTTACCCGAGGACAGTGGGTATCAGATAACAGGTAAATGGATGGACTTGAAGCCATTCATTTCCTCTCCCAAAAAGATTATTCTAACCATTGTTATGGATTGATTTATGTCTCCCCATAAAAGAAATGTTAGAGTTCTAGTCCCTGGTACCTTAATGTGAGACCCTATTTGGAGATAGGTTCTTTATAGAAGTAATCAAGTCATAAGAAGTCATTAGGTGGGTTTAATCTAATATGGATGGTGTCTTTATAAAAAGGGGAAATTTAGGCACAGACATTCATAGAGAGAAGATGATGTGGAGAGACGGCTCATCTGTAGGCAAGGAGAGAAGCCCTCCTACTGACATCTTGATTTTGGACTACTAGCTTTCATAACTGCAAAATGATAAATTTCTGTTATTTGACCCATCTTAGTTGCGGTGTTTAGTTAATGGCAGGCCAAGCAAACTAAAACAACCATTTATTCCATTCCAGTTCATTAATCTGTCTATTTGTGCCATAGCCTCTGGGCATATTTTCACAGAAGAAAATCTTAGTTTTAGGAGAGTGTCAAGTTCACTTATGCTAAACAGATAATAGTTTTCTAACTTCCTAACACTAAGTATTAAGATATTTTGAAATGTAACTTGCTTTTTTTCTCCCCTTATTTCTGATTTTAGAAAAAATAATCTGCTTAGAAATGTTGCCTTCACATATGTTAGCAAACCAATTAAAATACAGGCTTCTGGGTTTTGCCTGGACTGTAATGATAAAGCTAATGATGAACCCAACACCCCCACCTCCTAGGTTTCCTCTTTTCAAATAAAGCCAGCATTTCTGGGATTGTAAAAGCAGTGGACGGTCATTACCAGTGTGGGATGAAATCACTGATGAATGTTTGACAGCTCATAAGGCAGAGTAATGTTATTCAGATGTTTTGTTTTCTCCTTGTGACATGAGCAAGATTATAATTACAGCATATTTCAAATCATTGCTTACAGAGAAGTGACTCATTCCATTATACAGTACTACATTGGGACCCTGGCCACGGATATAGACAAATTATCTTTCTCTTTATGGTTTTCCCAAAGATAGAGAAAAACAAACAGAGACTCATGTTCTTTGGAAATTTTACAGTGTGTTTTTCCTTTTAATGAGATGCCTGGTTAAATTCAAAACTAATATTTTACACTGATGCTTGGTATGCAGCGACATGGCATCATGCCAATATACATGCTGGTCGGGACCTATTAAACTATAACACCGGAGCAGTCCCCGAGTCTCCACATAGTTCTAGAATGAGCATGATGCATGAATAGGTGGAGCCTCTTTGCTTGTGCTTTTGACATTTTTTACTGACCTTGTTTGGAGCCAAACACTGCTGCAGGCACCCTTAAATTGATGCCTTATGACAGATTCTCAGTTGGGTAGTCAAACAGCCAAATTTACTATAAATTCTTTCTTTATATTCTTTCTGGCCCATTTGCTCAACTAATAATAGTTACTGTTATTCTTTCACTCTACTGGTGACTGAAGAGCCACTTTTTATCTAGTTTTTTTTTATTCAATAAAAAGCTGCCCAATTTATGGGAAAACTGATTGCATGAAGAAAGGAACTAAAATTTGATATTTTTATTATTCATTATGGTCAAGGACCTATCAGCATTTATATCCTTATTCAGTGTTATTTATGATGGCATTGAAACACCATGCTCTGGGGCTGGTCTGCTGTTAGAGTTTCACGCTGGTCTCTCTTATACCAAGTTCTCACGTTTTAATTCTTCTGACACACAGATACATGTCAAGCACCCCAAAATATTTTTGTTTTTTGGTGGGTCTCCAGCTTCGGAGGCTGGACTGGCTCCCGTCACAATCATCCGCCTCCAGCCAACAACACCTTAGACACAGAGTTCCCCAAGGTGTCGTCTTTCTCTTCTTGTCTTTCCATCTGTTCTCCCTGGGCTATTCTCATGCCTTCCCCTGCCTCTGGCAGGTGTTGATGACTCCCAAAAATGCATCTCCTGTTCTCCACTTTCTTCTAAACTCCAGACCTATCTCATGATCACAAAAAAAACATGCCTGGAGTTCCTTCTGTGTCCCACGGATATGTCAAACTTAACATGTCCACACCAAACATGTTATGTTTTCCCTGAAACTCCTCTTCTCAAAGAGCATCCCACCATTAATAGAATCACTACTTCTCCAGGCTCCCAAACTAGAATATCCAGCTCGTCTTCATCACCTCTTTTTCCCTCACCCCCTCACATGCTTATCATCAAAATCTATTGATTCTTTTCCCTAAATCTCTATTCTGTTCCTTCCTCTGGAACACCTCCATGGCTGGCTTAGTTTATGACCTTATTATTGCTTGCCTCGATAATTGAATTGATCTCCTATCTCATTGTTAGCCATTTTCTCTTTCAGTCCTCCATCTGCCCTGTCTCCAGAGTTATCTTTTTACATGAAGTGAGATCACCTCAGGCTCCTGCTCTGAATCTGGCAGATTCTGCCTTTCAGTCTCCTGCCTTAGCATCGACATTGAAAGGCATGTGCAATCTCAACTTAAAGGAACACCAAGTTTCACCTGCTCCCAAATAGAGCTCCATTTCTTTTTTTTTAAAGATTAATTAATTAATTAATTAGTTAATTTATATTTATTTATTTGACAGAAACACAGCGAGAGAGGGAACCCAAGCAGGGGGAGTGAGAGAGGGAGAATCAGAGGGGGGTAGTGAGAGAGGGAGAAGCAAGCTTCCTGCCTAGCAGGGAGCCTGATGTGGGGCTCGATCCCGGGTGTCTGGGACCAGGACTCGATCGGAAGGCAGTTGCTTAACCAACTGAGCCACCCAGGCACCCCTAGAGCTCTATTGCTTACTATGTTGAGCTACTCTTGTTCTTTGCATATGTGATTCTTTTTTTGTTCTCAGTGATTTTGCATATCCTGTGTCCCCTATCTCACTGATTGGCCCCACTATATATCCGTTGGTCAAAACTGGAAACTAAAAGCTTCATGATGATCCTCAGCTCTTGTCTCTTTCTTTGTATGTAGTTCCAAACCAGATTACATCACTACTCTAGCTACTTCCCAGACTTTCTATCTCTACTGTTGCCAACCTAGTAAACTACATTGTCTTTCTTCTGGAACCCTGCAAAAGCCTTTGACTGGATCTTCTTGTCTCTGGATCTGCTTCTTTTCCTTCTCCTGTCTGCCGCACAAGCTTGTCTTCTAGAACACACAGTTTATCATGCCCTCCTTAAAAAAAAAAAAAAATTTCAAAGGCCCTCCACAGATTTGGGGTTAATAGCTCCACTACAGTAGGCTCTTGCTCTTTCCCTAAGTGTGTGTTCCTCTACTCTCCTTCTGGCTTTCCCTCCTCCACACTTTAGCCGTACTGGACTTCTTCCCATGCCTTTAGCATCATATACTCTTTCATTTGCAAGTTTTTATATAAGTGGGTCCTTTTCCCTTGAGCCATCTTCCCTTTCCCTGTCATCTCTCTACCCCTGTGAGCTTTTAGATCCCAACTAAAGGCCACTTCCTCTGGGCGGTATTTCTCCTAGTCCTTTGACCACATTCGCTGCCCTTGCCATGTTCTGGCATAGCTTTCCCCTGTCAGAACACATGTCACAAGGGACTGCAATTATTTGTTTAATCAATTTTCTCATGTTTCCCCAGCTGGACTGTGAGGTAAGGAAGGATAGCTCTATATCCTGAGCCTCGCACAGTACCTGGCAGATGGTAGGTATTTGCTAAATACTTCCTAGCCTAGTAGTGAGACCAACACACGGAGCACTTCAAGAAAATGCCTACACAAAACAGATGTTGAAACAACAATTAAGGAATTGATATTCTTCTCCTTGAAATATCTTTCCTTCCCTTACCTGTGTGGTAAATAATCCTTGAAGAATCTGCTCAGAAGTCATGCTTTGTTCTCAAGCTTTGTCAGATCTCTTCATCTTCTCCTCATTTATACCCTTTCCCACATGCCAATTAACTCCTTCCTGGCCTGAGTGTTTCTGGTGGCATACAGTATGTTTATTATAAACTGTAAGTTTACCATATTGGAATCATTTGTTTATGTGAACCCTATGAAAAGATGAGATCTAAGATTAGTGATCATAATTCATTTATCTTTGGTTTCCAAGCATCTGGCTAGCAGAGTTTCTAGCTCATAATACTACCTGAAGACACAAATGAATGGATGGATGGATGGATGGATGGATGGATGGTAAAATGGCTTGCCTTACAGGTAAGCAGTGTCCCTTCCAGGTACGGTGTGAAGGGCCACGATGTGTGATCTACAGTGCTCCCGTTCCCTCTGTGGGGCTACTCAGCAGGGATCCAAGCAGTAGCATTGGTGCCTGAACTTCTTTGTCTGGTTTTTGCAACCCCCTTTCAATTGCCTTTTCTTGCCTCTCTCAAGTATTTCTCTTCTTAGTAGTTTTCTCCAACAAACAAATCAAATGTGGCTTTGCTCATGTGACTTTTTTCCTCCTATACACCCTTACATACACCAGTTCACATCCCCTCCTATTTCTCGTGCCTCCTGGACTCCTTACATTGAAATTCCTGCCTATATTTAATCACCAACTATTACAGTTATTTATTTAGCGATAGCTTTGCTCTTTTGTCTTCTGTTTATGTAATCTAAAATTTCCATTTATATGTGTACTTTTCAAACCTTTTTTTTTAATTTAGTGTGCTTTGTAAAGTGCTTTGTAAAGTTGTAAAATCTCTTCAGAGATTTAGAAGGGTCAGAGAAAGTTGTACTGGTCAGGATACAGTTGCCAGACTCAGTGGCTTCAAGCAAAAGGTGGATTTTGTTTTTGTGTTTACCCATTTGTACTGTGTATCTGTTGTAGGTCAGTTAGGACTTTTCCCCACTTGGTCTTGCTTTAAGACTGAAGCTGATAGAGCTGCTACTGCTTGGATCCCTGCTGAGTAGCCCCACAGAGGGAACGGGAGCACTGTAGATCACACATCGTGGCCCTTCACACCGTACCTGGAAGGGACACTGCTTATTTGTAAGGCAAGCCATTTTACCATGCCTCACTCCTCGGGGTGCAGAAATGCAGTGTTACCTGTACCTGGAAACAGTAGAAGTCTTTGATGAACAGCACTAATGATCATGTAAGATTTTTTTCCTATTCCTTTTGAAGGTTGATGTAGGTTCTAGTACTGAGCTTTGAACATACGGGGATCAGAAAATGCTGACTAACTCTTTGCTCGACCTAAGGTGTGTTCATTCCATAGTTCTGCCTGGACTTGATTTTGAGTGCAGGTTCCCTTGGAGATGAAAGCCCTGCAAAAGCAAGAAAATGAACTGCACCCAAAATACAAAGGCAAAAAAACACCATCTTAAATGCTTTAGCACTTTCTGAACTTGGCAGTGATAAAGACCTCACTAATAGTGTAGATGAACTTGATATTGTGGCCCTATTTAAAAGCACTAAATCCTCCCAGCTGGAGATAATTGATGAAATGGCTCTATCTCAAAGTTTCTCTGGTCGCCACTAACAATGTTAAATTAGATAACTAGCAGCAGCATTTTGAGGAGATGGAAGCCTTCTGATACCAGAGAATAGAAAATAGCAACAGATAAAAGCATCAGAATCCTGAAAACTATTGTGTGAGTTTTCTGAAGTTCAAACGGTTCTACTTTAAGAAGTTGAGTTGTTAAAGTAATGAACATGGAAAAGGTGATATATATTGTATAGTCCTTTAATTGTGTCCCATGTGAGAGGATAAACATGGTGTGAATAGAAATCCTCAAAGATGTCTATCATGTTTTGTCCCCTGATGTGCCCATTAATAGCCAGTATGTTGTGGTGAGAAAAATCGGGGCAGTGTGGACAATATAGTGTACTGTAGGGTTAAAACCCTCAATTCCATCATTTGTAAAATGGAAAGTGTACCTTGGGGAAAGTATCTACCTCATAGTGTTGTTGTCATGATTAAATAAGATAATGAATGTAAAGAATTTAGCTCTATGCCCAACACTCATTAAATGTGAAGTATTATGATACTGTGAGGATATTTTCTTATGCTAGTTATTGGTGTTTGATATTTTTTTTAAGCTAGTGGCATTTGTTCTATTTCAGAGACAGAGTAAATAAACATTTTACCCTTGATAGGAAAACAAAGAATACGGCAGTTCCCTATTGCCACTCAAAGATCAGTGTTCACCGAGCTATCATTTAGGTTCAGTTAGTGGGTCGTGAAGTTAGTTTAATAAGTCATGGCCAGTATTTAAAACAGGAGATAGAGTAGGGACACCTGGCTGACTCAGTCAGTTGAGTGTCTGACTCTTGATTTCAGCTCAGGTCATGATCTCAGGGTTGTGAGATTGAGCCCCATGTTGGGCTCTGTGCTGAGTGTGGAGCTTGTTTAAGATTCTCTCTCTCCCTCTCTCTCTGCCCTTCCCCACCTCTCCCTGTCTCTCTGTCTACCTAAAAACAAAACAAAACAAAACAGGAAGTAGATTAGAAACAGGAGAATGCATTTGACATCCGTAGACAGTATTTTTTTCATGAATATTTTATTTCATGTGTGGAGTATATGACTTTATTAATGTGTATATATACTAGGTTAAAATGCAAAATGTATTTCTCATTTTGGGATGTGGTCACAAAGTCTGAAAGTCATAATTCTAAATAAATGTACATGGCTTTCAGCTTCTCAAAGATCCCATACCCCAAAGCTGACTTTCTAAAAATGTTCTTATAAACCACATTTGACTCGTGCAAATGTAAAATACTAAAAATGATGACAAATAGTTTAATAAGGTTTCTAGGCAAAAAAGTTGAGGAATTGTCTCCTGGTCCCCTTTCACATCCCCCAATCCAGTGAGATTTCATTTATAACAATGCAAACTGTGAGATATATATATATATATATATATATATATATATATATATATATCTAAGATTTTATTTATTTGACAGAGAGAAACAGCGAGAGAGGGAACACAAGCAGGGGGAGTGAGAGAGGGAGAAGCAGGCCTCCCGCCGAGCAGGGAGCCCGATATGGGACTCGATCCCAGGTCTCCAGGATCATGACCTGAGCCAAAGGCAGTCGCTTAACCAACTGAGCCACCCAGGCTCCCCTGTGACATATTTTAAGTCTAAGAGTGAGATCCTGAAGAGGTCTGCCTGGTTTAAACCCTTGGTCGCCATCGGGCAAGCATGCGGCTCTACTCAGCTCTCCTCAACAATGGCCTCATTGCTGGGTGAGCCCCGCGCCTCCATTTTAGCACGTGCTCCCCAAATACAAAATATAAGCAAATGAAATAAAAAAGTGATGTGTCACAACTGGCCCCTGAATTCCCACAGCCCTTCAGTGGGCTTGCAAAACTGGACGTTCAAGTTTCCAATTCTCAATGGCTCCTCTTCCTTAGTAGGAAGAGCAGGAGAAAAGGAGTCTCAAATTGTGTTGAGGTCTTTTAACACGTTTGAATTCATGCTCAGTCATGGGAAGCTTCGGGAAGCACCATTTAGGGGAGGCATCCCACCAACTCCTGAAAGGCTGTTCATGCAGAGAGAACACAGTAGTCCGTCATTAACAAATCTGCTATATTTTCCTGGTATTTTCCAGAAGACGCAACTTCCTCTGAGGCTCTGTCATTTGGTGTCTGTTTTCTCCCATACACCTTTCCTACCTTCTTGTATTTTCACTGCTATTTGCAAACCATTCTTACCCCTGAGGAAAAGAAATCTGAATCCCCTATCATCAGAGTCTAGCCTCCACGCCCACGTCTCATATCTGGTTATCTCCTGAGCCTCGCATCCCTGTGTCTTTAGTTCCTGATTCCCTGTCACTCTGCTAGCACCACTCCTGTCTTCCATCCTAGCCAATGGGTCTTTTGCAATTGAATCTTCCCAGTCAGCTGGCCTGCGGGGCCTGCTCTCCTCCAGCCATCTTGTCCTCAGTGTCAGCCTGGCCGCTCACCCTGTGATCAGATCCCACACCTTGTCTTTACTGTGACCCTCCATCACCGCCCCTTCACCCTGGCTTTATTGAGGTATAACTGACAGGTAGAAATCGTGTGTAGTGAAAGTGTACAAGATGATAGTTTGATGTACGTATACATTGTGGAATGACTACCACAAATTTATTAACACATTGGTCACCTCACATACTGCCTTTTTTTTTTTTTTTTTTTTTGGTGTGTGTGGTGAGAACACTTGAGATCTGCCCTCTTGACAGTGTTCCCGCATCGTGGTTTTAAAGGGCCCACTTGCTGACTCACACTTTTGATACCTGCTTCATGATATTCATATGGAAATAATCACAGTTCGATAAAGGGTGTTTGTTTCGCATAGCTATCAAACATGGATTTTCATATTTACATAATCAAACGTTTTCTCTTGCTCTTCTTTGGTTTTGTTTAACAGATACTGCCCTAGCTCATGGTTAAACGGCAGAAGACTTTCCCCAGCCCACTACCATCATTTTCTACTGTTGTTACTCCCTCTATGCAAAGTTTTACCTCCTTGAACTGGAGATCGAGGTGCCCCTGTGGTCGCTGCTGTGTTTGAAGATGTATTTGTTTGGGTTGATTTATGGGATTCGGACTTCTTACATTAATGGCTTGCTGCAGCATACCCCTGTAAACCGCACCTGATAAATGCGGCTGCTTTTGTAGCAAATTAGGAAATTGCCAATTCATTGTATCATTCAACATTTCCTGCATGTTTTTGTTCTCTTAAGAAAAATGAGAGACTGCTTATGTTTTGCAGTCTTTACCATTGCTTTTGCATTCAATAATAAAACAAATATTGAAATTCACTAACTACCTATTATTCGGAGGAACCAATTACGGGTTCATTGTATTGTAGTTATTTTAATAAAAATATAATCAGTTCAAAAATACTTGGCTTGATCTTTTCATCGAGGAAAGAGGTGATTTTTCACTCTGGTAGCTGCATTAATTTGCCTTTGCTACTAGAATATAATTAAGTAAATTAATTCCTTCGAGTTTTTCTCAAACACCTCATGTGCAAGTGAAGGTGCTAAGAAAGCAAAGATGTTTAAGCCACGTTTCCTGTCCTACAGCTACTTGGAAGCTGAATGAGGAAGCAGAGCTGAGACAGTGGTTAACTGCTTTGCAAGTGTTTCATATTTTTGTCCTTAAAACTTTAAATAGCACATTGATTGTGGCAAACTGGGTAGCTGTCCACCAAACCAATTTCCCCCACCCTCTTCGGCAGTTAGCTAGATCATCTTTCCGGTTTCCCTTTATAATAAGTGTGAACATATGACTGTGTCCAGGCCAATGGAATGTAGGTAGAAGTGATGAAACCCATTTTTATATCTGTCCCATAAGACCTCCACACAATCCTTTATTCTCTCTTATACCATCTGCTGGCTGGATGTCGATGTCTATACCTGAGGCTACCCGAAAGTCAGGTGTTGAATGAAGATGTTAGAACCTGTGAGCTTGGGTCCCTGAATGAAACTGAACTGTCTACACACCACTCCCTGCTGAGCAAGCCATAAATCTGTCTGTGTTTGGCCAATGACAGGGTTTATTTATTACAAATTTATTATAAATTCTAGGGTTATAATAACTAATATGCTAGTGGAGCAGAAGGTGATCTCACCCATTGGAGTCAAGAGTGTACTTTTATTTTTTGAGAAAATGAGGCTCAAAATGTATTTGAGATGCATCATTATGGAAGCCAAGTATGGACCTGGTTGTACAGTTGAAGACTGCTGTGAAATCTAGGGATCACAGATTATTTGTTATTGTTTACTGGAGACTGAAGAGAAGGAAAAGGAGCGAAGTCATGGAAGAGTGTTGGGAGTGAGTGGGAATGTTAGAGATGTAGTCAATTATTTCTGTAATGATGTTTCTGTATGTTCAAGTACCTACGGCTGGGGCTCTCCGGTGGCTAGGATCTACTCTTGGTTCTCCTTATTCATTGCAAGAGAGGGTAGAATTAATGAGCTTTAATTAATAACTCAAAGGACGCTTAATTAAATAAATGTCATCGCCAGGCCTCAGCTGACTCTTTCCCCCGGTTCTGATATCTGGACTTTTGTATTACTTTTATATTAAGATTTCAACACATTTGCCTTCTGGTCTCTAACTATAATTATATTTCCTATGTGCTGTATATAAGTCGATTTGAAAGCTTGAATACCCTTAAGAAGCATTCACAATTTTTTTATGATGTACACACTATTTACTGAAGAATTAGGTAGTTTGATTGTATCCCAGATGAAGCAAATATAATCCCATGTCATAAAGCATGTACATTTAATGGCAAATGCCCCAAGCAGAAAGGAAAAGGCAATAACTCAAAATCATGCTACATTATAATTTTATTCAGACTCAAATGACTTTTAGATAAAGCATTTTGTTTCCCTTTCTAACTATTCTCCTTTTTTTGGTTATTGACAGAAGAGGCATATGCTTTTAGCATGGCATATTTTTACAGAAATACATATGCAAGTAATTTTTTTTTAAAAAAGACTGTATGTGGGTGGTAAGCTTTTTAATTTCTTGCATGTCAAAGAATGTCTTGGTTTTGCCATTACACTTGATTGATAATTAACTAGTTATAGAAATATAGGTTCAAAATAATTTTCCCTAGGAATCTCAAAGGCATCGTGACATTATTTTGAGCCTTCAGAGTTCATATGTACAGAAAACTGCTCCCACCCCAATTCCCAAATTTTAGCTTTTCTTATTTGTATTTGGATTTATGGATCTTTATCAGAGTATTTCTAATTTTGGATCTTTACTCTGTGCTTGGCACTTAGATAACAGTTTTTATACAAAAACGTGTGTGTGTGTGTGTGTGTGTGTGTTTAAGCTCAGAGAAATTACCTTATTTCAGTGTTTCCCCACCCATTCATCTGTTGCTTTGGTTTGCTCTTTTTGTAACTGCTCTAAATATTTATTGGGTTTTCTGGGTTTGTTGTCCATATTTCTTATTTATTATCATATAGTTTTCATCTCATCTTTTTGTTTCATATTCTGGGAGATTCCTTGTCTTTATCTGCTGTCATTCATAGTGATTCTGTCTATTAAGCCCTTCTATTTTAGTTTCTAATTTCAGCAAATCTCTCTAATGTCTGGATCCTTTTCCCTTTTTTTTTTGATTTCTCCTTTTTCATGCTAGCCTATTCTTGTTTTATTAATGCCAGATCCTCTTGAATGTCTCTGAGATTAAAATGACCCCAACTTTTCTTCTGTTGTTACATCATTTTTGTTTCATAAAGGACCAGTCATTATGTTTATTCACCTTGAATTTTTTTCTTTCATGCTCTTGGTTTTATACAAAAACTAGCATTCTTGGTTTTATATATATATGTGTGTGTGTGTGTGTGTGTGTGTGTGTGTGTGTGTGTGTGTGTGTAAAGGGCTGTGTTGACTTTAATAAAGATATTTGACATGTACTTCCTGTGTTTTGTTTTAGTCTGTTCACTCAAAGTCCTTTCTGGTGAGTGCAAAGACTGCTGGAGACTCTGTTTGGGGGTGGAGTGAGTCAGAAGATAGTAGAGGATGGAGAACATGTTGAAATACTAGAAATTCCCATAATAGCCAAAGGAAGACTTTATTCTGGGAGTGGGGGGGAAGTGCATTCATGTATTTCACTCTTGGGTAGTATGACCATTCTTCTCAATGTATGTCTATTGCTGTATCATAATTACTCATAGTGCCCCCACTTCTGCACTGATCTGGATGATAACTTATACAGTCACCCTGTCCCCAAGTAGAATGGTCTTCTCTTTCCCTTGTTCTCAGTCTTTGGTGAGGTCTGCTGTTACCACAGGCTCTGCTGCTATGTATTTTTCCCTATTTCTAGCACATCATCTTGGGCGCTTTCTAAATATCCCACTCTATTAAAAAACTACTTCTGAGGATTTAGCTGGTCAAAATGCTGTTACTAGCTACTTTATGAATACAGAGGAAGGGGAGGGAACCCCTGGCCCAGCTTTCTTATAGACAATGCTCTATTGCTGCTCTGATTTCAGCCCTACGGCTCTCTCCTATTCTATATATCTGTTGATCTCAAATTTGGAGCTTCTCTGAGACTTTTCCAGGGTAACAGTTTCCTTTCTCTTTGCAGCCATTTTCAGTGCCTGTTCTGGGTCTTGCCTGTTATTCTATTTTTTAGCAATATGATCGACTGCAGGCTGTGTTTCTGTATTAGTTTTCTGTTGGCTGCCTAACAGATTACCAAAATATTAATGTCTTAAAATAATATCCATTTATTATCTCAATTTTGTGGATCCAAAATCTGGACTCTCAGCTAAAATCAAGAGTAAATTAAGGCGTTATTTAGATTGTGTTCACTCTGGAAGCTTGATTAAAAAAGAATCTATTTCTGAGCTTATTTAGATTGTTAACAGAATTCAATTCCTAGTGGCTATAGGACAGAGGCCCCTGCTTTCTTCCTGGCTGTTGGCTGGGAGTTGTTCTTGGCTTAGGGGCTGCCTTCAGGTCTTAACCACATGAATCACAGCATGGTAGCTATCTTCTTCAAAGTGAGCAAGAGGACATCACTTTCAAAGACTCACCTGATTAGGACAGGCCCACCCAAGGTAATCGTCTTTCTTATTAATTCAGAGGGAACTGACTAGTGATCTTAATTACGTTTGAAAAAATTCTTTATCTTTGCTATATGGTATAACCTGATCATGACTGATGTTGCATCACATTCACAAGTTCTTTCAGCACTCAGTGGGAGAGGATTATACAATGTATGTACACTAGGTGGCAGAAATCTTTGAGGGCATTTTAGAATTCTGCCTACTATAGATTCCTAGAAAGTAGACTCAAAAGAAAAGAAAGGAAGAAAAGAAATGAAACTAGATTTGGGAAAGAAAGTCTCAGGAAGTTCACTTCCAAGTGCTGTAAATTTCATGAATATCTGTGGAGTATTGAGTGAAGGGAGAAGTTGGCTATGCTATAGTCATAAGGCCTTGGCCTACAGCATGTAGGGTTCATAACCCGGAAGGCCCTTTAGATTTGTACTGAGGTGGGGAGGGCTGTGTTTTTGTTGTTGTTGTTGTTGTTGTTTTACTTTAAATTTATTTTATTTTTTCAGTGTTCCAAGATTCATTGCCCATGCCCCACACCCCCAGTGCTCCATGCAATAGGTGCCCTCAGTACCTACCACCAGGCTCTCCCATCCCCCCACCCCTCCCTCCAAGTCCCTCAGTCTGTTCCTGAGGTCTGTGTTTTTACACCATGGCCTTGGCTAGTCACTGGATCTAAGGTGTCCTCTCCTGATCGTGTAGAGTTGAGAGTGAAGTGTACAACCTTCTCAGTAGCTGGGGGTTAAGGTGTCAGCCCTAACAGGGTACTACGGTCTGAATTTGCCCTTCAGAGTTCACAGGTTGAAATTCTAATGCCTATTGAGATGGTCTCAGGAGGTGGGACCTTTGGGAAGTGCTGAGGTTGCAAAGGCATTAAATAAGATGAGTGCCCTTACAGAAGTGATCCAAGGGAGTTCCCCTGCCTCTTCTGCCACGTGAGGATATGAGAAGTCTGCATGCTGGAGGAAAGGCCTGATCTGACCATGCTGGCACATTGATCTCGGACTTCCAGCCTCAGAACTATGAGAATAAATCTCTGTTGTTTATAAGCTACCTAGTCTATAGAACTTTGTTCTAGCAGCCTGAATGGACTCAGATGCAGGGGGATCTGGGCTGGCATCCATAGCAGAATCCCACCTGTTTTATTGTCTTCATGGCAGTAATCTTATCTTGTGATCTTATCTAGCTTATTCATCTGTTTACTTCTTAATTAATTACTGCCACCTTCACTAAAATATAACCTTTATGAGAACAGGGTTCTTTTCTGTTTTGTTCTCAAATCCAAATATCAATAAATATTTGTCGATTACACAAATGAATTGGTTTTTTATAGTTCAATTCAGAATTTATTAGAAATCTCCAGTCTTTGGGTGTCTTCAAGCTTGGTGGTAAATTGTCCTATAAATCATTTCTAATTTTTACAACAACCTCTCAAGGGCTCATGAGGACATGGAGGCTTGGAAGCTTTTTGTAAAGTTTAATATGACTTCCCCAAGTTAAACAGGGAAAACATGTTGATACTTCAGACTTCAGTTTAACTCACTCCCACACTAATAGTCTTACTCACTGTGCTGTTTCTGCAATGTGGCTCTCCCAGAGTCTGAAAGTCTGCTGCTCGCTACCTGCTGTGAAACACGTTCTTACCATTTCATGCTTCTCAGTGATCAGATGCTCAGATACAGCTGAGCACTGCTCCTCCTCTGTGGAGGAAGAGAGCATGAATCTGGTTAATGACATCAAGCCCCCCAGTCCCATGTTAGAGCTGTTTATGAATGGCATCATTACAAAATGAGCTCAAGTTCCTTTCTGAGGGTGAAGCCTTTTGCTGAGCCAGTATCACTAACTCCTAATACTTAACATTTGAGCCTATCACACTGCTTTGTATCCAGGTGCCTATTTTGCAGTATAAATCCGAGATCTCAGACATTTGACAGAAGCTTCGCCAGTTCTTCCATTGAAACAAACCATAGAGTCGCTCAGCAATAGATGTTAATAGAACTTTTTATGAAAGCAGAAGTTTAAACTATAAATTGCACCATGGAAAATTAATCGTCTAGATAATAAAGACAAATGGAGACTAATTTCTGAATAGTCTCCCTTCCTTGTTCCACCTCCATGTCATAGAAATACACATTAGCGAGAGCGTCTATTTGTCAAATTTGCTTGACGTGTTGCTGCAGAGCTACAATGATATTACCAACATTCTGAAGAAGCTCATCGATCTAAATTGGTTTAATCTCTTAGGTTTTTTTTTTTTTTTAAAGATTTTATTGATTTATTTGAGAGAGAGCCCAAGAGAGCAAGAGTAGGGAGCACCCTGGAGCAGAGGGTGGGGGAGCAGCAGACTCCCTGCTGAGCAGGGAGCCCCATCTGAGCCAAAGGGAGCTGCTCAACAGACTGAGCCACTCAGCCCCCCCCCCCCAATCCTTGATTCTCTTGATCATAAATAGTTCTAAAGCAGTGACATTATATTTTCCTGACTGAGGGATAGCTGAGTTAAGTTTTATAGAATCAAGAGCCAGTGGATTTAATGTGACCCAGTAATTATTTTATTTATGAAAATCTTACCTATTTTAAAAATTAGCCTTGCTTTACATTTCTTCAGATGTTGACTATTCTAGGAGAGGTTGTAACGAGTGTAATGTAAAACATTTAAATACAATTTTGTGAATTCCTTTGCAGCATACTTAGACATTTAATCTGAGTACTTGACAGAAGAAATGAGTACCATAAACTGAAAAACACGTTTTAAGGGGATATTTTTGATTTTAAGTAAATTAATATGATCACTGTGGGAAAATGGCCAATGTCCCTCTCTGTAGTTGTACATCAAGAAATGATTAAGTATGGGGCGCCTGGGTGGCTCAGTTGGTTAAGCGACTGCCGTCGGCTTGGGTCATGATCCCGGAGACCCGGGTTCGAGTCCTACATCGGGCTCCCTGCTCAATGGGAAGCCTGCTTCTCCCTCTCTCACTCCCCCTGCTTGTATTCCCTCTCTGGCTCTGTTTCTCTCTGTCAAATAAAAAAGAAAAAGAAATGATTAAGTGGACTCTGAACTTGTAAGTAAATATGATCAGCTATCCAGATGCCAGCAGCCTTTTGTTCCTAGGATGCTTGTCTCCATGTAGAACAGATGTGTGATTTTTTTTCTTGAAAGTCCAAGCCTTCCCTTACCTATTTACCTAACACCACTATGTATAGAGTAATTCTCATGAAATAATAAAAACTAATTTTGGAATCCAATACAAAATAAAAAGATCTGAGGAAGTATTAGTAATTAGCCAAAAAATAGAAGATGTAAATGAGTGTGTGCCTGGAACATTGAAGGTGGTGGCTCCGAGCTGTACTGTGAGCCATCTTACTGAGAAGATGAAAACAGTGATTCATGAGGTGTTTTTGGCAAGTACTCAAGCTGATACAAACTACTCCGGAATGTAATCAAAGTTGAAAAGGCAGTTTGAGGAAATACACAAGAAACCTGGAATTCTCTATTGGCAGTATGATCTGGAAAAAACCCCAGGAACCTGAGCACACATTTCCACATTCTTGGATTAGGAATTTAACGAGGTGTTCGGCATTGCTCTTTCAAATGTTGGGCTTGCATGGCAACTGGCAGTCTACTCTTGCTCTATTTCCACATTAGTCAATAAATAAAAACCTCCAATTTTTCTGAAAGAATGTTCTGAAGAATGAACTATTTACTGTTTTCTCTTCTGGTTTCTGTGTATTCAGATTTTCATTATATGGCCAGCTCATTTCTTTGGATAGCATGCAAGTCTGTGAAGGCCTACCGGAAAGGTCATAGTAAGACCATGAAGCACCTTGACCCTGACCATCTGAGCAGCTACAGTGGGGAGGGCATTTTACAGCGGATCTCACATATATTTCAATTAAGGTTTTTATTCAATGTTTATTACAGAGTTTAGTGATTCCAATTTCTATCCAAACTTAGTTACAAACCTAAAAACTTTATGAACTTGCTACTGAATTAGGACTTGCTGTGGAGGTCAGTTCTCATGGTTCTCCATGTGTACCCTGGGCTGGGAAACAGGTCACTGCTTGCATTCCTTTAAGAGAGCCTCATCCCAAATGGCCAACCTCCGTCTGTCTCTGGGAGTCCACAAAGCCATTGTTGGTGACAATCATATACGAGTTTATGCCAAGGTGGACCTCCCACATCTGTGACAGACTCTGTCTCTGGATTTAAGCAAGAGAGGATGTTTTCTAGTCACAAATGTTTCTGTCACTATAACTCACTGCTTAACTGACATCTGCATGTTGGTTCATCTACCAAGGTATGACCCCTAGAAGCACATACTCTTGTTTCCCCACAGGGCTAAGATGGGTCCTGCTCAGCCACAGCCCATGGGGCAGGAATAAGCCTGGTAGATCTGATGGCTGCTAAGGGTTGGTCTTCTAGCAACAGCTTCATTTTTCATTAATGATTGCTTTGGTGTAAATGGTTGAAAGAACCCCAGTGTCACATGTGATGTGTCTCATTCTCAGAAAGTGAAGTGTGGTAAATCTAAGCAATCTGCTCACTTGGAACTTTGACTTGTATTTGTGTAACTCATCTAATGTTCTTGTGAAGAAATAAACCTTAGAAGTTTTTTTAAAAGTAACAAAGTAAAGTCTGATTTCTAAATCTATGTTGCTGGCTCAGACTTTGTTGACAAGTAAAATTAGTTTTTTGAGGAGAAAGTAGCTAAAAGACTCTATTCGTGATGATTAAAAATTAAATTATATATGAAGTGATTCACCTTGGAATCAAACTTTATTCCCAGGTCATCCAAACAACTCTCCAAAATTGCCAAAGGAACCCGATAATACAAGTTCTTGGAGAGTGTCATTTGGCGAGCTGACCAATAAATGAAATGAAATGTCAGGAGTTTAGAGCAGTAATAAGGATATCAATATATTTCAGATTGTATAAAAACTTGCCAGGAACCTTCACTGGACAGAAGCCAAAGCTCAGGAAGAACCCTGCTCTTAGGCAGCACAATGTCTTATAAAGGACTGACTGACAAGAAAGTAAGACCTGTAGTAAGAAGTTTCAAATGTCCTCTAAGAGCCTCAGTAACTTTAATATCAAAGTGTTTTCAGGATTTAAGGCAAACATAAGGTCTGTAAAGCATTCTTTCATGATTTCTTATAAGACACTGAGTTCTGTACCAATTCCATTTCCATTCATTCATTTATTTCTTCATTTATTAAATGTTTATCATGTTTTGGGCACTGTGACAAGTATTAGTGATACATAATCCAGGCAATCAAGGGATTCACAATGCTGTGCAGAAGACATACGAATTATATTTTTGTGTGTTTTTTGAAGTATACTTTACATAAAATGAAATCCACCATTTTTTAATTTGAGTGTAGTTGACACCAATGTTCCATTATTTTCAGGTGTACAACATAGTGATTTGACAAGTTTATACATTATGCCATGTTCACAAGTGTAGCTACCGTCTGTTCCTATACATGAAATTCACCAATTTTAAATGTACAGTATAAGCTAACACATGTATACAGCTGTGTAACCATCCCTACAATCATATTAGGCACATTTTTATCACCCTACAAGTTCTCTAGCTCTTCCTTACCTGTAATCCTACCCTATGCCCACGGCAATCACTGTTTGGCTTTTTCTCACAAAAGTTTTGATTTTTTTCTTGAATTTTATGTAAAGGGAATCATATAGTACATAGTCTTTCATGTCTGGCTTTTTGCACTTAACATAATGTTTTTGAGATTCATCCATTTTATTGCAAATATCAATCGATATTTTTATTTACTGAAGAGCAGTGTTGCTTAAATGGATGGGCCACAATTCATTTATCTGTTCATCAGTTGATAGACAATTAAGGCTGTTTCCAGTTTGGGGCTATTATGAGTAAAGTTGTTATAAACATTCACGTATGGGTCTTCGTGTGAACATATGTTTTCATTTCTTTTGGGCAAATGCCTAGGAGTAATCATTTCTGGGAATTATTTTTGTATGGAGTTGCTGGAGTTTATTGTAATGCCTCCCAAGTTTCATTTAATCCCCATTTAATGGCCATGTTTACACTCAGCCTTCATACATTCATACTCACCATGTTTGTGTGTCAGGCCTTTTTAGACCTCTGCAGGGTCAGTCAGCCCCCCACCTACCTTCTGTGCCTACCCTGTTATGTGGCTCCCTTGGTCCCTTTTTCTTAGGGATCAATTCTCTGTACCCTTTTCATGTTCATATCCAGGGGTTAGTTGGAATCTCTTGACTATCAATTATTCCTTTTCCATGCTCATGAAAAACTCAACTCAAATGGCCTTTGCTGACTACCTTATCAAATATGAAACTTTCCTAGTCACTGACATGTACATCTCTCAAGATATTTGTAACTCTTGAGATGGTTTTATTCATTTACTCGTGTCTTATCTCTCTCACCCGAATGTAAGCTTCATGAGGCAGGGACTTTATCATGTTCACTTTATTTATTTTTTTTTTCTTTTTTAAGATTTTATTTATTTATTTGACAGAGAGAAATACAGCCAGAGAGGGAACACAAGCAGGGGGAGTGAAAGAGGGAGAAGCAGGCTTCCCGCCGAAGTAGGAAGCCCGATGTGGGGCTCCATCCTGGGTCTTCAGGATCATGACCTGAGCCGAAGGCAGTCACTTAACCAACTGAGCCACCCAGGCGCTCTCATGTTCACTTTATGATCCTAGCACTTAGCATTGTTCCTGGCACATAGGAAACACCGCATTGATATTTCTTTTTTTTTTTTTTAAAGATTTTATTTATTTATTTGACAGAGGGAGAGATCACAAGTAGGCAGAGAGGCAGGCAGAGAGAGAGAGGAGGAAGCAGGCTCCCCGCATTGATATTTCTAATGAGTCAGAGATGCATGAATCCTCAACCTGACTGTAAGAATGCATCATAATCTGGTGTCCTTTAATCTCTCTAGTGTGACTCCTTGGATTCCTTTTAAGCTTATATTCTTATTGGATTTTACCAGGAATTATGATTTCAAAACTTGGATATGTTATTTGCTTTTCTTTCTCCATACTGAAATGATACCTATCCTTCAAGGCCTGCTTCAAGTCTTCTGCACGAAGTTTTCCATGAAGATAACATCACTTTTCTTCTTCCTGTGAGCGTTGATTTTATGACTGTCTCAGTAACAGTTTCATGGTTTATTTTATATTTATTTATTCTCCAATTACCTCATGATTGAGTCTTGCCTCCCTAACAGGATTATGAGCTCCTCAAAGCCAGCATACCCTTTTATATCATCTAAGAAGAATTGGTCTAAATTAGGCATTTAAGAAAATTTAGGATGCTCAGTATATATGTAGATATATGAAGATTATGGACTGCTCTTTCTAGGTGTATCTATACACATAGGAGGCTACTTTAACAGCATCATCCATCCATCCATCCGTTTCGTAAATATTTCTTCAGTGCCTTCTATGTGCCAGGTAGTGCTTTACATTTTGAGGATACACAAGTGAATAAAACCAATAAAAACAGAAATCCCTGACCTGTTTGAACTTATGTGTTTTGGGGGTTGACAGACAAAAACAATTTAATAAATGAAATATATTATATGTTAAGTAACCATATGTAAAACAAGACCTTCAACTTTAAAGGAGAAAAGGAACTCAATAACTTAATTAAAATGCAATCATTAGGCCCTCAAAATCTTATAAAAGACATTTGCTTTAGCTTCTATTTAGAACTGGATTCTCTGTTCTATGTTAAAACAATCTAGAATATGAGGTCAAAAGGGAAAGGATGTTATTGGATTTGCTTCAATGTGGAGTAATTTGCAAACAATGAGTGTAGTCTTCTAATTTGATCTGAATTATCTCTGCTTCATTGTGGGCCACAAAAGTTGATTTAATGTAACCCTGAAAATTGTTCAAGTGGAAATTTTATTTTTGACTCTAAACACATCATCAGGAGAGAAAGTTTGTACCTTGAATCGCTTGGGGTCTGTCGGTTTAGGTTATTGCTTTCTGTGTCCCCAGACCATTCTTTCCTAAATCCCCTAATTCTAAAATCTCAAAATAATCCTCTTACTGTCTTCTTTTCCAAAATTCTACTTAGAGTGGGGTACATGAGCAAACTTCCTTATGGAATTCTGCCTCAATCTCTTCTTGGGACCTTGGTCTATTAAGACCTGTTAACAGGTATGCAGCCAGTAGATGTGTAGGTAAAACTTTTGGTCCATCAGCAATGTCTGTATAATTATACATTTTTAATTATTTACATGGCTTAAATATCCTCTGGCTTCTCTAATCCTACCCTCTCAACAGCTTGCCCCTATTTCCTAGAGTATAATGTCTACTTTCAAAAAGTGGCCCTTGGAAGAAAGTTAAAAATGAAATATTAAATTTTTTTATACTACAGGCAAGAATGAAAAGAGTACTATTAGATTAGCAAATACATTGGTTTGAGAAATATTAATGACTATCAAAAGTAAACATCCATTGATATAAAAATTCTAGATTATAAGTAATAATGGATTTTAAAGCTAAACATTATATGAACTTCTTAAATGTGTGATATAAATATAGTCCAATAACATTTATAGGATTCACATTTTAAAGATGGGATTAATTTCTATTTGTTTTTAATTTTTATAAATGTCAAAGTATAATGTATTATGAACAATGCAGAGAATAGAATTTTTGAAATTTCCTAGGGTATTCATAATTTATCAGGGCTGTCTGTCTTCTCCCAAAACAAGTTGGTATTTTTGAAATAAAATTATAATATAGAACATATTCAAGATTCTAAAAGGATAGGGATAAGAAAGGAAGATTTGAGGCTATATACTAAAACTCCCTGATGTTTTTCATTTCATGGTTTTTTTTTTTTTAAGCTTGTTTATTTATTTTCTTAGGTAGGCTCCACGCCCAACATGGAGCCCAATGCAGGGCTTAAACTCAGAATTCTGAGATTGAAACCTGAGCTGAGATCAAGAGTCAGACACTTAACTGACTGAGCCACCCATGCATCCCTTCGTTTCATGTTTTAATAATGATTGCATATCCATTAATTCATTTAGTGGACATTTCCTGATCTGTTATATGCCAGACACATTCTAAGGGATGAAGATAGAGTACTGAAAAAATTATTCCTGTTCTCACTGCATTTATATAGTCCAGCAAGGGAGATATACTATGGGACAAAAAGGTAAAAGCTAGGATGTATTACATAGCAATATGTACTGAGTTTGTAGGGCAAATAAAGGAGGTAAGTGGGTTGAACTTTTAGTTAGGCTGACCAGGGAGGGCTTCACTGGTAAAATAACTTGAAATACTTGAAAGAGTTAGAGAGCACATTATCTGGAGAGAGTGTTCGTGGAGAGGAAAGAGAGAATGTAAAAATCTTAGGTGGGAATATGTCTGGTGTGTGGACAAGCAGAAGGCGGCCAGTGTGACTGGGATTGAATGATTGTATCAGCAAAGACATTGATCTTTCTCCCCTGTCTGTATGACTGTCAGAATACGGGCAGTCTTACAAGTAATGTTTTTCTACCATTCATTAGTGGTTCCAGGTCTAGGACAATTGAAAGCAATGCACGATCTATTAGCTCAGGCCAGTGCCAACTTCTTAGATATTTATTTTTTAAAGACTTAATTTTTAAGATTAGTTTTAGGTTTAAAATAACATTGAGGGGGAAGTCAAAGGATTTCCAATTACGCCACATCTGCAGAGCCTCCTCCATCATGTTCCAGAATGGAATTTGTTTTTTAACCAAAGATGAACCTACACTGATGTGTCATAAACACTCAAATTCTATATTTACCTTAGAGTTCACTCTTAGTGTTGTACATCTATGAGTTTAGACAAATGTATAATAGTGTATATCCATCTATCACACAGAGTATTTTCACTGCCCTAAAAATCTTCTGTGCTCCATCTATTCATCTCCCCTCCTCCCTGCTGTAAGTGTCGATTTATTTACTGTCTCCATAGTTTTGCCTTTTCCACAATGTTGTATAGTCATGTAGTCTTGTCATACTGGCTTCTTTCACTTACTAACATGCACTTAATGTTCCTCTATGTCCTTTTATGTCTTATAGCTCCTTTATTTTTAGTGGTGAATAATATTCCATTGTCTGGATGTACCACAGTTATTTATCCATTCACGTAACTGAAGGACATCTTGGTTGCCTCCAAGGTTTGGCAATTATGAGTAAAGCTGCTATAAGCATCCTTGTGCAGGTTTTTGTGTGAACATAAATTTTCAGCTCTTTTGGGTAAATATCAGAGTATGATTGATGGATCATATGTTAAGAATATGTTTAGCTTTCTAAGAAACCACCAAACCATCTTCCAAAATGGTTGTACCATTTTACAATCCCACCAGCAATGTCTGAGCGTTCCCATTGCTCCACACCCTTGTCAGCATTTGGTGTTGCTTTCTTACTTTCCATTTCTAAGAGAAGTTAAGTGTTGCTTTTGACATGAATTAGAATAGAATTGATTTGTCAGTCTATTCCTTGGCTTTGATCAAAGAAAGGATTTGAGGAAAGGAAAAGCTCTAATGTCTTTGTTAAATTAATTGAAATATGTAAAACTTTTAAAAGCAAAACTGAAAAATATTTTGTTGATACTTTGCCAACTCCAATTTAATTCAGCAGACATTTATTGAGATCCTCTAATGTCAAAAAGTTTGCGGCTTGTTCCTTTGGAGGATATGATTAGCAAAAAGCCACAGACTACAACTTTCTCAGTCACAGGGCTCTTTAGCAAAAGAACCTAATAATCTGTTCTAATAATACTGTTCCATTTATCTGTCCCTTTGCTCTGAGGATCCTACTCAGCTTGCTTGCAAGCTGTTTTCTTAAGATAGAAACCTACCATGTCTCTGTGAAGTAGATAGATATTAAATACTACTCTTTTTTGTTTTGTTTTTCAGAATAGTAGAAAGCTTTCCAGTGTCTGTTCTTAGATACCTCTGAACTCCTGTGTGTGCTGTGTCTTGCAGTGGATGCTTATAGACAGCCACTTCGCACCTGCAGCCTTCGGCAAACTCAGGCATAACTCCCACATTCAGAACGCGGCTCTCCAGAACCTGGTTCCTCTGTCCCAGAAGCGCTTTAGTGGTAAGCAGATGAACTTTCTTCAGCAGGAATTTTCTGTATTCACATCAGGGCTAACAGATACTTGGGACAGTTCTTTCCCTGACTACACTGGATACTGCGGATCTTTTCCTTTTTAGCTCAGATATATTTAGATTTCACTTCCTACCCTTCACTTTTCTCCCTCTTCCTCTCATTCAGTTTTTGTGATTTCTATCTAATGGCCTTATGCCTGGATTCCTTCTATTTTGACAGAAAGTTTTATTTCTTGTAGTGGATTGGTTAAGATTATTTGCTACACTGTCTTTGGAAGGTTCTGAGACTGAGCACAAGTTCAGGAAGGAGAGAGTCTGGGGATTAATTAGCAGTGAGAGAGTGTGAGGAAATGGTAGTTGTGGAGCGCACTGCGTGGGCTGTTGGCTCACCTGGTTCGTGCAGGCCCCTTGTGCCAGACCTCATGCTCACTGCCCTCCTTCATCCCATAGATTACAACCCGAGGTTACACCATGCACAGTCCAGGTTATTGAACTATGGTATCTCAGCAACTACTTGATATTTGGAAGGAACTACTTGCTCACTTTATGTATAAAAGATACTCAAGATACGCAGATTTGTGATATATGAATTTTAATGGAATGAAGACTTTAATAGTTGATATTACTTAGGATGACCTGTTTCAGACCTTCTGCTTGATGGATTATATATGGTCAATGATCCCAGCAGGCAGGTTGGATATCCAAAAGACTTCATTAAGTTGCAGGTCCCTGAAAACTTGTGGGGTTTATTTCCCATTTTCTGGAATGAAGGTTATTAAGGCATTTAAAGTTCCTGCTGGTTCTTGTTCATAGCGCCCCATAAGCATGATGTCATCGAGGTAGTTGGCATGATATTCCGTGAAAATCCAAGATGATCAAAATTTTGGGGTGCTAGATTATGTCAGGCAGTGGAACAGTCGAGTTAGCCCTGAAGAAAGGGGGTGAAGGGATGCTGCTGTCCCTGCTATGTGAGAACAAACTGCTTCTGATGGGACTTGTAGTTAGTTACAAACAGAAAGGCATTTGCTGCATCAGTAGCTGCATGCCAGGATCTGGAGGTTGTATGAATTTGCTCCTTTAAAAATTCTGTATCTGGAGTAGCTGCTGCAGTTGGAGTAATGGCCTGCATAGCCTTATAAAAACTCATGATCCCTGTGTGTTTTCCAGAGGCCAAAAAGGAGAATTACATTGGAATGTGAGCACCATCCTTTCACCTTTCACATTTTTGATGAGGACAGTGATCTCTGTAATGCCATCAGGGGTCAGCAGTGGCTTACTACTCTGGTTGAGAGAGAGTTTCAGAAGCTATTACTTCATCATTATACCATAACAGTTCTACCTCCAGAGGAAAGAGATGTTGTACGTGATTCTGTGAGTCTCCAGGTATGATTATTCAAATTATATATGCAGGGTCTGGAGAGATAGCTAGAGGTCCCAAAATCCACTTTATCAGTTGGCCTCCATAAGTCCCACATTGACTGGTAGTGGCATCACAATATCAATAGAGCTAGAATCTAGGAATCTCGAGATAGGCCTAGATGTTGTCCTTTTCTCAGAGTGTGATCACCCTATATATATGCACCTTGTAGAAGGCTTAGGAAGTCTTTCAGAATATAATGGTGATGATGCTGAATGAGCCCTCTGGGCCTATGAGCTTGCTTAAGGCTACACTGGATGAGAAGATGCGCTTCACTGTTATGGTGATCCAAGTTAGATTTCTGCTCATGTGGCCTAGAATTTTTAAATTATAATTATGTCACATATATCATTATTTAGTAGGCTGCCTGTTTGTTTTATTGAAACACTCTGATCAATGAGCCTTACTGCAGATACCTACCTGCAGGTCAGACATCATTGATGTGGTAATTATGCATGCCTTGTCTTTAGAGGTTGGCCCCTAATAGTCCAGAATTTCATGATCTACTTTAAAATCAGGAAACCCATTTCAGTGTTGACATGTCTCACCATCATTCCTAGCTTATGAATGACAGCAATCTATCATAAAGCTCTTCTAAGCATATAGTGACCTCATCATTAATGTATTTCTCAATGCTTTAGTGAAAAGAGAGTACTTTAGACTCACGAGGGACATATTTATGTGGATATTCGGGCTTACTCCAACATTCCTATCTTTTTTTAAGCCTTTTGGTCCTTTCTGCTTTTTTATGCCAAGGAAATTCTGGCATCTCATCCTGATTGAATGAGGTCACGTTGGTGTCCCATGTTTCAGGAATCATCCAAGCAAACTGTTGGAACTCCTCACAATTAACTGAGAATTAGTTACCTAATTCTCAGTTAATTGAAATCATAATAGTATATTTGGCTTCTTTCTGTGTTGTATTTTAGCCTTCTCGGTCTAATATTCATAGAATGTACTCCAATATCTATTCTCCAAGTTTCTGCCAATGTATATTTGCAAGATCTTGCTATTCTTTTGGAATACGAACTCCTTTCTCCTAAATGTGACTTGGCACTTACCTTCCTGGAATGTAAGATACAACTCTAGTTGCAGGTCTTGAGGCAATGAGAGATCCTGAAGAGAATAGACATCGTTTTTGAAGCCATCAGCCTTAGAAGAGGTTATAGGGTCTTCAGGTAAGAGTCTTCAAAACGTAAAGAGCTGCTTTTGCTGGCAAGTGGGGCTCAGAGATATTAGATTAAAAATACTCAACTCTGTCTAAGTTGAACTAAATTTCTTCCTACCAAGTTCAGGCATCCATTCCTTCCAAAAAAATTCCTAAACTTTTACATAATAAACTCTGTCTGTAGGGGCGCCTAGGTGACTCAGTTGGTTAAGCGACTGCTTTCGGCTCAGGTCATGATCCTGGAGACCCGGGATCGAGCCCCGCATCGGGCTTCCTGAAGCCTGCTTCTTCCTCTCTCGGTCCCTCTGCTTGTGTTCCTTCTCTGGCTATGTTTCTCTCTGTCAAATAAATAAATAAATTCTTAAAAAAGAAAAAAGAAACTCTGTCTGTAAATTCATCTTATATTGTACTTATATAACTCATAAAAATATTTTGATTTGTCATACCTGCCTTATGACTCCAAGAAATAAGAGTTCTTTTATAATTACCAAAGATACTTTCTGGTCTTCTATGACTTGATGTCAGGGAAAGCTCATTCCAGTTCTTATAGTTATACATATTACTGTAACTCTCAAGTACTTCAGCCACTTTGTTACTCAAAGCCTTGCCTTCCATTGGAAATTCACCCCAAGCAATAACAGGTAATAATTTAAATCATTTTCTCCTGTTGCCTGTTACAGATTACCAGTATCCCATTTGTCATTGGCCAGGAGATCGTTACTGTGTTCAAAGTTAAAGTGGTAAGTAACCCCATTACAGAATCCTATCTTTGGGGGTTACTTCCCTGGGTCCCCTCATGTCCAAGCAAGTCTACTTGAGTCTATCAATCAAGATCCAGCAATAAACTATGGAACATATTTCAAATGGAGAACTTTAAAGAATGAGTCACTTGGATTTGTAATTATGTTTTAACTAATAACCAATTACCACAAAATTCAGTAGCTTGAAACAACACACATTTAGTATCTCCCACAACTTCTGAGGCTCAGGAATCCAGGAGAAGCTTAGGATCTCCTATGAGATTGCAGTCAAACTGTTGCATGGAACTATAGTTATCTGAAGGCTTGGCTGAAGATGGATGATCTGCTTCCAAGATGGTGCCCTTGCGTAGCTATTGGCAGGAGCGCCCAGCTTCTCTCTGGTAGTTGGCAAAAAGTTTAAGTTTCTCACCACATGGGCCTCCCCACAAGGCTGTTTGAGTGTCCTCATGACATAGCAGTTGGCTTCTCTCAGAGAGAGTGCTCCAAGAGAGAGCAGCATGAGGTTGTGATACCTTTTGTGACCCAGTCACACACTATCATGTGTGTCATATTCAACTCATTTGAAGCAAGTCACTAAGTCCAGCCCACAATCAAGGGGAAGTGAATTACAGCCTACCTTTTAGAGAGAAGGGTGTCAAAAAATTTGTGACATATTTTAAAACCATCACACACCAGAATTAGGATCCTGAAAGAACAGAAAAAGAATGCCAAGCTAAGTCCAATATTAGTATGTGTGAATGCAGCTACTACTCTGGGTGTTGAAGAACAAAAGAACGCTGGTGCATATCATGGCTCTGGGGACTGGTCTCTGTGGCTGGTGCTTTGAGTGATGAATACCATGTGACTGTTGTATGGCTCTCCAAGAAGGCTACCACTTGGCTATTGTTAAGCTCTTGGGGAAGAGATGCTATGGGACTGGTGCTCTCTGAAAAGTGCATGGTGTCACTGGAACTCTATCACTGAAGCGGCAGAGCCAGCCCCGAGGGGCTGAAGCATTGTTGGTATGGTATTTGTTTCCTGCTGCTGGAGGAGAACTTATAGGAACTGTAAATAGAAAAAGAGTTCATTCTTCCCTCCTCCTGTCTTTCAATTTCACACTAGTCTCTTTCCTTGACAGAAACTAACAAGAATCCATCTGGCAAGGGAATATTGAAAATATAGTGCAAGGAAGCAAAGTGCGTCTGGGTTGACTTGACACTGAGAGATAATAGGTAACTAACTGGCATAGCCTGATTTTGGCTTATGATTTTCTTACGGGTACTAGCTCTCAAATCACCCTTCTTAATTCTTCACATTGAACTATGAAGGCCATGAGATCTGGTCCAGATCCCTGTCTAACCTCTTCCTAGTAAGTGGCTGGTGGCTTTATGAGTTGAATATTCTGTATTTTAAAAGTACTTAAGCAGATTTGTGGTAGATGGATTTTAATAGGAAAAGGCTTGAAAAGTTGAAGTCATTTATTTTCACTATTATTTCAGACCTCCAGTAGCCAGTTGCAAATGGAGGCTGGCTATAGATCGCTTGGATATCTAGAAGTCTCCATCAGGTCATCAATAATGGTCCAGTCTCTCTTTCTTCCCTCTTCCATGTTCTCCTGACAAATATGGTAAATATGCCCCAGTTTATAGTTGCTCTATCAGGTTTTCTCTGGGCCAGAGCTGACCAAGTGCCCTCCTGAAGGTTTTACAGTTTGAGAGAAGGTTGTGCATTGGACACTGTTTTATATCTCTGCAAAAGAATAATTGTCACTGCACGAGTAGTTCAGAGCCTTGCTCCTTCCCTTCCCAGGTATTGTTTGAAGAAAGTGCCCCAAATGGACAAATTCTTTCCACTCACTTTGCCCAGTACCATCTAATCCCAGATGCTTTTCGTACCCTGAACAGGGAGTTTCTGCGGTCTATGTGGGAAGAACAGCTCAAATAGATTCATGCTGTCTTAGCTCACACCATTCTCTCTTTACATTCTTATTGCACAACCCTTAGTTTAGTAGACACAATTAGGAACGTGATGGAAAAATAAACATAAGAAACTAGCAACTAAATAACATTTTGCAATATCTCTTCTGGTTTTTGAGTTTTCATATGTTCTGGCCACCCACTTCCTGGACAAACAATAAGGAAGGCAGAATTTGTCATGGTCTCAGTCTTTCTTTGCCCTTTAGGGCTCTCCTCCTTCATCTCCCCTAGGTGCTACTTTATGTTCCACTCGGATGGTGCCTTTGTGCTTGGATGACCTGATAATAATTCCTAACTTCCCTGTATATGCATTTTCCCATCTGATTTTTTGACTTAGCCTACTCTTCTCTTTGGATGTCCAGTAGGTTCTTCACACTTAATATTCCCCAGCTAGCTCCTGATCATAGCAATGCCCCCGAATACACACGGTATCCTCAGTCATTCCACTTTGGCTGATGGAAACACCATCCTTCCATTTAGTTGCTCAGACTAAAAAATCTCAGTTATTCTTGTCTGCTTCCTTTCTCGAATTCCTCATAATCAACATGTTAGCAAATCCTGTTGGTTCTACTATCAAAATGTATCCAGAATCAGTCCACTTCTCACCATCTCCTACCACTACCAGTGGTCCACACTGCTGTCACCTCTCACTCTGACCAATGCAGCGGCCTCCCACCTGGTTTATCTGCTCCCATCCTTGCCCCAGTTCAGTCTCTTCTCAACACAGCAGCAGCATGGTCCTTTTCAGGTATAAAGAGCAGGTCACTCTGGCTTGAACACTCCAGTTGCTTCTCATCTCACTCAGCTTAAACCTGTCTTTAAAATGTCCACCAGGGTTCTGTGATGACTGAGCCCCTCACTAATCCTCTGACCTCATCTACTTCTCTTTCTTTTGTTCCTTCCAGACGAAGCGTGCTTTGTTTTTTTTTCTTTTAACAAATCATACAGATTCATCCTTCATGATGTTTGGACTAGCTTTTCCCTCCAGTGGGAAACCCCTGTTGCTCTGGCATTTGCATGTTTGCTTCAGTTCTTTCTTAGCTTTTAAAGATCACTATCACTATCACTATCACTCCACCAGTCTTCTCTCAGATGTTACCTTCTCAAGGATGACTTCCTCAATCACCGAATTTACATTGGAAGCCTCCTCAATGTTCTGCCTGGCATCTTCTCTCCCTTTTCCTCTATTTTATTTTTATTCACTAATCACTCTTTGGAGAACCCAAGCAGCTAAGGAAAAATACATTTTACTGATGTATTGTTGATTGTCTATCTCTCCCCAATATAATATGATATATGGGGTATTAGATTTTTGTCTGTTTTGTTCATTCCTGTGCCCTGAGTTTCTGAAGGAGTGCTTGGCACATAGTAAGCCTTCAGCAAATATTGGCTGAATGAATAAGTATATATATATATAAATATATGCATGAAAAAATAAATCTCTTAAACAGAATAGAAGGGGAACTGGATGATCTATAAAGCCCTTTCACTTCTAAATCTATAAAAATGAAGCTCAGGGTAGGGTTTCTTCTGGGATACAGTATAGGCTATACATTTAAGAGCTGCTAATATATTAGCACTGAACAATCAGAACCATCTCCAGCCACAAACAGCTACCCTGGCCTTCATTGATCATGCATATAGGCTAGATACCAAGCTTGCAGACACCTAGAGGTATCTGCCTTTTAAAGGGATTCTTTTAAAGATCGAGAAGCCAAAGGTTATCATTTTGCAACAGAAATTTCAGCATCCTAGCACGCCAGTAGCAGTAAATTTTTGGAAATTCATCACCCCTCTAGAAAGTATGTCTATTCTGAACACTCATAAGATTAATCCTGAATTTTTATGTAAATCTCAGACATCAAAACATACTAGGAATAGAATTTGTGTGATGTTTTCTCCCTGGGTTATTAGATTTTTTCCTGCCTTGGTTTACTTGTTGTTCAGCAGTTGAATGGAAAAACAAAACAATTTTTTTGAGTCCTTAGGAGTATATTTGAGGAGGTTCACACTAAGAAGGAAGCCCCTAAGGAGCTTTTGGTAATGAAACAATTAGCCAGCAAGGTCATCTCCAGTCTGTGGCAGCATTTGATACTGGCATAATGTACACTGTGTTACTCTGCTGTGGACATTGTCATATTAGAGAAAAAAAAACATATATATGGATAAGGATGACATGAAAACCAGTGACCGGATCTCCAGTTCAACGACAAAATAGGAGAGGATTGTTTATTCATTCAACAAATATTTATTGGCTACTTACTATATGCAAGTCATGTTTTTAGGCTTTTATGACATTCTTTTTTTTTTTTCTAAGATTTTATTTATTTTTTTGACAGAGAGAAACACAGCTATAGAGGGAACACAAGCAGGGGGAGTGAGAGAGGGAGAAGCAGGCTTCAGCCAAGGAAGAAGCCAGATGTGGGGGTCGATCCCGGGACTCTAGGATCACGACCTGAGCCGAAGGCAGTCGCTTAACCAACTGAGCCACCCAGGAGCCCCTTTTATGACATTCTTTTTGGTAGAATGGGTTGCATATTTTATACATTCAGTCACACGACATCAATTGAGTGCCAAACCTGTGTCAGGTCATGGGTGTACAAAGTAAGGTTGTGGGTATACAAAGTAAGTGGATATGGACCTTGTCATTGGGAGTTCTCTTTCCAGGAGAAGGGAGACATGTTTTAGATATCTGGGGAAAGTGCAGGGGGAAGGCACAAAGGAAGGGGTGGTCAATTTTATCTCAAAGCTCTGGTAAGATAAATAAAGACTTCCTAGAGAAGAGAGCGTCTGGAATGACTCTTGGCAAATGAGGAGGTGTTTGTTTGGATGGGAGGTTGAAGGCAGGAGGCAGGCTTTTCAGGCAAAGGGTCTCAGTACAAGTAAAGGCAGGGAGTCGTGAAACCAAATCGAAGAGTCAGAGTTATAAGAATCGTGAGGTCAAGACAAACTGTGAGGACAGATAATTTAGGGTCTTCTATGTCATTTTAAGAATTTTGCTCTTTGTTCTGTAAACTATGGAGAGCCTTTGAAGGATTTTAAGAATGAAGGTTACATGATCTTTCTTAGCTTTTAAAGATCACTATCACTTTGGTAGCATTTGGAGAATGAATTTTAGGAAGTGAGATTAGACACAGGGAGACAGTTAGGGGACTATTTCCAGACTGAGATAAAGGATGATGAACTCTGGCCATCAAAGGAGGAAGGAGAGGAGGGTATAGGTATGAAAAAATGGTAAGGACACTGGATTTTCAGGGTTAGTCAATGGAGCAGAGGGAGGTGGCATAAAGAGGGAAGAAAAGAAGAAATTCTTGCTTTCTTGCTTGAGTAAGGGAGTAAGTGGTGGTATCTTCTACAGAGACAAGAAACTCAGGAGGAGAGCCGTTCTCAGTCTCAATGAGAAGTCTGGTGTTGGAGTTGCCTGCGTGGTCTGGCTAGAAAGCCACACATAGCACCCACCAGTAGGCATTGGTAAGCTCCTGTAGAAGGTGTTTACAGGTGAGGCAAGTTTGGGAATCCCCTGCAATATGAGGGTGGGCTGGGGGAGAGTCTGCTCACCACCATCTCTGCAGGATTTCCCTCTAAAGGGGGAAGCCTCTAAACCAGGTACAGATTCATCATCTGGTGTGGATAATTTCAGTTAATGTATTTGGTACAAAATCCAAAAAATATAGCTCAATAAGTGGTATAAAATTAGGGCGCCTGGGTGGTTCAGTCAGTTAAGTGGCTGCCTTCTGCTCAGAGCATAATCTCCGGGTCCTGGGATCGAGCCCCATGTTGGGTCCCCTGCTCTGCGGGGAGTCTGTTTCTCCTCTCTCTCTCTCCCTCCCTGTGCGCCCCCCTCCCCCCACTTGTGTGCTCTCTCTCTCTCTCTCAAATAAATGAAAGAAATCTTTAAAAATAAATAAATAAATAATTTAAGTAATTAATTAAATGACATGACGATTCTAACCACTCAGTTCTGTGGTTAAAAGCAGGGAGTCTTCCTTAACTGTGCTGATCCTGTTTGTGTGACTTGGAGGCCCTGGGCAGGAGCTGAGAAGGCCCTGGTCGTCCTTTCCCACCTCTTCTCATCACTGGTTGAGACTTAAAATTAAGGTATTAGAATTCTATTCCTTGAGTTTCAGACTAACAATAGTTAAAATCTATTCACCCCTGCTAAGTGGTGGGGCTTATCATTTACCTGTTATATATATGTACTTTTTAAAATATATGCACTTTAATAATAACAAAATTTCTATGTCTTGCCTCCAGAATATGTCATTGTTGCCCTGTCTATGGCCCTGTAACACTTATTCATACTCTATGATGGTTCTAATCTTATGGTATTAATTATGCTTTTCATGACATTCTCTGTTAGACTGTGTCTCCAAGTACACGGGACTCACCATATTCATCGGTGTATCCAGTCTTAAATACAGTAGGTATTCAGTTATACTTTTGAGTGAATAAACAACTGTTTATAGAAGTAGCACCTGATTGATCCCTGAAGTTTCAAAGCACTTTAATTCATTTATTTTGTAACTGTAACATGTATACCTGGGAAGGAAGTGAATTTGCTCTCTGTATTTTACATGCAAGGAATGGTGCCGACGAGGTTACGTAGCTTGAACAAGGTTATCCAGTCAGGAAGAGATGGGACCCGAGCCTAGGTTTTCTTTCTCATCCCGTCTCCTTCCTTTTACGCTTTGCATTGCTGTGCCTGTCCGAAAAGAGGTTTTAAAAGAACACTGGGCCCTTCAGAGAAGTATGGGGTAAATGAGATTTCGTCTCAGAACATGGAAGCTGGGAATAGAGGTGAAAAACTACATCCACTGCCAATTTTGTCTAGAGTAGCCTTGAAAGCTAAACATTTTATAAAGACACCACTGAGCTCAGATTTCCACAGAGGGCAGGTCAGCAGTAATCCTGGCATTATGTGCTCTTGGGCCTGTGACCACAACATAATGCTAGGGAAAGAAATCTTACAGTCAGTTTGTGAACTCCATTTGAAAAAGCAGGTGTGGTTGTAAAGGGCCAGGAATACAGGGAGTGTGAGTTACAGGGCAGATGTTAAATATTCATCTCCAGAAAGGATCATTGGGGTTCATAATAGTATTGACTGCACTCTAGTTTTATTTTCTTGGTTTGGAAACAGGCTCCTGTTGCTGCAGACTCCAAATGCAAGATTTAAAAATTCTGTGTCAGAGGGAAATAAACATTATTCATGTGGCAGAATTCAGTACACTTTAATTAAGGGCTGTGATGGTTAAATTAGTCTAAAAGGGAATGTGCCCTCTACCATTTTTAGGGTAAGAGCTCTTCCACTTAGGCTCTGTGTGGTGGTGCATAATGGTCAGGTTTAAAAAAGAAGGGAGGGAGGGAAGGAGGGAGGGAGGAAGGAAGGAAGGAGTGGCAGAGGGAGGGAAGGGGAAGGAAAGTAGGATGAAGGGGGAGCAAGGCTTCTGCTACCTATTAAATATATAGAACTTTAGCCCCCCCCCACTCTGTCCCCCTCTCCCCCAAGGTAATATTGATTGAGTGCCTTTGGGTTGTTCCCCTTGGGGCCCTGGAGTGGGCTGGCATACATTGTATATTACAGGAAGGGTTTAAAGATGGCGGGGAGTAAATGTTAATGCCTTGTTTTCTTACAACTTCTAAAGAATTGGAATTTGCCATTCTGCTTCCTAGTGTTTACATGTGCATGGGGGTCTCTGACAGGGTCTCTGTGTTTTCTCGATCTGTATGAAGGCAATTTGTTACAAAAACCTTGCGTTCAGTTCTTTAGTTACATCTCCCAGTACAGACATTTTCTCTCGAAGATCTCTGGGAGAGGGAATGCCACTATGTGCAGTCATTATCCTCATAAAAGAAGTCACTGAATGGTGTCACCTCATTTCTTCTTCCTATCTCCCTTGCTTCATCTCCCTGACTACAGTTTCTAAGCATGCACCTCGGCTGTGTTCTTTCTTTTATTATTCTTCCCTTCCTCACTCACTTACTCATCAGCAAGAAACAACAACAACAAAAAACCTGCATGTTTGGCCAAATGACCTTTCCACCATCGTATCGTTTTGTCTGGTTCCCTTCTGCAATGACAGAATGGGAAATCCTTGAAGGCAGGTGTCATACTTACCCACAATTTATATTCAAGAATGAGCATCTTTTGGATATTTACTAAATTTTACAGACAAGGCATTATACAACTTTGATTGAACAACTCCAGAAATACGTTATTCTCTCTTTTTATTTTATTACTGTTTTTCTTTTTCTTTGGCTGGTGAAAATAGGAAAAGGTGGGGGTAGTCATTTAGATGGGGAAAGACATTTCTCTAAATGTCAATACTTATGAAACGCCATTTTAAACCTTTATAAATGATTATCTTCCTCAATACTGATGAGGCTGTTTCACATTGCTGCTCAATTTATTTACTCAGGAGACCAATTTATTCCACTACCTCTGTACTAACTGTTTGCACTGACATCTAGGTCTGCTTTGAGCAAGCAACTGTGACAAGTTGTTTATTGAACTGTAAACAGGTATTGTCTGAATCTAAACAATGGCTTTATCTAATTAGGAGACCCTGGGCATCATCTTAGCCCCATGTGGCTATTCTAACCCAGTCTAGCATCTCCTGCAGATTTCCCATGCCTTTTACAATCTTCATGCTCACATTAAAACCCTTCATGACAAAGTGAAGAATAATCCTTATTTTGTCCTATAACTTTACATACTGGTGCTTTGTGCAAAAAAGGGCCCGACTATAATAAGCCAAACAAGGATGGCCCAATTTAGAATGGTTGAATAAGAAAAGGAAGACATGAATGAGACATAAAAAGAAAAAAAAAGGATGAATAAAGATGAACTGGGTCTGTTACTTAGGCTGTAAAAATATCTCGTAGAAATTAGAAAACATTTCCCTACGAAAAGGGGACTCACTGAAATGAAGGCTCTCTGAGTGTTCAGACAAAAATACAGGTAGGATTCTGGAAAGCATGGTGGGAGAGCCCAGGGGGAAAAGTTAATTTCCCCAGGCTCAGATTGAAATAGAACACGTTGGAAAGCACTCGGGGACCCTCATCTTACCCGCCATTGCTTTGTGCCTGAAGATGCTAATTGGGAGCAGCAATCAATGTCTTTTGTTTTCAGCTGTCAGCACTTTTCTGAAAGGCTTTGCCCAATAGTGGAGAGAGGAGCTCTTAACGAAGCTTCCCTTTTTGGTTGCTATGATTATTACAGTTTCCTCTTGGAAGGGGAGAATTAATTGCAATTTTGAAAAAAAAAATGTCACTGCGGTGAAGTTTTCAAATGTGAGGCCAAACATAGATATCTTTCTAAAAAAAAATTGACAGGGGGATGCCTCACTGGTACGCATTAAAAAGAAAAAGCTGTATCAAAGCGAGGAGGGAGATGAGATTTCTTTTTCAGTCACTGTATAGATACTCTGTGTATTTTACCACAAAGCCAGACTTCCACGTTCTTTTTGTCTTCTCCCAGGCATCGAGAGTTGCTTTCTCGGTTGCTTCCTTAACGATTTGTGTAATTGGTTTCACTCACTGAGGCCCAATTGGTGGGTTCATTGTGAGTGCCTCATGAAATATGAATCTATTTAAAAATTAATCGTAAATCAATATTAATTCAATAAAATATTTTAATCTGAGGCATGAATATTTTATACTTTCACCCAGACATGCAGATTTCAAAAGCCGTTTTCATGTTTCTGACAGGCTGTCCAGTTTTGCCAGGATGAACGTTGAAATATTCCTCCTCGCCCCGTGCGGGCTGGGTTCTCTCCGCCAGAGCCCCCGGGGGTCAGCGGTTATGTTTATTCAAATGCAGATGAGAGGCGGGCTGCAGGGGGACCGTGTTGGAGCGTGCCTGGTCTCGGTTGGCAGTACCCTGAGCCCGAGTGGGGCGCAGTCTTACAGGTTAATCCTCGTTCACACCAGGTTTGACTCCCACCAGCCCCAGTGTGCTGAGGCACCTGCAGGCTGTCCCCACAAGGGGCTCTCAGAGATGGACTGCCACGGATCTAGGCGAAATGAGCCCGTTGTATCCAGCTGATGAAACAGGCGATTTACTGGAGCAGAGAGGCCGGAACTTCAACAGGCTTCTCTCTCTATTAAAACCCTGTCTGTCACTTGCCTCAGTCATCTGCCCTGTCAGGCATCATCCCCTACAACAATGGAGCGGTGTCTGAGTGTAGCTGAAAAGAGGGCCATGTGGATAACAGACAGGAATGCGGTATTCTAATCAGTGGGGTTGGGTCTGCCTGTTTCCCTGCCTGAATTCGCACAGGGTTGGGGGGCGGGGCATTGCTCCTCCAAATGCAGGAGGAATCCATAAAGACCTTAGAGCTCAGGCAATGATAATGAATTAGGAGGGGACAATGGCTCCAGTACTGATTCAAGACAAGAAATGGATGATAATGGCTAAAACAATCATGTTCTCCCTGTTGGGGCCTCCACCTTCATTTGTCTTCAATATGTCCTGCTACCTGATGCCTAAGCTATGTTGGTGGACAGAAATAAGCTCCCAGAGAAGAAAATGTAATGAATGCTTTAAAAATGTGTCGGCTGTGGCTCTTCTTCAGGGAGCAATGGTAAATGAGGCAGTTGAATTACTGAATGTTTTCTGTGCATGGTCCAAACCCTGGAGAACAAGTCTGTAGGGTAGAATAGCCCCACTCTAGGAAGTGGATATTAGGAGCACAGTGGAGGATTTAAATAAGATGCCTAGCAGAAAAGAACCGAGTCCTTGGCGTCTCCGTGGGTCCCCAGTGCCCCCGTGGAGATTAGCGTGTAGTAGGCCTTCAGTAGACATTGCTGAAGGAATGAATATGTGTATATTCCTTTTGGACAATTATTTAATTTGTCTTTGCAGTGTTCTCTGGACATAAAACTGAGCGCTGGAATGATATATATGCTTAAGTGTTCAGTAATTTACCCTTGTATTTTCCTCTTAGAAGAGGTGGTTGTGGCTTTGTAAAGATGTGTTGTGACTGTATATTGAAGCTCAGGGAATGTCACCATACCAATCAGTCCTCATGACAGGGCTCTCTGTCTTCTGTGTGTGGGAGGGCACCGGTAATAAATGTTCCTTCTGAGGTGTCCCTGGGATAACGATATTATCCTCTTCCATTTTCCCCTTCCATTTTCCTCTTATTTGATTTGTTGGTTTATTTCTGAGTATACCTACGTAGGGTCCCTTGTCCTCTTCCCTAAGCCTGTTGAATGGGACGTGTGGGTCAGTGCACCCTGAAGACCCAGGTCTGCTGTGAAATCTAGAGATGGCCTTGAGAGGCTAGCTAGCTGTTTGGTTTCACCCAAGACTGTCCCAATTTTAGCTTTGACATTCCTGCATCCTGGGAAGCTTCTCAGTCCCAGGCAAAAAGAGACAGCAGGTCACCCTACCTTGGCACTTGGGATATCAAGTCTTTGACGTTTATGTTGTGTGGGTTTCAGATGAAAGCTGAGCTTCTGGATGTTACAAGGGTTCAAAGATTGAGAAGGATCTCGATTTTGTATCCATAATGTTATTATGTATCTATATGATATACATTATGATTTTGCTGCTAAAAATAAGTCAAATAACAGTCATGTAGTTAGAAATCACCCACCTGGTGATCTTTCCGACCCCCATTCAGACTCATTAACCTCATTTAGAGTCGGTTTACAAGGAGGACCAAGCTTAGGAACCACCACGGCCTATTAACAGAGTGGGATCAGCAGTACTCTCCCACTCTCTCACCCCACCATTGGGGTTTACCCTGGCTCTCACCTGAGGTGGGGGAAATCTCAGTCATTCATATAAAGATGAAAAAGCAGGTCTTCTTGATTCTTGTTGTGTGCAGAGATATTTATGCATTGTGTGTGTGTGTGTGTGTGTGTGTGAATGAGAAGAGGGACACATGGTGTCCCTGTTCATATTCATGTATCTTTGCATACAGACAGATTTTAGTACCCAGACATTTGTCTATTTCTTCCAAACCCTTTAGATTTACTGGGAGTAAAAAAGATACATCATCATTCTGCTGCCTGAAAGCCACTGTTCCAGCTGTTTAGAGAGAGGGCATATATAAATATCCCAAAGGTATGACACTTTAAAGGATGACACTTTATTTAGTAGTTAATGTTTTGATTTCTAAGAATTTAATTTCTTTGTTGTTGAAAGCAGGATGGCATATTAAGCAAAACCGCAGTGAGTGCAAACACTAGCTTTGTTGTGATGTTAGGCAGGTGAATTGAACTTTTTGAGCTTTATTTTTCTCAACTAGGAAGTGGGATAATGTCTACCTTGTAGGGATTTTGTGAGGTTTAGTTAGAAGTACTGTATGAAATAATAATCTTCGGCATGTCATGATAGCTCTGCAAATGATAGCTACTAAAAGTAAGAGAGAGAATTTAGTTCACTTAGAAAGTGCTTTCAAATATTAACGTTGTCTAGCAATGAAATGGCTGCCTTGGGAGCTGGTGAGCTCCGCATCATTGGAGGCACTGAAAACAAGACTGAATCGTTATCTTTCTGGGATGTAATAAAGGGAATTTCTATACAGTGTAGACTTCTATCATTTAATAAACCATATTAAGAGTTTGGTCATTCTCACCTAAAGTTCTTTTAATAAGAACACTGGAGTTAAAAGAAACACTTTCTGATAGTTGTCAATATCAATATATGAAGTTGGTAGACTCATCAAACAAGAACCTGTTTCCCAGAGTGGGGAAAACAGGCGAGTAGTGCTCTTTATAAGATGACGTTTGGTATCCCACTTGTCAAAGCCATTTTAGGAGGTTGGAGAACAGAAGACCAGGGAACCTGGGGTTGCTTACTTCCAGTTTGTCCCCATGGACTCCTGACTTCTTTAGGTCTGTCAGAAGGCTAGTGAAGGACTTTCAGAAAGGAAACCTATAAGGAATATGTGGTCATTTAACCATACAGCCCAGGAAGCAACTGGTGAAGTGAGTGGTTATTCTGGAAAGGTTGGGAGAAAGCTTGAGTGAGTAATTACTTCCAGTGTTTATGTCATTGTGCATTCCTGTGTGTTAGCTCGGCCATGACAGTGTTCAAGGGTCTTCCAAATATAGTCTTCTTATAGGAGGCTCAAGATAATTCCACATTTGTTGACTTTTGAGTGTTTGTATATGATGTGGGAGAAAAAGTGGTAGTTTCACTGAAGTTTGAAGAACAGTGTTTTGCTAATTTTGGTATTCTGTATCCCCTGGACTATAAGCCATTGGGCTGTTGGCTTAATGTCACCTGAAGTTTTCTTTGGGTTTTTAATATTAATTTACATAAAATGTAACTTCTTTTTAAATGTTGATGCTCTAAAGATTGTCAAGGAACTTAGACCTCAAGTTATCTATGGAAGAGATTGAATTTTTTTATCACTAACGTATAGCATATTAGTTTCAGGTGTACGATATAATGCTTTGATATTTGTATTATTGAGATTAAATTTTTTAACACACAAATTTGAAGTGTGCAAGAATTCTGTTTCAGACATCTAGATTCTTTAATTTGAGTATAGTTGACCCACAATGTTACATTAGTTTTAGGTGTTCAACATAGTGAATCAACATCTTTATATATTATATTATGCTCATGTAAGTATAGCTACTATTTGTCACTGTACAACATTATTACAATCCCACTGACTATGTTTTTTATACTATACCTTTCACCCCTGTGACTTATTTACTCCATGACTGGAAGTCGGTCCCTCCCAGTCTGCCCTTCAACCATTTTGCCCAAACCCCATCACCTCCCCTTTGGCAACCATCAGTCTGTTCTCTGTTTTTATAGGTCTGGTTCTACTTTTTGTTTATTCATTTGCTTTGTAAAATATCTAGATTCTTATATATTCAGAAAATTTTGGAAGGACGAACGGTTTCTGCTCTTTGGCTGAGTCCAGGGTATTTGAAAATTGCTCAGGACCATTTGGTCAATGTCTACTGACTTTCTACTTGAAATAATATATCAGTTTCTCCGATTTAAGATGCAATAGAGTCTTAAATCTGGGCTTTCCATTTTGCCCTCAGATTCTCCTTCCCATTTATCTGATGACTTCCATTTTAAGATTTCAGTTTGTAATGGGATTTTTGTTAAAATATGAACTAAAACCCCTTTTATTTCACATTTTTACCTAAAAAAAGAGAACAAAATGGAATTCCAAATAAATACTGCAGATTGAAGGGGTATAAGGTAAATATTCTCAGTGATTTATAGTTACTTTGTACCAAGAACTTAAGATATTTAAAATACTACTTACTTTAAAAGATTTATTTATTGAACATTTTGGATTTTTCCAGACATATTAAGTACGGTCCAGTCAGGGAAAAGTAAGACTCTCTAAATGTTTCAACAGAAATTGAAAATTTCTTTAGTTGCCAGAAGGGCTCAAAAGCCACATAGGGGAGTATGCAGCATCCCAGACAACAGTAAGAACAGGAAGTCAGTACCATCTCTGGGGCTGGAATAGTAAGAGAAGCAGTGTTAACATCTAAATCTAAGCTGGGCTGTATGGTGCAAAATGGAACCACAGTAGGAAAAAAAGGGCTCTTGGGTAAAATCTGGCTTCTCTGGAGCCACAGGAAGGACTTATTCCTGACACCACCCAAAGGAATCTGGGAAATAGCGCTTACTGTGATTCTAAGCAGAGTAGGAGAGGAGTGGTGAATTTATCTCAGAATATATAGGCTAATGACCAGGTCAATGGGAATCTGTGTAGATGTTGTTTGACATATGAAGATATATGACACTTTTGGTACCAGAGATGAGACAGCAGGCCTATCATCATGCTGCATCTTGGATAACATCTCCAGAATGGTGGCTGATTTGCACTGATTATTCCTTCCTCACTCCTTATTCTGCAAAGCTGCAACATAACCCGTCCATAATGGGCATGAAATAATTAAATAGTTTAAGCCCACATGGCTCTAGCCAAGTGTGAGACAAAGCATAAAAGTGGGAGACACCAAGTATTATGCTCAGTGTAGGTAATGCTCTCCTCATTCCAATAATGTGAATACTGAAAAATCCATTGGCTAGCAAGCATATTTCTTCCACCAAGATATGGGCCACATGGACTCAACAGAGGAGTGACTCAGGGAATTGGACAAACTTCATTTGTGGCTGAAAAGGCACCATGCATCTGAAGAGAGACAGAAGGAGAAGTCTCATACTTCAGCATGATGTGCGTCTGAACAATAGCCGAGAGGAACCAAATGCGCCAAATCTACAGAGATAGAGTTATTAAAGTCTTGACTCTTCAAGTATAAACGTTGAGCAGTTGCTGACAGAGGGGCTCAGAAGTCTTTACAGTTGTAATAAAAGCTCTCATGAAAGAAAACAGCAATTCCAACTTTTGATAGTATAGGATGCAGAAGAGGATCTGTGCATAATTTAGAAAAATGATGAAAGATAAAGAATCCAGACAGAATCAGAACATTGACATTTTCTGTGAAGTTTCATGAGTCCCCTGGTGGGAAAGAATAGGAAGGAAGTGCCCGAACAATGCCATAAATTTTGTTGATATTTTTAAAGGTAATTTAACTACTTAGTTCATTTATGCATTCAATAACTATTAAATGTCTGTTATGTGCCAGGTTAAAATGATAAGCTGGATTGAACATGGTCCATGTTCTCTGGGAGCTTATAGTCTAGAGGAAGATGCTAACTAGAGAGCAGAAAACTCCAGAAAAACTTAAGTGTTATTATAGAGGAGGTGAGGGTCCTGAGGAAGAACCTCCAAGGAGCACCTAATCCAGGTGGGATAGAAAAGGGGGGCAGGGTGACAATGGGGGAAGGATGCCAACAAAATTGAGCCTTCAAGGATGAGTAGGAGGTGTTCAGGAGAAAGGTAATTGAGGAGTGGCTGGTGGGTACATGGTTTTGTACTAAGTGGCAAGATAAGATACATGAAAGATAAGCAGGCTTCATTCAGGTCCTTATAAGTTATATGAAGAATTTAGATTCAACTCATCATCCACCCGTCCTTTCATCCATCCATCCATCCATCCATGCCATATGATGAGGCAGCTATGCCAACACATGGTGGGGCTGCCTTGCAAACATGAAGTAGAAGCTCTTAATCTGATTTTGTCGGCCGAGTTGGTAGTGGGGGTGGGTGGCAGGGGAGAGAGATTAGATATTCCAGGAGAAATGATGTTTAAGCTAAAAACTAAAGTATTATTAGGAGGTAGGGAGAGAAGATAGAGGTAGCAGTGTTCTAAACATAGGGAAGAACAAGTGCAAAGAGTTTAAAGCAAGCCAGAATGTGCCTCTTCTGAAGACATGAAAGAATTTCTGTATGGCTAAAGAATAAAAGGTTTGAAATCCTATTAAAGAGTTTGGATATGTCCTAAAAGCATTGGCAAGAAACATTTAGAGCATTCAACAAAATTGGATACAGGTTTGAAGAAATCAATAGATATCCTATATATTAGCTATAATCATTTAAAATGCAATTGAGAAAAAATGTTAACAATAATATTGAGGGTAATAGCAGATACATGGCACTAAAGCTTCTACTCTGAAGCACTTAGCAGAATATAAATCTCCTAGTCCAGCACTCTTCACTGCGCTGCACTGTTTCTATAAGCTTCGCTGTGCCATTCATGTCTGCATTGGAATGTTTTCTCTCCCAGTAGCTTCTCAGTCCATCCTCCCTCCACTTACTGTGGGGAGACAGGCATTTAGCTCTGCTCCTACCCCGGGGCAGCCTGGTGGCATGCTGTGAGACAGCATCTCTCAACACAGCTCTTTCCATTAGGGCCTGGGTCCATTCCTGATGCCCTGTCTTTAACCTTGCTGGCTTCCTTTCCAGAGTATTATTCTACCTGCCCTCATTCTTGCTTTTTACAATTCTCCCCCACTCAAAAGCTCATTTGCTTCCCAGCGCTCCTGGATCATTTCCATTCTGCACATAATATGTTGGCTAACATATTGACATTTTAAAATGCAATTTTGTGATTCTATAGACATGGACATAAGTTTCCCAGCATGCTGGCCTCAGTGTACACATTTCCAACAGTACATGCAAGGTGCATGGATATCCCAGATGTTAGCTAGTCGAAGAAACTCTCTAAACCTTGGTTAAATGACCTAATGTGCTACTTGGGAATTACCATGATGCCTTTGGGAAAGACATTTATCTGGCTATGTTTAATTTTCTAAGGCAATAACTTCAAATAAAAAAATAAAAACCCAGGGAGAATTTATTTGCTCAATACTTTCTGTAGTGATATTTTTATTTTGTATTAAACAGATGCACTATATAAATTCAGTGCTTCCACATTTTATCATAGTTTAGGTATATTTAAAATATCACATGCTATCAGCATAAGCGTGAAACTTGTTTACTGGATTTCTTCCTGAGCTGAGTCCAGACACTCCTTAACTTAGAACAAATCACACATACAAAATGAAGATAAAATGCCAACATCCAGAGCAAGGCGAGTAAATATTGTCATGAGCACTGCTTGAATAGAGGCAAGAACACTGGGCTTGGAGTAAGGAAAATGGGCTTTGTTACTTGGCTTTTCTTATTAGTAGCAGTGAGACCTCATAAACCCGAGCCTCACTTCCCTATACAAAATTAGGACAGTGGATCTTGCCTTACTTCCTTTTATTCGTTCTTTTATGAATTCATTACTCATTAAACCAACATTTCCTGAATGCCTACTATGGGGCCGGCATTTTGGTAGGTAAAACACTCACAGTCCCTGCACTTATAGGTTGTTATAAAAGGTAAATGAGACAATCACAGCAAGTGCTATCCTTCTTCAAGTTCCTCCTATGTGCTGTGGGCCTGACATTATTATCTCTACGGTACTACATTCCAGCGGCTTCCATACATCACCTGTCATCCTCACTTAAACCTCTTTTGGTAGTTCTTACCCTCCTGTACACAGGAGGCAACCGATGCTCAATTGAGAAATTTGTCCATAGTTAGATATTCATAGAGGTCTGACTAGGATTTGAATCAAGGTGGACCTCACTCAAAAGATCCTGATTTTCCAGTAAAGCCTCTCAATATGAAAGGTCCTTACAGACATAAAGCACCCTATAGAAAAAAATATTATTTTCTTTATTGTTATTCATATCCTTGTGTGATGCTGTAGAAACAGACCAAAACCAAAACCCAAGCAGAAAGTGGGTTTAGTCATGTTACTATGGAATTCTCATTATAATACTTTAGATTCCTGATTTTACAGTCAGAAACGTCCATTCTTTCTTCCTCTGCTGTCCCTTTTCTGTCGACAGACTGTGGCTGGGCTCTTGGTAAGAACGGTACGTTTTAAAAATTGAATGGTTTTGCTGGAGAATCACTGTGTCAAGAAGGTTGTGTACCTCCTTGATGATGAAAATGCCAATTTCCCATAAAATGACAAAAACTCTCATTTCAAAAGGTTGAATATAATGTTACTTCGCTAATTTCAAATGACTACTTTTAGGTCACTGAAAAAGTCTAAATATAAGAATAATCTCTGGGGTCTGTAACATTTTCATTTGATTCAAGAGGGGATAAATTTTAATTCATTTTAACCTCTTGCCTTTTGGTATTTGGCTCTTCTGACAGGAAGCATCTGTCTACTGTGAGCTTTGTTGTCTGTATGATAGCCTGCCTTAACCAGGGGTCTGTTCACATATACCCTTGAAAGCTAAATAAGTCCCCAAGTTTTCTGAAACAAAGTACATATGCTATTTCTTTCTTTTTTTTTTTTTTAAATTTATTTATTTGACAGAGAGAAACATAGCCAGAGAGGGAACACAAGCAGGGGGAGTGAGAGAGGGAGAAGCAGGCTTCCCACCGAGCAGGGAGCCCGATGTGGGACTTGATCCCGGGTCTCCGGGATCATGACCTGAGCCGAAGGCAGTCGCTTAACCAACTGAGCCACCCAGGCGCCCCACATATGCTATTTCAATAACTGTATTGAAACTGTAATTGAAATACAACATACGTAGAAAATTGCAAAACTCATAATTGTATTTTTACAAAATGGAACATTACAAATACCTCAAAAGCCTAATGGATACCATCTTTCAAGTATTCTGTGCCCCAAGGTAACCACTATTCTGATTTCTGTTACAAGAGATTAGTCTTGTCTTCTTTTGAGCTTTATATGAATGGCAATAGGATCCTATAATATATAACTTTTTGTCTCGGACTTGACTCAATCAACATATTTTGTGAGATTCAACCATATCGTTCTATGTAGTGGAAGTTTATTCATCTTTCCTGCTGAATAGTAGTCCGTTGTGTCAGTGTAACACAGTTTATTTTCCTAGATGTAGGCATTGTAATAATTTCTAATTTGTGACTGTTAAAATTGCTACTTTGAATATATCATTTAGTGCATATATGTACGTACTCTCTTGAGTGTAGACCTAGGAATGAAATTGCTGGTTATTAGAGTATTAATATTTTATGTTTTAGTTTTCCAGGATGGTTGCATTAATTAAAAAGATCTCACCAGCAATATGTGAGAATTCCTGTTGTTCCACACCCCTACCAGACTTTTTAATATTAGCCATTCTGGAGAGGAATAGTGGTGTATCATTGTGACTTTAATTTACATTTTCTGCGTGACTAATGAAGTTGAACACCTTTCCACATTTTTATTGGCTATTTCTGTGTCCACTTTTGTGATGTGTTTCATAGTAGGTAGAAAATGTCTCCCTAAAGATCTATATCCTATAATTAGGATATGTGCATATGTTACATCCTAACTCCTGGAACCTGTAAATATGTTAGGTTGCATGGCAAGAAGGACTAGGCTGCAGATAGAATTAACTTTGCTAATTAGCTGGTCTTAAAATAGGGAGATTATTCTGGAATATCTAGGTTAGCCCAGTGTAATCATAAGAACACTTAGGAGTGGAAGATGGAGTTGAAAGAGAGAGCCAGAGATGGGAGTGTGAGAAGGACTGACCTTAGCGTTACTGGCTTTGAAGATGGAGGAATGGGGCCAAAGGGCCAAGGAATGCTGGCAGGTGTAAAAAATTAGAAAAGGCAAGGAAACAGATTCTGCCCTAGAAGGTCCTGAAGGAATGCAGCCCACTTACACCTTCATTTTAGCATGGTTAGACTCATGTCTTCTGAATTACATGATTGTAAGATAAAGAATTTGTATTCCTTTTATCCACTAATTTTGTGGCAATTTGTTGCAATAGTAATGAGAGATTAATGCATGTGTGTTCAAGTCTTTTGCCTATATTTCTACTGGTCTTTCTTTCTTTCTTTCTTTCTTTCTTTCTTTCTTTCTTTCTTTCTTTCTTTTTTTTTAAGATTTTTATTTATTTAACAGAGAGAAACACAGCCAGAGAGGGAACACAAGCAGGGGGAGTGAGAGAGGGAGAAGCAGGCTTCCCGCCGAGCAGGGAGCCCAATGTGGGACTTGATCCCAGGTCTCCGGGATCATGACCTGAGCCGAAGGCAGTTGCTCAACCAACTGAGCCACCCAGGCGCCCCTCTACTGGTATTTCTACTGTCTTTGATTTGTAGAGGTTATTATTATATTATGGATATGAGTGCCTTGGTTTATTTATTATTTCTTACCTATGTTTTAACTTTCTTTTCTGGCAACATCCTTGTCAAGTTTTGGTAACAAGTTTTCCTGGCCAAATGAAAATCACTTTAGGATGTGGTCTCTCTTTTCTCGTTCTCTCGCAGAATAAGTCTAAGATTACTATTTTGTGTTTCTTAAATGGTGGAATTTATCAATGAAGCCATATGGGCCTGGGGTTTTCTTTTTGATAAGATTTTTTAAATTAAAGGGTTCTATTTCCTTTGTAGATGTAAGATTACTCAGATTTTCTATTTTCTTCTTATTTTAGCTTTGATAAGCTATATTTTCAAGGAAAATCTTCTAATTTTTCACATTCATCTGCATAAAGTTGCTCATAATATCTTCTTTTTAAAATGTTTGATTGGGATGCCTAGGTGAATTAAGTGTCAGTTAAGTGTCTGCCTTCAGCTCAGGTCATGATTGCAGGGTCCTGGGATCAAGCCCTACATCAGAATCCCTGCTTAGTGAGGAGCCTCCTTCTCCTCCTTCTGCCCCTCCATCCCCACTAATCTCTCTCTCTCACTGTCAAATAAATAAAATTAAAATTAAAATGTTTTCTGGGGGACTGCCTGAGTGGCTCAGTTGGTTAAGCATCTGGCTCTTGGTTGCCACTCAGGTCATGATCTTGCGGTTGTGAGATTGAGCCCCATCTCAGGCTTCATGCTCAGTGTGGAGTCTGCTTTAGATTCTCTCTTCCTCTCCTTCTGCCTCTCCCACTGCTTGAGTGTTCTCTCTCTCTCTCTTAGATAGATAAGATAGATTAGATAGATAGATAGATAAAATCTTTAAAAAATGTTTGTAGGATCTGTACTTTTCATTCCTGAATTTGGTGGTGCTTGCCTTCTCTCTCTCTCTCTCTCTCTCTCTCTCTCTCTCTCTCTCTCTCTTTTGTTTTGAGAAGTCTTTATAGGAATTTATTAATTTTAACTTTTTTTGGACGATAAACTTTTAGCATTGTTGATTGTCAGTACTGTATGTGAATTTTCTATTTCATTATGGTCTGCTCTTTAATATTTCCTTTCTTCTAATTTCTCTGCACTTAATTCATTGTTTTTTAAAGGGTCACTTATATCACTTAGTATTTTAGTCTTTATTCTCTAAAAATATGATTTTTAATGCTAAACATAATTTCTAATTACTTCTGCTACAAATCACAAGTTTTGATATTTTTGTTTTACTCAGTTAAAAATTTTTTTGATTTCTTTTCTGAGTTTTTCTTTCACCCATGGATCAGTTAGAAGTACAATCCTTAATTTTCAAGTATTTGAGAACTTTCTACTTACCTTTTGTTATTGATTTCTAAAATAATTCCACTGTAGTCAGAGTACAGATTCTCTTTGAGTTCAGTCCTTTGAAATATGTTGGAATATGCTTTGTAGCCAAGCAGGTTGGTGAATGTTTATTTTACAACAAAAGGATATGCATTTTGTAGTTATTGTGAACAGTGTTGTACATAGGTCTAGTTTTTTTAACCATGTTGTTCAAATCTTCTGTGTCTAATATTTCAACATCTATTTCTTCAATCAGATATCAAAGAGGTGTGTTAAAATCTACTATGATCATGTATTTATCTAGTTCTTTTCATTCTGTCAGTTTTGTTCAGCTGAGACTACGTTAAGTATGTACAGTTACAGATTGTAGTTTTTTCTTTGGGGATTGACCTTTTTAACATTACAAAATGTCCCTCTTTATCCTTAATAATCCTTCTTACTTTAAATTTACTGTGTCTGGTACTAGTGTCGCTATGTTAGCTTTCTTTGGTTAGTGTTTACATAGTATACTGGGCACCCCTTGTGCATGGCCTCACATTCTCTTGACCTTACATCTGATTCCAGTATTAATTCTTATTCTAGAAATAATTATACAGAAAGGGAATTTTAACAGTTCTTTCTGTTATTAAGATTTGAATCAGCATAGCAACTGGTCTCATATACCAGGAAAACATTGTTAGAGTAGTCGATACCAGTGTATGTCCAATGAAGTTACTGAACCTGAAGACTAGAAGGTAAATTGAACATCAAGACAAAATTCAAGTCATGTGCAAAGGGGAAAATAGTGGGTTGATATTAGATTCTTCCCATACAGTCAATGCTAGAGAACAGTATGTTGTGTTCTGAGGGTGTGCACCCCAATAATTTTCACATAAGCAAGTTGTCCTTGAAGCATAACTAATGAACATGTTTGTATTTACAAACTTTAAGAATCCAGAACTTACAAAACAAATAATCCAAATTTAACTGGATTGACATAATCCAAAATTTAAAATTTTGAAATGATGAAAATGTAATTTAAAAATACTACTAATAAGAATTTAATCCATCTAAATATAGAACTAAATCTGCCTCAATTAATGAAATGTGAATGTTTTAAACCTTAACAATCCACAAACAAAGTAAAATGATCAGAAGAAGAAGGGTGTGTCAATTCCATGCTACCATTTGGGGCTGGTAGGTTTTTGATGATTTTTTAAAAAATTTGTCATTGTTCGGGCTGCTTGGGTGACTCAGTCGGCTGGGTATCTGACTCTTGGTTTTAGCTTAGGTTCTGATCTCAAGGTTGTAGGATATGAGCCCCGGGTCAGGCTTTCTGCTGAGCACAGAGTCTGCTTGGGATTCTCTCCCCCCTTTTCCTTTGCTGGCACACATTCGTGTGTTCTCTCTTTCTAAAGTAAAAAATAAAAAATAATTTTTTAACTTTTCCTTTTATAATGAACATGCACCATTTTTACAAAATCTATAAAGTCATTTTTCTAAAAAAGATAGAGAGAGCAATAGAGCCATCTTTAGCTAGATGAAGTTTTCTTACCTTTTTCTGAATTACTTTTAGGAAGAAACTTTATATTTGATCTTAAAAGACACTACAGACTGAATTATTCTTTGTTATGGTGAGCCTAATGTGATCAGTTTTTATTTGGGTATCACTAATGAAGAGTGAGTCCTTTTTCTCTGCCACTCCTAGCATTCTCTATCGTTCGGGATAACCTTTCATATCCCAGCCTTCCCTGTTTCAAGTCAAGTCTGTCATCTCTTCTTCTTAGATCTAGGAACACACAGCATCACCCAAAAGGACACTCTCTGAGGAGCAGGATGGCGGTGGGGTGCTGTTGGTTTGAAAGCTCGTCAGCCTGACAGCTTCTCTGCCGTGTTCTACAAGAGAGTCAAAAAATTAAAATGCAGGGTAGCCTATTTTAGGATCGAGGATAAGGAGGACAGGAAAATAATGGCTCACAATTATTGAGCACCTGATGTGTGCTGGGCATGGTCGGAGTGACCCTGTGAGTTAGGTGTTCCCAGTCTCACTGTATACATGAAGAAACAGAAAGTTGGGGAGGGTAGACGAATCACCTGCGGTCACGGGGCTGTCAGGGAAAACTGTTTCACTGTGCCCTTCTCTCTCTTCCTGCTGCTGTGGCGGAAACGCTCCCATCGGTCTGTTACAAATTTTACAATTTTGTTTACTGCACTTAAAAAGAATCTTAAAGTTCTCTCTTTGATACAGATAGTAAATTTTTGCTCCAAATTGCTTATTTTAACAATTTCTACAAAGACAACAGAAGCCGACGAGTCCAGCCAGAATCAAAATTTCATGGTGAAACAAGATCAAGTACACAGAGAGTTCATTGTTCTAGCTCTAATTAAGTGTAGTCTTCTTAAAAAAAAAAAAAAAAAAAAAAAAAAAAAAAAAGCCTGCTTTATCCTGGCAAGAAGCCTGTAAAAAAGGGACGATCTGTCACAGACTCGCGGAACACAGTAATTAAGGGCTGAAACGCTTCCCAATCAAAGAACAGGAAGAGTTCACTCAGAGTTAACTGTTTAAACAGCATCCCTTGTGAAATGGCATTGCCACTGTATGTTTTTAGATTGAATTGATTTAATTTCTTACTGTTTGCTTCTAAGTAGGAATTAGAGCCTCCATTAGGAATCGCTAACGGGGCTCATTCTGGACTGTCTTAGCCTGGGACAGAAGAGAGAAGGACTAAGACACAGTGAGCCTGTTCTGTATGCCGCCGCCAGAGCCCGGTCACAGGGCTCGTGTTTGCAGCAGGCAGCAGTAATGAACAATTAATGAACCCACATTGTGTTTACATGTCTCATTTTGAAACCAATCATTTCTATGTTCTAAGTAAGATGTTAGGCTTTCACAAAAGCATTAAAATTCACAAGTAGATGAAAATGCGTGTATTGTTCCAAAAGTATGCTTGAATTTCACATGTTTCGTTTCACAGCAGAGCCCTAGTCAGTCAACACATTCATGTAGTGACACCTGTAACTCACACATGGTGGTTTAATTTAGTAACAGTTGATTCCCTTTCATAATAAAACAATCACCTGAACCCAGCGTCATGTACCGGTCCATTGTTCTTCCTTGCTGTCACCATGAACATAGGCTTCACCTAGGACATTACTCTACTTAGAAAGTATAGCAAATGAGCAAAAATGTTGAATTTGTTCTTTTCCTCTTACCAAGGACATGAGGACTATCATTTTCCTCAGTGCACTGGGAATTTGTGTTTATATGCACAGCACACAGTCATTTGTTGCTCATATTAAGGGACAGATTTGGTAAATTCTAGTAGGGTCCAATGTGGCTTATGAGCCAAATATGCTATTCACTTTTTTAAAAGCGATTAACTATTTTAGCTACCTGATAAAATAAAAGCTAATATTTTTTGTGATTTTATTTTTTATCAGGTACTAAGCCCTTTTGTGCATTTCTTTCTAAAAATATTTTCACGAACCGGGGCATCTGGGTGGCTCAGTGGGTAAAGTGCCTGCCTTCGGCTCAGGTCATGATCTCAGGTCTGGGGATCGTGCCGCATGTTGGGCTCTCTGCTCATTGGGGAGTCTGCTTCTCCCTCTCCCTCTGCCTGCCGTCTGGCCTGCTTGTGCTGTCTCTCTCGTTCACTCTCTTTGTCCAATAAATAAATAAAATCTGAAAAAATAAAAATAAAAGTATTTTCAAGAACCATAGGAAGAAAGTATTGTAACTATTCCTGTTTTACCTGTGGGGAATCTGAGATTAGGTTAAATAACTTGCCCAAGGTCACATAGGCCAGGATTTCTCACCTAGTAGCTTAACCACAAAGGCTAGATTGCTGTGCCATTTGTCCTTTTTAGAGATACGAATGACAGATCCTCTTAGTCTGTGCACTGGGAGACCACTGAATGATTAGAAAGGAGTAGAGAATCGTTTAAGAGTCTAACATTATGTCCTGATAGCGGCAGATTGACCATGTGAGATGTGAGAAGAAGTCTCACATCTATACTAGCAAAATTCTTGAATCATTTGAATCAGTGAAAGGAGAGAAAGATAGTTCAGGTTTTCAGACTCTTACTCTTCTCACTTCTGGCTCCTAGAATGTTTTGTAGAAGTGGAGCAAATGGAAAAGTCAGCCATTTATGAAACCAGATGGATATCCTCTTCCTCCATCTCATTCTCCCTTGGTTCTGCTACTCTTAAAATTTATTAAAAATATCATCACCTGGGGTGCCTGGGTGGCTCATTGGGTTAAATGCCAAACACTTGGTTTTGGCTCAGAGACTTGGGATTGAGCCCCAAGTCCAGCTCTGCACTCAGTGCAGAGATTGATTTTGACTCTTTCCCTCCCTCTCCTTCCCACTCTACTGCTCCCCCTGCTCGCTCGCTCTCTCTCACACACAATCTTTCTTTTTAAAATAAATAAATAAGATCTTTAAAAAAATCTCATCATCTAACTATGGGTTTATCATGTTCCTAACTCACGCAATCCATTCTCAACTGTAAGAAAGTTTCTTACCCTGGAGAAATTGTGACAGTCAATAAGACCAAGACCATGAACCCTTTTATACTTCTTAGTATGATCCAAACTCTCTGGAGAAACTCTGGCCTCCGGCACAATATTTTCACAGCCATGAGTTTAGTTTCCTGTGATCTCAGTGGTATTTAACAATAAATCCCGAACTACATGTTTAGCAAAAGCAAAGGGAAAATGGATGTCAAGTCCATTAATCACAGATGAAAAAAATTTTCTGGGTTGGAATGTCAACCAGGCATTAGCTGTGCCTTGCACTATAAAATCTATTCAAATGACCTCCTGATTAGGTCAGCTTGTCCTTTTGCCCTGAGATATTTTAAAAACAAAAACTGGCAGTTAGAGCTATAATCCTCATGATACTCCAGGCTGTACGTAGTAGATGTTCGGTCATAAGGACACCCAGACGCAACTCTGCCGTTGGTAGCATTTCACTCGTAGATGTCAGCTTGACCAAATCGCATACAAAATCGATATCAAACTGTACGTTCTGTAAAGTAAATATGACCATTAGATGAGAAGTGTTCGAGGTGATTCAAAATAGTCTGAAAATACACATTTGTAACTGAAGGATTTATTTAAGATTGATTTGGTGAAAAGTAAAGGTAAGCAAAACGGTGTTTACTTCTTATATTTTTGATACAAGGAAGTACGAAGAAAACAATCTGAATTGTACCCATCAAAATTGATATGGTAGAGAATATGATGTTGGCCTTTGTGACTATATTAGAAACGGAGTGAGATTAACTGCTAAATATTCACAAATTGCAAACACCCATTTATAAATTCCTAGCGTAAATGCACAGTGCATTTACAACCTGTGAATCACTAAAGACTTGGGAGGCAGCCCCTCGTCCCTGGCAGATGCTATCCACATTCCTCAGCTCTCCTGGTGGCGTTCAGAAACACAGGCTGCTTCTGGAGAATGAAGACTCCAAAAGGCTCAGATCAGAGCAGCTTTGAAACGGAATGCGTTTTAAAAATGTGCTTTAGTGCGGCTGTAAAGTGACGCTATTGTGGTGTTTGTCATAGTTCTGTTAAAAATGAGGCCATTTATACAGCATTAGAGACAGTGAGGTGGGAGGGAGAATTGAGAGATGCCGGAATGTTTGATGATATTCTTTTTCCTTCCTGGGCACTGGGAAATCGTGCAGTTGTCATTCACATTAGCAAAATGTAGAACATTAGCTGAGCAATACCAGGATGACCTCCCGGGAGGAACCAAGGCCACTTTGCCCATTATATTAACCTCTTGAGTACCACATTGCTAAAGGATTTAATGTGCATGGAGGACTTAGAGAAAACCATTTAGTGGGAAATATGATTCTACAAAACAAGATAGATCAATCCAAAGCATAAGAATATCATAATGTCAGGGGACAGCCTCTGTGGCCCAGCAATTCTGGTACCCAAAAGACATCCATTTCACTTCCTGCTTTGTATATTTCAGTGTGAAAATGACTCTGCCCACCTCCCCACAGGGGACTCCACAGCTAGCCCATTCTGATCTGTGCATTCAATGAATGTAGTTCCCTATTCACATTATGACCCGTTTCTTTCAGAGTGGCTTTTTTTTTTTAACTTAAGTTTATCCTATGCATATCTTTGAATTCTAAATTTGAAAATAGATATAATTCATTTTTGGGGACATGTGATTTGCTTGTACTTATTTTTTAAAAAACATCGGACATTTGGGCGCCGGATGGCTCAGTCAGTTAAGTGGCTGGCTCTTGATTTTTGGCTCGGGTCATGATCTCAGGATTCTGTGATAGAGTCCCATGTTGGTGCCATGCTCAACTGTGAGTCTACTTGAGGATTCTCTCTCTCCCCTGCCCATCCCCCTGCTTGTGTGCATGCATGTATTCTCTCTCTAAAATAAATAAATAAATCTTTAAAAAATATATTGAGCATCTCCAATGAACCATGAGCTTTGTGAACAAAATACAATTTCTGTCCTCCAAGATATTACCCTACAGTCACAACATATTTGTTTGCAAAGCAATGCATATACTTCTTTCTTCCCTTTCCCCCAAATTAGCAGAAAAATATGTAGAACACTCCATTCCCTACCCCAAGGATCATACTTTGAGGTATTTTAAAAATGAAAGTTTGAGTAGGAACAGAGAGTTCTTTCTGTAAAAAAAAAAAAAAAAATAGCTTAGATTGAACAAAGTCTTATTCTGTTTAGGAGAAAATTCATATTTAAAGAGTCCAACCTCCTTACCTTATGCTTTCCCTCTGCTTTCTTGATTTCCAACTATTCAACTCATAGGTATATTCACTTATTTATCAAGTTTTCTTGAATTTTTTTGTTGTTCCCTAAGTCAATAACCCCACCATTTAATGGAGGAGAAAGGTATAAATGGAAAGTGGTAACACTAACTAGTTTCTATTAGAGAAGCAGGAAGAAAGTGCTGTAGGGGTAAAGATGACACAAACTAACATCAGTTGGTGAGGGAGTGAGAGATAACTTTTTGAAGGAGATGATACGAGTTTTCCGAGTAAAGAAGCAAGGGAAGTGTAATCTAAGCAGCAGGAATAGCATATACAAAGAGAGGCTAGAACAAGCTTGCAGGGTTGAGAAAATGTGGTTATTCAGAGACTTCTTGAGACTCAAGCTACAATGAGGTAAAAGGAGTGGGGAAGTAGGTAGGAATGTGAACTATACGGCAGACAAATGAATCTGAATGGCTCTTTGGCAAGAGAGAGTTATGGCCGGTTTTTAAGCAAAAGCGTGGCAGGACCAGTGTAACATTATAAAGATCACTTGATAAAAAGAAAGATGTTAAAGTAAAGTAAAAAGAGGTGCCATCTTTGTGATGTTTGGGAAGTGATGGATGACCAGCTGTGATTTTATGACAATAACCCAGAGAAGAGATTCCTAGATCCTAACCAGGACGGTGGCTATCTCCTCCTGCAGAGGAGATAGCATGTTAGAGAGGCTGTCAGTAAATATGTTAACTAGGAGGGAGTGACTAATTTGATATGAGGTGGGGTAGAGAAAGAAGACAAGAATGATCCTAGATTTATCAGATTATGCATTTGGTGGTTGGTGGCATAGGGCAAAAGAACAAAGGTAAACAAACAAAAAAACCCACCACTGTCAAAAGGAGCCTGTGTTGGAAACAAGGTAATGAGCTTGGCTTGGGTGATGTTGAGGTCTGGGTGTCTGTTGGGATCTCTAAACATCTGCCTAAAGGAAACTTTCAACAGAGAACCTGTCACTATATCCCAACACCCCATGACAGTCAGTTGAGAGCTCCCTTGTCCCAGACCCAGGTAGCAAGATCAGGGAGAAGCAGAAGCACCACATGAGGGGAGAGAGAAGAGACAGACCATGGCTTCCTTTTGCTTTCAAACAACACTAATTCTCAGGTAAGAGAGGTGGGAAACAAAAACTCCAAATTGAGTTTGGAGCATCAAATAGTAGACAATATCAAGTATTTTGATTACAAATATGGCTGAGTTTTTCTATTCCAGTAACTTTGGGACTCTGTTGGCCAAGAGTAACAAAAGAATAATTGGAAGGTCATCCAGGGGCGGGGCAGGAACTAGTGACACAGAGGAAAGTTGAAGGGACAATGGGTGACAAAAATAGAGTGCATTGTAATGACC
>PITA01000476.1:80000-273552 GCA_004023965.1 Spilogale gracilis
AGAATCAGATGATTATATGAAGTGTAGGCTCATTGTCTCTTTTAAACTTTGTGAGATTATTCCACAAGATTTCAGGTCATGTTTTGGGATTTTATTTGTAGTTAAGTCTGTTGTTTGGGTATTTTTATGCCACTTATAACCTTAAAATCTGGAGCAACTTTGCTTCAAATGAATGGGGCATATTTGTATCTGCATGCTTGGGGGTGGGGTGTGTGTGTGTGTGTGTGTGTGTGTGTGTGTGTGTGTTGGTGGTGACTGGATCTGACAGGGAATTTTCCTGTTGGCATCTTGACTGTGACCTCCTGGGGGCAGGATTGTGCTTCTCAGTCTTTTGGTTCCCTTGGACTTGGTAATGATTGAATGATCCTCCTATTTTTTTCTGGGTTATAGCAGAACCCAAGAGGAGGAATACACTTAAGGGGATCCAGATCCTTTTTTTTTTTTTTTTTTTTTTTTAAGATTTTATTTATTTGACAGAGAGAAACACAGCCAGAGAGGGAACACAAGCAGGGGGAGTGAGAGAGGGAGAAGCAGGCCTCCTGCCGAGCAGGGGGCCTGATATGGGACTCGATCCGGGGTCTCTGGGATCATGACCTGGACCTGAGCCGAAGGCAGTCGCTCAACCAACTGAGCCACCCAGGCGCCAGATCTTAAACTCTGAATCATATTTCTTAATCAGGGACTTGCTGGGCCTCAGCTCCATGCATCCCTTCTCTGGATCAGGTGACCCTGAGGAGCTCTGACAAGGACTGCATGAGACTCACTGTCCTTTTGGCTGCTTTTGGTCTTCACCACTCCCCTCCTGCACACCAGTACCTCTTTCGGTGGCTCAGCAGTTATCACAGGGTCCTTAGCCCTCTGGCTGTGGCTGTGAATCCCAAGTGACTTTATAAGTCCCTGACAAAGGAGCTTACTACTCTCTATTCTAATTATTACCTCCTCAAAGGAGAAAAGGCTTCTTTTCCCATCAGTGTTTACCAGTTCTTAGGCCATGTTATGCAGACAGAGCTTGCTCTCTGAGTTCTATTCACTGGCCCTAATGGAGTATTACTTCATTTTATTTGAAATTTGGTACAATTTCCCTTACCTGAATTTGGGAGACAAATAAAGGGATCCCTTATAGGGACTACATACAAATTCTTCCTCCCAACCAGTGTCCCTTAGAAGGGTCCTTGATGGAGTGGAGAAACTCTCGATCTTTCTTCCCTGGAGTTGATTTATGGTGCTGTCCAGCCTCACCACCCTCCTTTACCCCCTCCTCTTTTCTTTTCTTTCCTCTTTTTCCTTTACTTCTTTGCTTCCTTCTCCCCTTCTCTCATTCTTCCTTGTTGATTGCTGATGGATGTGTGGAGGACAGACCTCGAGGAAACAGTTGAGAACTGACCCCTTGTTTTGGGGGAGGTGAGGAGAGCAAGAGAAGACCAGGAAGCTGCAAAGAAGCATCGACAGACATTTGCTTTACCAGGCTGCCTCCTGAGAGAGAGCCACTCATTAATCTCCCCAGGGCAGGCCTCATAAGCATTTGGCTTTATCTCTTGCTGCCTGGGAGACTGGAGGCTTGGAGGTAGTTTTCTTGCTGCCACACAGGATACTTTTGGAACATAAACTTGAGGGGAGAAGCATTAGTAAGAGAGGGGGTTGGAGTAAGAACTGTTACATTTGCTTATTTATTTTTTTCCTATCACAAATAACCCAGAACAGGGCATGTAATATAAGGTGAGGAACGAAGGACAAAATGTCAGCCCTGTTTAATTTACCTATTTGTCTTTGTGGGTTTCCATTAACCCTTATTATTGAGTCCCCATAGTACTATTTTCTAATTAAAAAATATATATGGGTAATGAGTTTTCAGAATAATAAAGCGTTTATAATAGTCTAATGAAGGGCATTCTTTTCATCTTTATTTACTTAGCAGCATAATCAAGACCAACTTAGAAAGGTTAGATGTGGTCAAAAGAAATTTATGAAGAGTGGCTATTAAGCGACAGAGCATACGTATGCAGACTGTGGTTAAATAGCGGTAAGTAGGATGTGTTTATTAAAATGATGCAGGGATTTTATCCCTTCATTCTTGATGTCTCTTAGTACCTGACATTATACTGCTACGGTTTCCATGGAAACAGCACACACTCTTCCTTTCAGCTGTCCTGAAGTTCAAGCCCTGCTGTTGCAATAGGAATTCTCAGAAACACTTCTACTTTTATTAAAAACAAAAATACCAAATCTATGCAAAAAGCAAAAGCAAAAAAAAAAAAAAAGAAGGCAAAAAAAATCCATCGACTATATTGCAGAAAAGAAATGAGAATGTACGATATTTTCATTAAGAGGGAATCAAGAAACAATTTACTATGCTGGAGGTTGAGAGCGTCTGTCATTTCCTTCCCCTAAATACCTTAGAATTGATCCTCCTGAGCCTATCTTAACATCTGCACCTCTCATTTCTAATGCAATATATTCTACTATTTTTAGTTTTCTACAAGTATCGCTTTTACAGATTTGAGACGTCGTTTCTCTGTGACTCACAAAAAATGTTGATTTTTGTCTATAAATTGTGACTTTAATACAGAGAGGTTAAATTTAGGATAGGAAAGCTGGAGTAAGACATTTCACGTGTGTTCACGAGGTGGGTCTCCTGTGCATAGGAGCCCTTGGTCAGGTTTATGGGCCAAGATGCTTTGGGTTGCAAGTAACAAAAAACTTTGTTCTGTATAGGAAAGTGGATTCATCGACTTATAACAAGGCATCCAGAGGCATGATTTGATCTGGGCTCTGAGTCTGGCCCTTTGGGATCCTCTTAACTCTGACCTCTGCATGCTGACATAGTCCTTAGCCCAGCCACTTCACTGCAAAATGCCCAAGGCAGTTACCAAGATTACATCAGACCACCCTACAAGAGGCGGGAGATGAGGACATCTTCTTCAGGATCCCCCATAAGATAGCTTCTTTAGATCTGTAGTTCTGATTAGGCCAAAGGCATGCCCTTGAGTCAATAGCGAGGCGGGAAGGATTACATTGATTGTCCTTGGGCCTGAGGCACGTGTTCTCTTCATGGGCCAAAAGTGCTGCATGGCAGGGTGTGGATATATCAGTGTAAAACCTGGGGAAGTTACTGAGAGGAGAATGGATAAATGCTGGGGAAACAGCTACTGTCCACAGATATTTGGAAGAAAGATGTTCCTAAGAGTGCAATCTCACCATTTTTCCTATTTCCAATTTAACCTTCCCAATGTATTCCAATTTAATATTGCAGCCTATCCTCCTAATCACAGTTATCTTGTATTGCTCTGCTTTTTTTTCTTGTATGATACTTAAGACTTTGACCATGCTATAAAATTAATCTATATGCTGCTTACTGTTACTGTGCTTGTTGTTTATTATGTTCATTGGTGCGTCCCAAGCACTTAGCGAATATCTGGCTTTATAAATCTTTGTTGAATAAATGAATGAGTTGGATAAGTGAAACATTGACTCTGGCAGATACTTTCTGACCATTTATTGAGCCCATTTGTTTGCTCTGATTTTTGACAATTGGAGATTGTGCCCTAATCCCTATTGCTGAGATACCATTCCCCAGGGACTTTGGTTCCTACAGATTGTTGTGTTCCTATAAGCAGGTGGCAGCAACCCCTGCCTGACTTGGACATTCTGAGAGAGATTTGTTCCTTGATCCCTGAAACCCCTTTACCGGGTTGGGAATCAGAATGGTGGGACATATGAAAGACTTGGTTCCCTGGTAAGGGCTTTGTATCTCTGCTTCAAGCAGCGAGGATCACTGTGGGCAGGAAGGAGTACCTTCAAGGAGTTCTCATCTGGCCTCTTAAAGTGCCACTGGGGATCTGGAAGCACTTGCGTTCAAGACTCTCTGGACAGTTTGAAGTTTAAGGCAACTTGAAAGCAAGATGCTGTCCTCAGTTGGGGGTAGAAGCTATCTCTTTTCTCTACAGTGGCTGTTCAGCCTGGGTAGCGTGGCTCATGAGCCCCCTCAGCAGTTTCTTCACAAAGCAAACATCGAGAGCACCAGACACAGAGGCAGGTTGGGGAAGGACCCAAGCAGGTAAATTTTCTGCTCTCAATGACCTGGGAACAGGAATGAAAAATTGTACCGCTGTCTTGCGAGAAAGGCTGAAATTCGCAGTGCTGCTTTGCCCGTTGCTGCCCCTTGCTCAGGACATTTTGGTTGCTCAGGGCACATGATAGCTTTCAGTTCAGCCTTGCGTGTTGGCCTGTCAGACTTCCCCAGGTGTCATGCAGCAGGTCCCACTTTAGGGCCGAGACTCAGTTCTCTCCTACAGGAGTGTCAGAGTAAAGGATTTAGGAGACCACCTCCTGGAGACCAGGTTCCCAGATCCAGACATAAATTCCTCTAATTATTCCAAATGCCTGTGCCATGGTCTCTCTTGCCCTACACCTGAAGTCCCAGTGACTCCCAGAGATGATAAGCACACTCGTCAATATTCCCATTGTGTTACATGTAGCACTCCTGGCTAGGATCGGTCTCGCTGTAATGATTATGTAAAGGGTTCCATTTAGATGGTTTTTCTTCCATAGTCCTTGACTCTAGGGTTAGGTAGTTACCTGAGAAGTTGCCCTTATTCAGATAACTACATGTTAGAATCATCTGAGGCCGGGATGGTATTCAACATGTTTAATACCTACACAGCATGGACGCCAGGCAATCCAAATGGAGGCTGGCCAGTGAGCATATCAGCCCTACCAAACAACTATCTCTGTGGGCTATCATCTCAGCCTCCAGTTCCTCTTCACCATCTGTGGATTAAATGATGCCTTTTCAGAGTTTTCATGTGTCATCTCGTCATCTATTTCTCCAGATTAGAAAGACCTTTTTTTTTTTTTTTTTCCTCTAAGGGAAATGAATGACTTGCTTAAGGTCATAGGTAAAATCCAAGTGTAATCCAAATAAATTCTGGAACCCCATGTGATCTAATCTGTGCATGTTGTCTCACACAAAGAAACACAACCTGGAAACCAGAAGTAATTACACATACTTTAGATCTTTTCAGTCCTTCCAGGAAATGACAGAGAAGAAAGTGTATTTTTTAAAAAGATTTATTTATTTATTTATTTATTTATTTATTTATTTATTTATTTATTTATTTATGAGAGAGAGAGAGAACACACATGCAAGCTCACAGAGGGGAGGGGCAGAGGGAGAGGGAGAGAGAGTCCCAAGCAGACTCCTTGCTGAGTAGGCAGCCAACGCAGGACTTGATCTAACGACACTGAGACCATGGCCTGAGCTAAAACCAAGGGTTCAACATTCAACTGGCTGTGCTACCCAGGTGCCCCCAAAATGTATTCTTAATAAATAGTTAAAGTCATTTTTTTCTCTCCACTGCTTCTTTAGCTTTACACTGCAGCTGCTACTCTCCCAGCCTCTCTGTTTTCCTCCCATCCTGCTCTCTGAAAGTCTTCCGCAAAGCCCACATACGGGGGCTGACCCATTCCCCTTCCGCTCCTGAAGGGAGTGTGATGAGGTTGTGCATAGGGGCTGGCTTGGCCAGGCTGCAGGAGGGGGCCGAGGGGCCAGAAGCCATAGTCCCCATGCCCCTGCCCACCTAGACCTTCTGATTTGTGATGAAAGCACCCTGAGAAATGCAGTTCTTAAAGTCTGGCAGATCTCATGACAAATCATTTTTGGAAATTTCAGTTGGATAAAATTCTAAACCCCTCTTGTGCAGATACTTGCAAGAGCTGGGGTCCGGACCTAAACCCCAGAGATTCTGGGGGACATGCAAATGGAGAGTGTGTCTTATTTCCACCAGGCACACAGTCAGTACACAGTAAATATGTATTACGTAAATGAATAAACCCAGGATAAATTGAGAAATAATTTAGGAAGAAAATGACATTAGGAAGGACAAGGGGTTCGATAGTTTTTGCCTGCTTGCTGGCTGGCCTTCCTACATTTTTTTCCTACCAGAATGATTTGAATTGACCCTCTACATTGAAAAAATTCATTGATTGATGGTTTCATTCTTCCATTCGCTTTGTGCAGACCTTTTGTAATTTACTTTTATGTTCGGTCTCTGTTTTCTCTTCCTGTCACTTTGCCCCTCTCTTTTTCACTGTATGCATGAGAGTAATTTTCCATTATATTGTTATAGCAAAGGTCTCTGACAGGGCAGCAGTAAGATGACACAGCTAAGTGATACAGATTTTAATGACTTAATGTTATAATAATTTCTAACATAAGAAACATAAGTAGAGACAGGGGCGATGTTTTAAAAGACATCAGAATGGGAAGTGGACCAAGGAAAAGGCATGAGAAATGACAGTAGTGGAGAAGGAAGCGAGATTGGTGTGTACAAAGTGGGTGGAGGCAGGCCCATAGAATAGAAACTGTTAGTAAAGGGGAAAAACCACAGAAGAGAAAAATAGCATTTTGAAGGTATTCAAGAAAAAAAAATGACAAAAAGAAAATATGGACTGGCTTCCTAATAGGAAAAAAGAGCAAATAGGATATTACAGAAAAAGGACAGAAGGCCTGGCCTGTCTTAGCAGTGGGCTTGGTGACAAAGGTAATAGCAAGAAGAATACTTAAGGCTATTCTATGAGGAAAGAGAACAGAGGAGCAGTGCATCTCAGAATGCCCAGGATAGGACAATCACTGCAGAGCACAAAAGGAGAGAACGGAGGGAGTATAAGCCAGAGGGCAATTATTTTTGAATACTTGTGGAAGACTATTAGGTTCTTAGGAATTTGAAAAGGGAAAGATATCAAATTTTTATTTTGACAGTTTAGTGAAAATGCATTAAAGTAGGTCACAGACAATCTGTGGATTTGGTGGGCTTCCTTGGTATGAAAGGTAAATTCTTGGCAAAACGAACAAAAGGGATGAATGATAAGTGCACAGGTAACTTGCCCCTTGGCTCACATGTGGATCTCTAAGGGTCGTGGGTCAGATGTACATCTGTTTCCATCCCCGTGGCCTCCCCCCCCACTGTGTAAAAGCTCACTGTTTGTTACTTTGACGTTGACTACAGTTCACCTGTGGTAGACGTAGGCACTGTTCACAAGTGTGAACACCGTGTGTTCTGTGCATACACAGAAGGACTGCACCTCCTCATCCTTGTGCAGATGGGCACGAACTTGTCTGGATGGAAGCATTCAAGGCCTTAAGTGTGGTTTTCCAATGTTCTTTCTTCCCCTGTGTTTTAGAATATAGTGTATTAACAGAACATTGAGGTATACTAAGGCCAAGAAATAAGTTAACTATCACCTTGTAAAGACAATTTACTATTCCCGGTTCCCAGGAGAACACTGTGCCATGTGGGGTCACAGGAAGCCCTAGATTGCATCACAAGGCAGAAGGAGAGGAAGGAACTATAGACAAGAGCTTTTTTTGTGGTTTCCAGCAGAAAGAATGAGCGAGGCAGGGTAGGCAGGCCTAGGGTTGGCTAGTCTGAATTGTTTCAGCAGATCCTAGGCATAGGAGCTGTCGCTAGTTGTCTGGTTTCTGGCCCTGGAGTAATTAGGACAAGTGGATAGTGCTCCTGGGTGTGAGAGCCCAACAGAAGGGGTGGTTGTGGTGGTATTTGGTTGGTTTTATTTTTTTTTTTAAGATTTTTTAATTTTTATTTATTCATTTGACAGAGAGAGAGATTATAAGTAGGCAGTGAGGGAAGCAGAGAGAGAGAGAGAGAGAGAAGGAAGCAGGCTCCCCGCTGAGCAGAGAGCCCGATGTGGGCCTCCATACCAGGACCCTGAGATCATGACCGGAGCCAAAGGCAGAGGCTTTAACCCACTGAGCCACCTAGGCGCCCATTTGGTTGGTTTTTAATTGAGAGTGTACCTTGGGAGGAAGACCCTTCCCGAGGAGAGTGACAAGAGAGACAGGAGGCTCAAGCAAGGTGATCCAGGCATGTCACTGGGTTGCCCAGAGCAAGACATGTCCAGCATATGTCTGTGGGCAGGAGTTAAGACATCGGGTTCACAGAAACTGGAAACACGGTTAGTATGCCCTGCCTCCATCCAGAGCTGCGCATTCCTAAATAATCCAAGCAGCTTGGAGTACTGCTGCTCGCAACTCATACCCATTGGGTGATTCTGCATGAGTGAGAAACTTTTGTAGTTACAAAGCCACTGAGATTTGGGTGTGATTTCTACCGCAGCATAACCTACATTAACCCGACTAATGTACCACCACTCCACTTGCGGTGGGAACTCAGAGAGGTTATGCAAGTAAAACACTTCCTGATGTAGTCTCAACAGCGTTAGCTGTTGCTATCATCCTTTGCTAATATTCTTCTTCTGCTTTGTCTGTTCTCTTACTTGTTTTTGGTGTCTGATAAATTGATATCTATCTTGGATAAGATCAGCCGACTTGTTAGAGTATGTAGCTTTGTGCTTTACATTCCTGCTCATAGTTATCCTCAGAATAAAAGAGTAAGGTAGTTATTTCCATAATAACTAATAATAACAATAACAATTATGTATTGTTATTTTTACATTTTAAAGACAAAGAGACTGAAGCTCAGGAAATGGTATGTAACTCGTCCATCATCACACAGTGAATAAGTAGCTGAATTGGGATTTGTTCCAGGATGCCTTACAGATTAGAAAGATTTAATACAGTGAGAGATTTATCTGAAAATTCTGTAAAAATACACAATGTTTTTGGCACAGAAATAGCTGTCCATTAGCTTCACTGTCCAGCTTCCATTTAAGTGTTCCCTCGAGGCAGCCTACTCCCTAATCCTCCACCTTGGGAGAAATCAAACATTGACCCTAAGGCTGGGACAAGATTGTAAAGTTATCCTCCCCCACCCACTGCCATGTTTCAGTATGGCTGCTTCAACCCACTTCCCATTCTGCATTCTCCCTCCCACCTGCCTTCAGTCCCTCCCCTGCATACTGCGGATTGACTACTTCCTTCTGCCATTCCCACCTCTGCTGGAGAGAAGGGAGGGTCGACAACCACTGGCTCAATCTCCCTGGAAGCTAGTGGTGGCCATGAGAAACAGCACTGGACCACAGGCCACAATGGGGTCTTCTGGGAACGATGTGTCACCTCCTGGTGAAAGAGACAAGCACAAGAGGAGACATCTGATACCACCATTTTCCCCTGGTGCCTGCCCTGAAAACTGAAGTGATACTTGAAGCCACAGAAGTCATCTTACTACTAAGAGACAGCAATGAGCATAAGGATAAAAAGCTAAGGCTTGTCAGTGACATACTGAATCACCCAAAAGAACCTAGGTTCTGATGTTATCACTGAGCAGCTACGCTAAAAATAGTGGCCAATGGCCCCCTGGCCTCTCTTTATATAAGAAGAACAAACCACTTTTTGTTAAAGCTCCTGTCGGTCGGGTTTTTCTGTTATTGGCAGCTAAATGTGTTCCTAAATTATATACCGTATCATCATAAATCTTCATATACATCATAAAATACCATACTTGGAATTTATCCTCATTTGCATATCTAGTTCCCAATTTTGGAGAATTTAGACTACACCGCTTTAACTACTTTAAATAATCCCGTGTTGAACATCTTTGTATATAAAGTCTTTTCCATATTTATGATTACTTTCTTTACTCAGGATAGAACTTCCTGGAGTAACTTCAGGCTCTTGACACATATTAACAAAAAGCTTTACAAAAAGTTTGCACTGATTCTCAACATTTTGCCTCATGTAAAACACCATATTACATGGACTCTTGTTTCACAAATAAAGAAAGTGGACAATCTAAGCAAATCGGAATGAAACTCTACATTCTAAATTTTCTGTATTTTCTTCTTAGAAAAAATACTGTCTTGGTGTGTGTTTCAACTTGTTTGAAAAGTATATAAAAACAACTTTCTATAAAATGAGACATTACTATTACATAATTGTTGTTTGTGAATGGATCTTATATTTACCAAGGTGGATGCCCTGGTGAGGGGTTGCAGTTACATGAATTTGAGTGAAATACTAGAATAGAATCTCCCAGTTTTTGTATGGGATCAGATGTTGGCATGCTATTTGAAGTGCACAGGTAGGGAACAGATGAAATGGGTAGAGTTGGGAGATGCAGGCTAGTGCATGTACCTTTAAGGTTTCTTCCCATGTATTATCTCACTTTAGTGTTTAAATGACCTCATTATTGATTCCATTGTACAGGTAAAGAAATGGTAGCTTGGCAATTTAAATGCCTTGACAAGCTTCCAGAAACAATGACACTGCTGGGATCTACCATAGGTCAGTCTGATTCTCACATTTCTTCACTTCTTATGCTTCCTCGTCTCTAAAAATGAGGAGAACGGTGCATGGAAAGGTGGCATGACTTGCACCCATGCACAGATGGGTCTAGAACCCAGTACTCCATGCGCTTTATATTCCATGTTTTGACCACTCAAGGGAAGCAGTGAAAATGTCCTGAGATTTAGCAAAGGCACAGCCATTACTGGTGTTTTGATTTTCCAAGTGACATCAGTGTCACTGTTGGACTGTAGTGCTTAGGTCATGTGTCCCTCACCCAGTTTGGGGGATAAAGTTAACCCAATGAAACATCATTCATGATGATGAAGGATTTTTTTTTGAGGAAAAGATGTCTGAGGGAGACAGTACTCTGAGCCCATGTGGTTAAAATGCTGTCTTAAGTCCAACAGATCTAAACTCAAGTCCTACCTTCACCCCGTGTTAAGCAGAGGACCCTGGACAAATTATTCAAATCTCTCTGTGTCTCATTTTTTCCAGCTTAGAAATAGACATAAATAATGGCACAACACATCAGGTTTTTGTATGGGTTAAATGAGACAAAAAAATACAACTGCCAGCTGGTACCTAGTAAGTGCTCACTAAATCAGACAAGTCCTAGATTGTGATGGTTTTTAACTGGATCCATTCCCTTCTTTATGTTCTTGGTGAGCTTTCTCCCTGCTCTGAATGTGTCTTTCACTTCTCTGGTCACCATCTGGCTGAGAGCCTTGAATCTAGGTTCTGCTCAGCGGACTGAATGGAACTTAGATGTGCTGATTTCAAAGGCTGTATTTGGAGAAGGGTGTTTCATGCAGAAGTTTTAAAGTGGATCAGTGTGGTGGATTCTAGTTTGTCAGTCTCCCTTGCAGTGGGTTGGGGTCATTTCTACCTTAGAGATGCAATGCAAGGTTTCAGCAGAGACTTGTTGCTCCTATCCTTTCTTCAGACTCAGTTCAAACATCTTCAGTAGTTTCTAATTGCCTGAACCCACTTAAGGTCCTTCTTTGTACATCCAGTCACCAAGTATTATACGATTCTTCTGGCACGTGAATTATGCATGGGCATGACATGTGAGATTTTGCGGCAGCACAGTTGGGAGCCAGCTAGGTGCCCCTTCCCTGGCTGAGATGAAGCCGCATCTTCCAGATGGTGTAGCTGTAAGATACACCAGACCTGTCTAGGCCACAGTGGGCTTTATGTGAGTACAAATAACTATTCATTATGTTAAGTCATTGAGAATTTGGGGTTGTTGTGTTACTAAACAAAGACGAGGCAAGTGGTTCTCAAAATGTAGTTCAGGAACGCCTAGGTATCCCCAAGGCCCTTTCAGAGGCTTTGGCAGGTAAAAATGATTTTCATAAGAATATTAAGCTACTGTTTGTCTTTTTTACTCTCATCCTTTCATGATCACAGAGCAGAGATTTCTGCATGCTATGAGTGATGATGTCATTGCTCTGATATCTAATGAAATGTGCCTTTGCATATTCTTGTGTTAAAAAAGTCTTCGTTTTAATTTCTCATATGGCAAATATTGGTAGGTATAACTCACATAAACAAAAGCTCTTTGGGATTCCTTAATGATCTTTAGGAATGTAAAGGGGTCCTGAGACCAGAGTTCAAGAACCACTGAATTGGTCTAACTTTGCTAATACAGAAATTATATGGGCAATTTGGACTGCTGATTATAATCTTTTTTGTTCTGAAATTTAATTTTCAAAGCATTTTTTATGAAAGAAATACAGAATGAAAAATGAACGCACTTTTAATTCAATAAGACACTTAATAAAATAGTTTTTTTTTTTTTCCAGGAGACTGAAAAAAAAAATGGGGGTTGATGGGATAGAGATAGGTGCAGAATTTGAAAGCTTGGATCATAGAAAAATTAATGAAACATAGCAGAAGGAATAAAAAAATAGGCAGGTACATTCAAGAGGCTGGCTGTGCTCTAATTAATTATTAAATCAAAGGAACTAATATTTTGTAAATACCTACTATATGCTGGATCTTTTTGTTTTTTTAAGATTTTATATATTTGATAGAGAGAAACACAGCCAGAGAGGGAACACAAGCAGGGGGAGTGAGAGAGGGAGAAGCAGGCTTCCCGCCTATGTGGGGCACCCGATGTGGGGCTTGATCCCGGGTCTCCGGGATCATGACCTGAGCCGAAGGCAGTCACTTAACCAACTGAGCCACCCAGGTGCCCCATCTGCCAGATCTTTTATACACATTAATAATAATTACTAATCATTATAATCCATAAAAAAGAATTTTGATTATAACCTCCATCTTACAGATGAAATTGACATTTCATCTAAGAATCAGAAATTTAACTTTGGTATTTTTTTTTTTTTTACCTCAGTGTCCTTAGTTTTTCCATAATGCCAAGCTGTCTTGGTAAACTTACCAAGTCAGAGAAAATAGAGATGCAATCATCATGGGGTAGGGGAAGAAATCATGGCATTTCTTATAACATTTTGTTTTTGAACAGTTGCCCCTGAAATGCCATTTCTACCTCAAAGATACAATTCAAGTTTTCAGCAAAGACTTGTTGCTCATTTCCCTTTCTTCAGACTCAGCTCAAACATCTTCAGTGATTTTTCATTGCCTGAAACCATTTAAGGTTCTTCTTTGTATATTCAGTCACCAAATATTTATTGAGTTCCTATTGCATAAGAGACACAGTCCTGGATGCTGGAGGTATAACAGTGAACAAAACCTACAAACATCTCTGCCCTCTTGGAGCTCACCTCAAAGAGGGAGGCTGAGAATAAATATGATAAATATATGAGCTACATATGATAAGTGCAAAAAAGAAAAAAATCAAAGAGGTTGCCATTCTTGACAGGGTGGCCAGGGTAGACCTCAGTGGGAAGGTGACCTATAAGGAAAAAGCATGAGAAATCGAGGATCTGGGGATGTCCAGAGGAAGAGCCTCCAAGATGGACTGAATGATGACATGAAGGCTGTGAGATGGGGACTGGAGGAGCAGCAAGGAGGTCACGTTGGCTGTAGTTGAGGGAACAAAAGCTTGCCCAGCCATTTGAGGAACCTTGGGTTCTCCTGTGAACAAGAGGAGGGCTTTTTCACTATTGCAAGTCAAAAAAAGACATGGTCTTCCTTACAGTTTAACAGAATCACTGTGGATGTTGCACTAAGAATCCCGTGTGTATAGGAGGGGAAGGTAGAAGTAGGGAGGTCTGTTAGGAGTATGTTGGAACGCAGGTGAGAGAAGATGACGTGGCCTAGTCTAGAGTGTAGCAGAGAAGGTGATGAGTGGTCAAACTCTGGTTGTATTTTGAGAGTAGAGTCAACAGGATTTTCTAATAATTGTCTGGGGATGTGAGAAAAAGAGGAGTCGAGGGTGACCCCAAGATTTTTGGCCTGAGCATCTGGAAGGAAATCAACCAGAGGGGGAAGTATGGGGAGGAGTATACCTGCCAAAGAACACCAGGCAGTTTTTAGGGCTCAACATTGTGATGCCTGTTAGACTTCTTGGTCTGGATGGTCTATGGGCAATTGGAATGTGCACACGTGGAGTCCAGGTCATGCTCTGAAGATACAGACCACGAAGTCATTGGAATAAGGATGGTGCTTAAAGCCATGAGAGTGGGTAAGCTCATAAAAGATATGAGTGGACAGTGGAAAAGTTCCAAGGACTGAGCTCTGGACTCCATTATTTAAATGGGGACAGGTGTTAAAAAGGAAAAATCCTATGGAGTATGAGATGGAGCAGCCAGTGAAGAAGGAGCTCAACCCATCCTAGAATCTCGTCGTCCCATCTACTCGCCCACATGTTCCCTGTGATCTGGCTACCCACTGCCAGCTTCTCACAGTGGTTCCAGTCTCCATGCCTCATTAACATGGCTGCTGTGAGTAATTCGATGCCAGTCAGCTCTTCCCTGACATGACTTTGTGCTGGTTCAAGGACCATTTTAAAAGCCTTTCTTATGTCACTGAATGTCTCCCTTTTATCTGTACCCATTACCACTATTTAAAAACAACTCGTGTAGCAATTCCATATTTCTCTTATTACAGTCCTTTGTATACCTATGTGTTACTTCTCCAAACTATGACCTTTTTGTAGGTAAGTGCCATGCCTTCGCCGAGACTGAGGAAGATTGAGCAAGATTGCATTTCATTGAACAATCACTGGGTAGGTATGGACAGGAGAAAGATACAAAGAAGCACTGGAGGTTTTATACTAAATAATACCTTTATTGTTATTATGTGTTGCTGTGGGAACAAAGAGATTATGCTTCCATAATAATAGAAAGTCTAGTAACTCATCTGCTTTTGGTATAGGATGGACCTTACTCCTCTACTGCCTTTGAATTAAAAAATTCTCCTTTTATCAGGTGATCAAAAAAGAATTTTAACCCCCCCCAAAAGAAGACATAACATTGAAACATAGTAATTCTAATATAACAGAAGATGCAATTCATTTTTTCATCAATAAATACTTCCTTAAGATAATTCTGGGATGATGTCATAAACTGGTGACTTGGTATCCAAGACTCAGGTTGCAGACGTGCACTTGCTTTCTTTGCAGGGCTCTGTGCCCTCCGGTTGATGGCAGGCACCTCTGCTTCATACCGAATCCAGCCCAGCAGTCACGTGGAGTGCTGCATGACTGAATGGTGCATTGCTGTTCTGTGAAGCAATAGCTGTCAGTCTGGCTCCTGAAGGCATTTGAGTGGGTGACCTTTGTTTAAGTTAATAAATAACATATAACTATTTTAATTTTTTTTAAATTGAGTCCTACCATTGGCCTGGTAAATAATGTATCTTTGTTGTTAGCTGGGATAGAAAAACCACTAGAAATGAACAACAAGGAGATTCTGACCAGATGTAAGTAGACTCAAAACAAATAAATAAAAAAAAGTACCAATGTAAAACTTGAAGAAAAAAAAAAGCCTTATTCAGGAATGAACGTTTTTAGTTTTGATCTTCATTACCGAGTGGCTTGATTTTCTTGTTTCCACTTTAGGCTCTTTCTTGCCCTGGAGACTCAATGATTTTATGTCTGAAGGTTCATAAGTCACAAGATATCTGGAATTAGGTGGTAAGTCTTTTTCTTTCTTTAGTGAGAGCCTATAAACCCTTAGCAGTTTGTATTGTAAGGCAATCAAAATTAAATGGAGTCTTGTAATAATTGGCTCTCTCTTTCTAATGTTTCCATAAAAACGAAATACTATAGACAGCCCCCGAAAATGTAGAGACCTTTCCCTTCCTGAGTGTAAATGGAATGAAAATTATGTTGGGAACACTCTCTATACATATATATCTATATCTATAGGTAGATAGATAGATAGATAGATAGATACATACATACATACATACACACACATACACACACACACACAAACATGACAAATACCACTTTTAGCTTTGTCCACATACTATAGAGTGATCCAAAATTTGGAGAATAACTGGAGTAATTACTCTTCTTAAAGATGAAATGCCAATGGAAAACTTTTGGATAGCTTGAGCTTTAGAGCACCAAACTGATGATGGATCATTACTATTATGCGAACTCCCTTCAAAATATCTCTGAAAATAAAAGAGATGGGAGATAAGACCAGTGAAGCCTCAGAACTTTTATTAAATCACCCATCTTTTCATTTTTATATCTTAAGAAATGTCAGCTCTTTTGCTGCTAGCACAAAATGACCCATATGATGTGTGCAGTGGATTTTCTTATCCTATTATTATAAGAAATATCTATCCTTGCTTTTCACCTTCTGGGGGCTTTTGGCCCTAGAACTTCTAGAAAACTGGAAAGAAATACCTAAAGGAAAAATGGAAGTTGAGTTGGCAGATCTTGCATGGTTTGGGGGAAAGGCCCTGACACTGAGTTCAGGATTCTTATATTGAAGGGAGATACTATTTTTAGAATCCAACATGCTACTTTAGAAGAAATGGAAAAATGTAGTGTCTTTCCCCTGAAGTGCTGGCACTTGGATTGGGCCGAGACTGCATTCATGGGAGTAGCCTAAAGAATGCAGCTAGTTAGGAAAATTGGTCAGGATACAGCTCCTAGCGGAAGTGGGCTTCCAGAAGCTAGTTGAAAATGAAGATGGAGGGTGTCAGGGTAGGAGATGATTCTAAACATAGGGAGGCAGCCCAAAGCCCTTAGAGGCAGCTCTAAGGCATAGAGTACAGACCTTGGGAACCCAATTGAAGTTGCTGTTGGGAAATAAAAATGACAGAAGAAGGTCAGGTGTAACAACGTATGAAAGAAAATAAGGAGGAGGGGGGCAATGAGGAGGAACTAAAGAGACTAACACCTGGAGGAGAAGGCAAAACAGAATTAAATGACGGGAAAATAGCTGACCTATCCATATCCTCGTGAAATGGCTGCTGCTTGATGTGCCATGTCTGTATTTTCTGGAATTTTCTGCTGTGCAGAGAAGTGATCGTATAATGTAATATGTTGACTTAATTTTTCACACCATCTTGCTTAGTCATTAAGTTAAAGCAAGTCAGAAGCCTTTACTATACATGGAATGCCTGGGCCAGGGAGCATTAAGGTTGTCCTCTGAGGTACAAATTCTATATTACAAAGATTAAAAAGAGGAGGCTGCTTGGGTGGCTCAGTCAGTTAAGCATCTGACCCTCGGTTTCAACTCAGATCATGATCTCAGGCTTGTGATATCAAGCCCCATGTCAGGCTCTGCACTCAGAGGGGAGCCTATTGGAGGATTCTCTCTCTCTGTCTTTCTTTGACCCTCTTGTCACTTGCACACTCTCTCTGTCTCTAAAATAAATAAATAAATCTTAAAAAAAAATTAAGAAGAGGATTCTTGTGAAATGACTGGAATGTAAAAATAAACCCAATTAATTTATGGCTTAAATATCTGGAGTATATACAAGGGAGAAAAAGATTATTTATAAACTTGCCAAAGTTTCAATATTATTGGAATGGCCATGAAGATTTCCTGTATTTTCAAAAGTAATTGTTAATAACATCTGAGAAAGGCCAAGAAGAGACTCAAGATAGAACAAGGAAAGAGAAAGGTGTGATTTTTAAATATAATTGGTACATGTATGATTTAGCCATTAGGAGAGAAATTGATAAAATTAAATCATCTGTCTATATCAGAAATAATAATGCAAATAGGACTTAATTGACTTAATTTAAAGGGTTCAGATGGACACAGCATAATTGGAACACTTTCTGAAATGAATAAATTTACCACAATTTCATACAGAAAGTGGAGGAATTTAAAACCAACGAAGATGTGATTTACAAGGTCCCCAAATCACATTAGTCCATTTGCTTACTATAATTATAAAATGCTCCTTTTCTAAACAAAGAATGGGGCTAGAAGATATAAGGCCTGTGAAGCCAGTAGGTGGCATTTTAACTGCATCGTGTCCATTTGAAAACATAAGACCCCTGTATTTGCAGTGTTTTGAAGCAAGTCCATATTATATCTGCAAAACCCTCAGCATTGGGTAGAATTTTTCCTTCCCTCCCCATTTTAGGAATGTTTCTAGCAATGTTTCTGATGAAAGGGATAGAATTTAATACTAAAAATTTTAAATGAAAGTTTTACACTTAAACTGATGAATATGTAATGTCTGGATGCTCTTTTTATTGTCTGTATTTTCTGGAATTTTCTGGACAGATATGTGGATAGATGGGGGCAAACACTCGCTACTTCAGAATATAACAGAAAAGCTTAAAGACTATAACACTAGAAAATATTTGAAATTTTCAACATTATTAAGGTGAATAAAAGTTCTGTCCAGTCAGTACTTCTTCAAACTAATGACAAAAACACCTTGGAAGGTATGAAAGACCGAGTCAGCTTGAATCCTGGAAGAACATCAAAGGAGGAAGGCAAAGACAGGTGAGAAAGAATGAAAAGTGTGGTGATTAGTGAAGTTCCTGTCCCGCTAGTCCCAGCCCTTTCCACACGGTGCTAAGTAGCTCCATGGGGCTCTTGTTCCTATATTTGGCTCCCCTTCTCTTCCTGATGAGCTTACCTCCACTGGCCATTATATATGTATCTGTCTTCTCCTGCATAAGACTTGTCTCATTCAGTGCCTATGTGGACGGCCTAAAACATTGCCTGGCGCTTAGGAGGTATTCAGTAATTTCTTTTTTTTTTTTAAATAAATGAATGAGTGAATGAAGTACACAGCTGACATCAGATCTTGGAGTGGAATGATGGCTTCCATGCTTTTAGGTTAGGGTCTTAAATATCTTGTCAGGGAGAAGATCAAAACCTTGTTTCAAATATGCAGAGCATCTGTACTTGATGACAACAGATGTTAACTTGACTTACTGTGGTGATTATTTCACAATATATAAATAAATTGGATCATTATGTTGTACACCTGAAACTAATATCACGCTCTATGTCATTTATTTAAAATGACATTTAAAAGAATAAAGTAAAATTTAACCAAAAAATACACAGCATCCCTTTTTCCTGCCTAGCAAACTATCTCATAATATTATATACTATGAAGTGCATATTAATGTGTTTGAATGAACTTATTGAAGGTGAAAAAATTAAAGAAGTGATAAAAGGTGTTCAGGAGGGATACCAGAAGAAAGGAAAATCAGTATCTGTGTGAAGCTGAGGGAACCACGGCTGGGAAAACCTGGTGAGAGGAGCAAGTTGCCGTGAATTTAATGCATTGCTTCTCCAGGTGAGTCTAGGCTGAGACAATCCCAGGTAGCAAATATTTGTCATGTCTTCTAATCAATTGTTTTTTAAATGTATGTTTTATATCTATTTGGCAGCCAGGCTGAGGACTCATGGTGGAAGGACCGAGAAGGTGTGCCCTTGGTGGCAGCCTGTAGGTGTCCCTTGCTACCCAGCTCTCATCCCAGACTTGCATCTCAATTAAACATGGGCTCTGAGGACCCACCCACCTCTGGGGGCAGCTTACTCTCGAGGCCACTTGCTCCTCTCACCGCCTCCCTATGTCTCTGTACTGCTTATCCCAAGTAGCTTATCAGAACATCTGCCATCCGCATACTCTGTCCCTCTCATCATCCCTCCAGTGACATTTGGGGTCCACTCTCAGTTGTGTTACCAAGCAGCTGTCTGGCTTCCATTTGTCCTGACTCTTGAACTTAGCAATACCTTTCGTTAAGAGTTGTGTGGAAAATGAGTTAACTGCAAATATTTAGGGGTAGATTACAGGAGCATTAGTAAAAATTATTATTGAGTGCCGTTCTATGCTAGGTGATATATAGTTGACACAAAAGGAAGTCTTATCTTTAGAACCTAATCACATAACACTTATTGGGTTTAGCGTATGACACACGCAATTATCTCGTGACCATGTGATATAGGAACAAATATCCATGTTCCTCAGGAGGCAACTGAGGTTTAGAGGGTAGAGAATGTTCTCAAAGTTATAACACTGGTGAGTGAAGGAGCCAAGCCTTTAAGGGAGATCCATGCTAACTTGATGGGATTTATTCTTAGTGAGAAGAAGGATGAATATAGATGAACAGCAAGGAAGGAGGCATATCATTGAGGAATCAGTACAGGCTGGTGCTAGTTGTTACAGAAATGAGGTAAAAAATTGCATGACAGGGACATAGCTCTGTCTTGTTTTTGCTAGTAGTTTCCATATCATGCCCTGGAATCATTTAAATGTTCTTAAATATTAGTGCCTATTATGAGTCAGGTGTCATTTCTGGACTTGGGATATAGTGGTGAAGAAAGCAGAGCTGCTGAAATTATTTATAGAACCTCAGCTTTGCTACCCTATGGGGAACAGAGCTCTTTATGTGGCCTACAGCCTCAACCATGCCACCCCCTTGGCCTGATGAACTCACCCCTTCTTCCATCTTCCCTCTGACACCCTGCTGGCTCCTGCCACTCACCCAGGCAAGTCACTCACCTTGTGGTCCTACGGGAAGGGTCTAGGCAGGGCCACGGAATCAATTCATGGGATCTAGCTTCCTCTGCATCGGTGGGCCCTTTGCTTCATTAAAATTAAAAGTAAAAATTATATTTGATGACTGCTGTGGTAACTAGATGAACGTAATAATATATATTAAAACATTTTCTTTGATCTAAAAGTTCGCATTTTTCCCCCTATGTTTCTAAAATAAATAAAAACATTGTTCTGGGTCCTGTGCCTCCTGCAGATTTTGGTTCTGGATCAAAACACCATTTGCTGAAAAGCTATCGCTTACCTACTGCTGACCAGGAAGTCAGACACAATCAGGCAAAAAAAAAAAAAAAAAAAATCCTCTTTGGTACATTGTGATCTGACCATGAGGGACTTTTCTGGGAGTTTAAGACTCTTGGCCTTTTGCTTTCACGCTATCATCATCACTCAGTTGTCACTTGGTAATTGCCTGATTATATTATTTGGTGATAAGTGAAGTCTTTAAGCCAAAAATCCTTCCAAACAGCTGTGATTGGAATTGGTTTTGATACTTTATTTAATTTACCATTGCATTTGTAAAATCATAATTAATCTAATTTATTTTATGACCCTCCCCAACACAGGCTGGAGGATATTTTTCAAGGGTGTTTTAATTACACATGACTCGACACCATAATTTTAGAGGCATTCGAGTGAACCGAACATTCACATAATTCTCACCATTGGTGGATTTATTTTGTAATTTCTCCCCCACAGTAAGAAGGTTCTTAATGAATATAAAATGTTTTTCCAAAAGGTTGAATTCACTTAGTAATTTAGCGATATATCTTTCTCTTTTAAAGTTTTGGAATCTCGTACCTGACCTTTTCTATTCTGTACCCAGGATAAATATATTTCTTTGGATAAAGTTAATGATGTTATAACTGATCCTGAACAAAAGGTTAAGCTCTTATAAGAATCACAATTGAATTTTTGGCTAATCTGTTAAAAGTGGTTTCAGCTGCATTTTTGTTTTTCCTCTAAATGTAGGTGTCTCTCTTAATTAGCCTTACTTTAGAGCGAATTTGTGTTATTTCTCACTTTTAGGGAAACCACGATGGTGATTTTGGAAGAACCTGAGCAGGGAGAAGTGAAGCTCGATTATTTTTGTCTACTTTGTCAACAACTCAGAGTTCTGAAAAGTCTGGATTGCACTATGAAAAGTTTGTGTGCTTAGTGAAATGTTGTCCAATTGGCCCATCCACTTGGTTCTGGGAAATGTCCTAGAAGCTTGGCAAGAAAATGTTCTCAAGAGAGCACAAGTGCTGCCAAATTCCAATTGGCCAAGACACATTACAAGGACAACCTGCTCTCCCAGCAACCTGGCATTTCCGCTCCAGTTGGAATCTGCAACACAAAGGTGCATGTGGGAGAAAGACTAAATAAACAGACCTTTCAGATTTCTGCTCTAGGTGAGTCTTTCATTCTGGTCTATCCAGTGAATCTTTCATTTTCCATTTGGTCAGCTCCAATCTTCTTTTGACCACTGACCATTGCAAATATTAAGGAACGGTGGGTGCCTATGATAGGTTCGTTTTAGAAAGGAGAAACAGCCAGGGCAAATGCAGGAAGAGCGAACAGGTCTATTTTTATACATATACACAAGGCGTTGAACCTGCCTGAACAGTCCAAATTGTTGCTAATAAAATTTTAGATTTGCTCTGCGAGGAAACCTGCCTGTCATATTGGCCCTCGCTCAAGTAGCTAGCTCCCAAACCCCAGTGCTTGTGTGGGAAATGATGACAGCTGTGCTCTTTGCCTGGCTGCTTCCATTTATGAAAACATGGGGGTAAATGGCAGCCACCCCATAGGCCCCTTTACCCTGAATCTTCTTCTGTAGCCACGGCCAAGAGCAAAGGCCTCCAGCAGAACTGAATAACATTCAGGCCCTACCTCAAATAGGTTTAATTTGCTTTTTACAAAAAAGACCTTAGGAAACTGGGGGGAGTAGGGGGGGTATTTACCTAACTGGAATTTCTAAACAATATCTTTTTTTGCAACATTCATTTTTTGTTATTTTAACAAAACCACTTGTGACAGTTTAGGTAAGCAAGACAAAAATATCTAATTCTGCCAAATAAAATTTTCCTCCTGAAGTTTATTTTTGGGTGTGGCTGAGGAGGGATTAGAAGGTTTGGAAGCCCACACATGTCCCTTGGCAAATCTGGCCTCATTCTGCTTTTAAGCACTGTCAGTGATGTCACTTCTGAAAACAGAGCCTAGTTGCAGATTAGTTCAGATGGTTGCTTCAGTGGATTAACTTCTCCTTGTCTCTGGAATTCTGGTTTCCTTTATCACTGCACTCCCCACTCCTTACGTTTTTCAGAGTGCTTCTGGGACTGAGGTTATGCCCTACGGCTCTGTCTAACTGTCAGAGCATGGTCCCCACCCTGCCTTGTGCAGACAGCACAGAGGGGAGCCCAGGGCACTCAGGAGCAAGCCCAGCCCATCCCCCGCGTTGTCCTCTTGGCCCCCATTCTATAACCTGAAGGCCAGCCTCAGAAAACCTCCTCCAAGCTGGCCTCCTCAGTTTCTCTTAGAGTCACGTCATGGTAAATCCCTTCCACTCTAGAGGGGCTTTAGCTGGTGAAGGTCTCTATCCGATGACTGGAAGCCAGTAGAGACTTTGTGTCTCATTTCTATTTGGTCTTATTACTCCGTTACCAGAGACATGACTCCACCTTCAGTATGGAATGCCTGGGGCAGAGCTCTCCTCACACTTCCAGGAGAGAGAGCAGAAGGAGAGAATCCCAGGGACACGTAGCTCTCAGCTTTCATGCCTTCCCTGGTTGTCCCACAGGTTTTCATTCTAGTGTTTTATCACTTGGTTTATTCATTTCCATCAATACCTATTTTTGCATCCCTCCTTGGAGCCAGGCAGTGTTACAAAGGCAAGCTACAGTCCGATGATTCAGCAATTATGGGCACCAGCAATCAAGTTGAAGAGAAGGCAGCTTAGCCAACAATTCTAAAGCCGGTGGAGAGTGCTTTGATGAGGATATCCACAGGGTGGGGTAGGAGTCTGGAAGGAGCACCCAACCCCGACTAAAGGGGTTAGGGGGAGTCTGCCTGGAAGAGATGCCAGTTGGCATCTCTTAATTCAAAAATTAGTTGGCATTAGTGTAGTGAAGAAAGAGGTAGTAGAAGGAAGAGAGAGCTCGACATTTTGAAGGCATACAGGCCTAAACCTTGATGAATTAAAACTAAATTTACAACTCCTTCATTATATCCAAATCAAATGTCTGCTGTCTCCTTACAGCCCATTCCTTTTGTTCAATTATCTTTGGAGATGAAGACTTACTGTCCAGCATTTCCCACATAGTCATCTTCACACTTTTTAAAATAATATTTTATTTATTTATTTGACAGACAGAAACACAGCTAGAGAGGGAATGAGAGGGGGAATGAGAGAGGGAGAAGCAGGCTTCCCACCAAGCAGGGAGCCCGATTTGGGGCTCGATCCCTGGACTCCAAGATCATGACCTGAGCCGAAGGCAGATGCTTAATGACTGAGCCACTCAGGCACCCCATCATCTTCATACTTTTGTGATCAGTTCTGGGCCCTGTATTTTAAGAGAGAGATAGGAATGGTGATGATGCTCAGAAGAAAGAAAACAATGTCATGAGAAAACTTAAACGTTGGGTCATAAAGCAAATGCCTGAAGGAGCTGTGTAGTTTGGCCTGAAGAAATGATAATTCAGAGGACTCCAGATTTTGAAGGGTTCTCTTGAAGATGGATTTGTCTGGCTTTGACAACCCCTCATGGTGCCACTGTGTTTCCTGTCAGATGTCAACGACTAACCAAGCTCCAGGTGCCTGAGAGCTCAATGGAGACCAATGGGTAAAAGATAGGCATTCAACTTTAAAAACTGTCCAAGGTGGTCAATGATGGAATAGGTTGCTCCTAGAGGTGGCAAGTCTCCTAACCTAAGTTTTCAAAGGCTGGCTTTAGGGCAAAATTCAACTTATCAATTCTTGTGCCCTATGGTAAAAAATGCAAAAGAAACTGTCTCTGAGAAACAACAAGTGAGAGATTAGGCTGGGGATGAGGGGGGTCTTTTTTGGATCACGGGGGCTTTAGGCTCCACAGGGGAGGATGCTCCAAGCAAGGCTGGGCCCCAAGCAAGGAGATTCTAGCATAGCATTCATATAGGGCACTTCCGAGCACCCATCCTGCAGGAACGACTAGTGGCTTGGAAATCTGTTGCTATTTAGGGGCAAATGTGAAAAACTGGACATAATGGCTTCCATCCCTTAAGCCTCCCAAATGCTCAAGTGACTCTGAGAGAGGAGAGGAACCTCAGTCATGGTAACAGAGATTTGCATCTGCTCCTGTCACTCGAGACAGTGGCTCTCAGGGTGTCCATTTCTCACAACTATGAAGGTCTCTCAGGACACTCCCTGGGAAGCTGTCTGCCACACAGAGACGACAGAACTCTATTTTAACCAAGTTCATGTTTACTTAGATCCACCCCCACTACCCGGGTTTTTGGTATTCTACCCCCAAACCTGACAAATCCATCGAGTTCATTATGGGGCACATGACCAACAACTCAAGAGTTGGTAGCGCACCCCCAACGCGTGAGGAGGGGCTGGTCCTGTTCTGCAGCTTCTGGGATATAACAGGCCTTCACTGTGCTTTAAAAAAAAAAGAAAAGGATAGGTTTTCTTATCAGTTTCTTAAGGTTGCTTTGGCAAGCAACCAGGGAGTAGGCTTGTAATATTTCTTACATACTATGCTCGAAATCGCTAATGCAAAATCAATTATCCCACCATCATTTTAGACACTGTGTGAAAAGTACAAGAATTGTACTAATGATTCAGAGAATACGTTTGCCCCCATGGAAGTTGTGCTGCTTTGTCACTGGTCGTTCTCACCCTGCGCTTAACCTTGAATGATTTTCCTTTTCCAACCAGTGTCTCAGTGTCATGATGTCAGCCACTGCTGTTTAAATCCGTCCACGTGGTCTACACTAGCGAACACCCCAGGGCCAGTAAAGTCACTTGTTTGCCAGTAGCTGCCGTTATTTCTGCATTGACCAGCCAGCCCTTTGCTCATCATCAAACCCAGTCCAAAGTAAGTCTTAGAAAAAGCACAGGTATTGTCCATCATTGAAAGACCCAAAGGCTGGGGGCACCTGGGTGGCTCAGCCATTAAGCGACTGCCTTCAGCTCAGGTCATGATCCTGGAGCCCTGGGATCCATTCCCACATCAGGCTCCCTGCTCAGCAGGAAGCCTGCTTCTCCCTCTCTCACGCCCCCTGCTTGTGTTCCCTCTCTGGCTGTGTTTCTGTCTGTCAAGTACATAAATAAATTCTTAAAATAAAAGAAAAAAGATCCAAAGACTGTTTCCCATGGCCAGGGGTCTTTCCAGGGCCCTAATCAGACTGCTATTACAGGAGAGTCCTTGGACAATGTCACAGGATGAGGAAAATGTCCTGGATAAGCACTGAGAATTAAACTCCATTGCATTTTTTTTTTCTAAAGGCGGAACACTGGCACAGAATGACTGCAAGTCTTCAGGGGTCTTACAACTAATATTTCTTATGGTAGCTAGCATATTTTGAGGGCTTTCTATGTGTCAGGCTCTCTGATACGGAATATTTTGCATCATCATATAATCCTCATCACCTGATGAGGCATCAACAATATTTTTCCTGTAATAGAAATGTGACCCAGACTGCTTAAGAAATTTGCCAAAGTAATAAAGCCAGTTCGTTTTGAAAAGGGCAGATGAAAGGTCAAAAAATATTTGGTGGGCTCTGGTTTCCAGTGTCACCTAATCCAATCCAATTTTGTACCAACTGCAAGACTACCTATACTTAAATTCTGGATCCACAGCTCACTGAGACTGTTTTGACTCAGCTTCTTTGTTGACCAAATATATCTAATAATACCATCTATATTAAAGGGGTGCAAAGATTAAGGGGACAATAACATTAATTAATACTTATGAATGCTTTATCCTGTGCCAGACACTGTTTCTAAGTTCATTGAACATGTCTGCTTCTTTCTTTCTTTTTTTTTAAAGATGTTATTTCTTTCTTGACAGAGAGAGAGAGAGAGAGAGAGCACAAGCAGGGGGAACACCAGGCAGAGGGAGAAGCAAACTTCCCGGAGAGCAGAGAGCCCAATGCAGGGCTCTATCCTGGGCTCTGGGATCAGTACCTGAGATGAAGGCAGATGCTTAACCTACTGAGCCACCAGGTGCCCCATATCTTCTTCCTTTTCTTTTTCTTTCTTTCTTCCTCCTTCCCTCTCTCCCTCCCTCTTTCCCTCCCTCCCTCCCTTTTTCCTCCCTTCCTTCCTTCCTTCTTTCCTTTCTTCCAGATTTATTTATTTATTTTAGAGAGCAAATGAGTGCTCACGCATGTGCAAACACATGGCGAGAGGCAGAGGGAGAGAATCTTCAGAGGGAGCTCAGTTTTGGGCCCCATCCCCTGACCCATGAGATCATGACCTGAGCTGCAACCAAAAGTCAGACGCTCAACCACTCAACCAACTGAGCCACCCAGGGGCCCCTCTGCTTATTTATTTCTGACCATAAATTGTAAAGCAGTATTCTCTGCTTTTAGAGATGGGGACGTAGAAGTTAAGTAACTTCCCCAAGTTTATGTAAGAAGTCAATGGTAGAGCTGGGATATGAACCCAAGCAGCCTGTGCTTGGAACCACCACAGTGTTCCCTTATGTAACCCAAGCCCTTAGCATAGTGCCCACCGCATGGTAACTGATCAAGAAATGCTCATCATTTAAGAACATAACTGTGCCAGATGCTATGCTACCACTTTATATATAATTTCAAAAAATTTGCATGACTATCTAATAAGGTGCTTTTGCATATTTGGACACTAAGTTACAGATGAAGTACTTTTCCCAAGATTGCATCTCTTTTTAACATCACATGTGGTGGCTCTACTGGGACAGACACCTTTTGCCTCTTGAATTGCAAAATGTAGGGTTTTTGTTTTTTTTTTTTAAATATTTTATTTATTTGACAGAGATAAACATAGCCAGAGGGGGAACACAAGCAGGGGGAGTGAGAGAGGGAGAAGCAGGCTTCCTGCTGAGCAGGGAGCCCGATGTGGGACTTGATCCCGGGTCTCCGGGATCATGACCTGAGCCGAAGGCAGTTGCTTAACCAACTGAGCCACCCAGGCGTCCCAAAATGTAGGGTTTTGACCATAGCCAAATAGCCAGACTACTGTTGCTGGTGTTAGGAATAGTAATCCCCAGATAGTAGCATATTTTTATACAAGATTTCTACATTTTCTATAGCTCTCAAATGTCTCCTGTGTCATCTTCTTGATGCTTTTTAGGTTTGGTTTCTGGAGTCATGAAATTGATCATGTTTTACTACAATTTTTTTTTCTTCCTCCCCCCTGCTCTAAACATAAAGTCTCCACATTCACTGGAACGTTGGCACTGCATGATCCATTTCCCATTCTAGGGCTCTGCTGCTTCTCACTTTGGGGTGATGTATCAAACAATCAGTCACAGCAAGATGCTAAATGCCAGATGTTGCTTTGTCAGCTAGGATCATCCTTTGAACATCTGTCTCCAGTCCTGAGAGGGGAAATGCCCTAATGTGCCAAAACATGGCTATTTATAAGGAAGTGTCTGGCTGCTAATTAGGTATCAGGAGTGATCCGAAGAAGTAAAGTTACCCAAAGAAAACTGGCCACATTCTTTAAACTCTGATCATCTCAGCAGGTGAAGATTGTAAGGATATTGGCATACTCTAAGGAAGAAATTAGTTGGCACCCTTTCCTTCCCTTCTTTCCATCCCAGTGGCTATGTGGTATTTCTAGGGTCGTCTTTGTTTTTGATTAATCAAGTAAAAGAACATTTAGAGAAGGCTTGTTTTGGGAGAGCCACTGTGCTATCTACTGGAGAAACTGTTATTACAGGAATTTGGCTCATAAAGAATTACTGTTAAATATAATTTGGTCTGCATGTCTTTGTATAATTGAAATTTTTTGATTCATTTATTTATCCATTCATTGAAAAGTGGTATTGAGTACCTGGCATATCTTTAAAATTAATTAGAATCATGACAATACTGAAATAGATGTTTGGTTTTTAATTTTTTTTTTTTTTAATCTTTGCCTTTAGTACAACAAGCCTCGGGGTTAGCCAGGGAAAATGTTATCTTGTATTAGTTTCCTGTTGCTGCTATAACAAATTACCACAAACTTGATGGCTTAAAACAGCAAAAACGTATTATCTTACAGTTCTGGAGGTGAGTGTCCAAAATGAGTTTTACTCGTCCAAAGCCAAGATGTTAGCCAGGCTATGAAACCTTCATTGGCTATAGATGGGGATCTGTTTCTTTGACTTTTCCAGCTTCGAGAGGCCTGCTGCATTCCTTGGTTTACTGCTCTTTTCTCCACCCTGGTAGCATATTATCTTTAAGTCCCTGAAAAATCTCTTTTTTACTCTGGCCCTCTGCTTCCCTTGTCATATGTTTCCTTCCTTTTATGACTCTGATCCTCTCATAATATCTCCCTCTTGGAAGGACCCTTGGGAACCTTCTGATTACATTGGGTCCCCCCAGATAATTGAAAATAATCTTCCCACCTGAATGTCCTTGATCATATCTGCAAAGTACATTTTACTGTGTGTATGTTTCTTAGAGCTCCCATAACAAACTACCATGAACTTGGTGGCTTATTAAAACAACAGAAACTTATTGTTCTAGAAGCCAGAAGTTCAAAATCAAGTTGTTAACAAGGTCATGTTCCTTCTGAGGCTCTTAGTAGAAGTCTTCCTTGGCTCTTCCTGCTTCTGGAGGTAGCTAGAAGCCTTGGTGTTCCTTGACTTGGGGCTCCATCACTCCAGTGTCTGCCACTGTGGTCACATGATTCTTCCTGTGTCTTTCTGTCTTTGCATGGCATTTTCTTTGTATAAGGACTCCAGTTATATTAGATTAGGGCCCACCCTAATGACCTCATCTTAATCTGGTGACATCTGCAAAGATCCTATTTCCAAATTAGGCCATGTTCATGAGCACAGATGTGTTAGGACTTCCATGTGCCCTTTCAGAGGATGCAAGTCAACCCATAACACCCTGTAAGATAATCACATGCCATACATCCCTAGGTTACAGATAATAAAGTTAAGTACCCCAGAGCATGAAGGGCTTCCTTGACTTCCCAGTGAAAGTCTGAGCTGAGTCAAGAATCCAGACCTGTGAACTTTTTGGCCTATCTGACTTCTACCTGGGTAGGTAAGTGCTTACCTTAGTGTCACATTAAAGAGCCCTTGGGACAGAAATTGTGTTCAAATCATTGACAAGGACAGAGATTTAGAAGTTTTAAAAGCTACTTTTAGGGAATGCAATGGCCTGGCTTTATGGCCTTGAGGAAATCACCTTTTAAATTTGAACTTAGTTACTTGAGGATTATCCTATCTAAAAACAAATTTAAAATGAAATTGGCTGGTGACTAATTAAAGAATCCTAACAAACCCAATGAGCCAGGGAAGGCCCAGAAGTGAGGAGCAGTACTTTATGTTAAAAGCCTACAAGCAGAGCCTAGGCATGGGTGTGGGATCAAACACAAGAGCAGGACAAGGTTACTGTGGGCTGCCCTGAACCCTTCCTCTGCATGTCGGAACACTTAAAAGCTACCTTCCTCCCTTCGGTGATAGGATTTAAAATCTAAAGCCCATATTCCTTCTTTAGCACCAATTATTAAAAGAAAAAAGTAGAACATTTCAGCTATTTTAGCCCTTCCTGAATTTCATCTACTTTTCATTTGCTCTTATAACTCTCAAGACTCTAAGATGAAAACTTTTCCTTTAATTAATAAAGACGGTAGGAAATACTTCACACGCCCCATTGTCAAACCCATGGTTTAACTTGGAAAAATGAAAAAAAAAATGAGATTTGGAATCTCCCCAAGCCCCAATTAGGTCAAGTGGAACTACATTTTAAAGAAAGAATGAGGAAAGCCTCCCTCATGGATCTGTATCTCTAAATAGATTGGGGATTTGCTAAAACTCTGGGTTAATCACGATGAGAAGGGAAATGGCTGGCTTTGCTGTCACTTAATACAATGGCAGCAGGAAGAGTTTGGAAATGTGAACTTGATATGTCATGTTATATGCAGTAGAAGGGGCATGCCTGTACAGAGGAGCCCACATTTCTTCTGAAAGTTTTTTCCAGGCAGAGTGGGAGATAATGTTGGACACATCCATGCGTGGGGACTCCCACTCAGCTCTGCCCTCCCTCCTTCACCCCCAGTCCCACTTCCTGGGTGATCAAAGGGGAATCGGTTGGCCTCTCTTGCCCTCTTGCCATTAGATCCCTTACCTATCACTAAAGGTTTGGGTAAATCTTTGAGGAAGCTATAATTCTCTGGTGCTCAAAGAATCATCTCTTCATTATCTATAGCCATACCAAGGACAGCTGTGGAAAACATCACCTCTGTCCACATTGGGTCACTGTAGATTTGGACTGCATCATGGGCCATCAAAAAAAAATACACTGTATGAGAAATGATGCTGGAAGGAAGTCCTTATCCTTTGAAGGGTATGCTAGGTGGATCCTACCTTCTAAATGGCTCATTGAAATGGGGAGCTTGATGACGAGAATCCTCAGAATTTCCCAAAGTGTTCCCCTTGGACCCTGAATTCTGGAGGACCTAACCGTTATGATGTTCTGATGCAAAGAGAAGAAAACCCACTGCCCTTCCTACTCCACCTGTGATTCATGGACAAACATCTGCATCACCAGGTAGGTGGGTAGAGGCCCCAACCCAGATCTGCTGAACCAGAATTTGCATTGTAACAAATCCCCAGGTTATCTAATATGTACCCATATTAAAGTTGGAGTACTTCCCTATATCCTACACTGCCATAAATAGGAAGTATTTCTTTGATTTGGCAAGACATCCAGGAGTAGACAGCCCTGCTGTAATAGGGGACCCAAGCGTTTGCCATCTTTGGGCTCTATTCTCCTCAACATATTAGGCTTTGCCTTCATTCACTGGCCCTGGAAGCATAGAGTGGCTGCTCCCCTCGCTGACTTCTGGCCAAGAGGAAAAGGGGAGGGCAAAGGCAGCCAGCAAAGAATAAAGGTAAAGCCTCACTTGTTTTTTCTGGAAGGGCATATGCCTCAAGGAGTTCCGTATCTTGTCATCCATAACCATGGGACATGGCCAAGGTTAGACGTGAGGTGGGCTGAACGGGGAAGTATCTAATGTTGTGACCTCTGCAGTGGGCTCCGCATTGTCTCGGGTGGCCAGTCCACCTCATTTGCCATATTTGTTAACACATGTTCGTAAGGGAAAAAAAAAATAACCAGTTTAGTTGGGGAAATGAATCTGAATAGTTTTTTTTTTTTTTAATATATGACTTCTTAAAGCCTTTCATATGCCAAGGTGCATTTTAAATCTCCCAGAGGGCACTACAGTATGTAGTATTTTCCACTTATCTGATCACTGAACTTTTCCTAGGACGGGGCTTTCTGCCATCCACCCAACTCCACCAAAATGTCTAAAGATCAAAAAAAAAAAAAAAAAAAAAAAAAAAAAAAAAAAAAAAAAAAAAAAAAAAAAAAAAAAAAAAGAAAAGAAAAGAAAAGGAAAAGGTAGATTGATATCCTGTGATTATTTTAAAGCGGGGTCTATCAAAATTTTCTGTAAAAGCCAGATAGTAAATATTTCTAGCTTTGTGAGCCATATCTTCCTTGTCCAACTACATAACCTGCCATTAGATCATAAAGGCCTTGGACGAAGCATGAGTGCATCCGGCCCTCTTTGGGCCGGATTTTTCCAATGGGCTGTGATTTATTGAGCTCTGTTTTAGAGTTAACTACAACAAATTGATATTAAAAGCAACACAGACAACACCACCTACTAATAGACTCTATAAAAGATTATAATATAAATTTATATTTCTGTTGTCCTTTTATATTTGATCTAAATATATTTGTGTATAACATGAAAAATGTTTATGTATATACACACATTCACACACATAATTTCTCTGATCCTAACAAACCTGTGAAAGATATTATCACCGTCGTGTGGTTTCCTGAAAAAAATTAGAGGGTCATTTTCTTAAAACATGGAAGCATTCGCCAGGGCTCTTTCTGTCATATTGAATTAATTGTATCACCACTATACTGTTTTGAATTTGTACTCTTTCAGTATGCTCCGAGAATTTCTTTAATTTAATCTTCAAATGTATTCTTTTAGGGAGTCCAGAACCCATCCATTTACTCACATGGGCCTTTGAAATATTGCACATCCTTTGGATTTACTCTCAGGCTCTTAAATTTCCAGACCATGAATCCCCCATCTCCTCTTCCAACCACAGTGGACAGGTAAAGGCAGTTCAGCTCCCCTGCTATCAGGTGCTACTGACCAGATGCAGGGACCCATCACTGCCGTGTCTATGGTGTTTCAATGGATTTGCTTATTTAAATGCTTCTGTGTGTCTCCCTGAGAAACAGTAAGCCCCTTGAGGGCCGGGCCTCTGTGTGTTCTATTTGTCCTTGTGCCCTCAGTAATGAGCAGAGAGCATGGTCAATGCCACTGAGTGAAGTGTGCCATGTGAACAGCAGGGACAGGGGAGTGTGCCGTGAGGGTGACGTCAGAGCTGCTGGGATGCCCCTGGGCTTTCAGAGCCATGTCTCTGTCTCCTGCCCTTCCCGACGCCCTGTCTCCACCACTACAGTTGTCCACCCATTCTGGCTCTGCTGGTATTTTCCGTCACATCTCGGCAATGAAAACAGATCCCAAGGCGACCACAGCGATGTACCTGTGGATTGAGTTCAGGCCATTAAATTGCCATCATGCGACTTATCTGATGTCATTATGGCCCACTTCCAGCAAAGCAGAGAAATAGAGGGGGGAAAATGACACAATTACCAATGGATGTGTTCTCAGACTTTTAAATGAGTCTGAAGAAAGAAGTCTGTAATAGATGCAATGGTACCCCCCCACACACACACGAGTGCGCACCCCCCCCACACACACACCCATACACACGGCTGCGCCTTCGGAGGGGAATTTTGTAAACTATAGGAGGAAGAAAATTACTAAACTAAGGCTTCACCTGCATATGAGCCCAGTGCTGTCCCTCTGGAAACCTCTACAGCCAAGTCTGTTTCCCAGGGGCTTATGGAAGAAGTGTTGCAAATTCAAAAGGGGGAGTTTTGAAAAGCTGAGACCCTTAAATCATGCTGGGTATTTACCTGGTGACATATGTTGCTTTGTATTTTACTTTGTGGTTAAAAAGGAGAGAACAAAAGGCATTGCTGAACCACAAAATTGGGTGAAAGCACATATTCAATGGCACCTAATAGGGCCTGTATAATTTTATATTGAGTACCCTGCACATTGGAACTGCCTAACTACAGAGTGACTCTTAGAGATGTTGTTACGGTAGTTTTGATTTGGAATTTTCCCCTTGAAATGGTGTTCTCGGGACTTTTCAGATAGTTTCTGGCTTTAGCAGGTTTCCTGAGTGACACCTCAGGACAGCACATCATGGGGCTCGCCTGTCTCTGCATTCATACGCTTTCTTTTCTTTGCATTGTTGTCCTATGTGGCTCATTTCTTAGGAACACACTTGTGCAAGATGTCCACTTCTCTTGGCTCCTCCCACTTCTCATATCAGTGTCTCTCTTCTCACCTGGTCTTACAAATAGGCCTGGGAACTTTGGGCGACTTGTGCCTTAATATCATTTAAAAAATGCCTCCCACCTCCTCTCTAATTAGCTGTAATCAGGAAGGCTAGTTGGTGGACACATGGTGTCGTCGCTCTGTGAAATGCTGCCTGATGGCTATAAACACAGCCATATGTTCTCGGTGAAAGATGGCTGTAATCACCAGCAACAGCTGATGGAAGATGAAGGCTCGGCTCTTCACTTCCTCCTGCTTTAGTCCCAAAACCTGTGAGGCACTTTGCAGAGCAGCTTAATATTTTCTCTTCCCCTTCCCTGCTTCTGCTAAATTTCCTTTGTATTTTAGCTTCATTTCTTTCCACCATATATTTGAACCTGAAATTGCAGTTATCAAAGGAATATGTTTAGCACCTTCCGGTTTAACATCACAACACTTTAATTAGGATGGCCTCTCTTTAAATCCTGCACTACATGCATTACACGGATTTCTAAAACTAAGTGGTTATCAAGAAAGAGGATAAAACCATCAAAATTTTCACAGTGAATGAGCAAGAATTTCTCAGCAAAGTTCAATAGATTTGCCCTGAACTGGTGCAGCTTATAAAACCCTTGAGCCTAATTGCTTTCCTGCATTTTGGCAAGAAAAATAGCTGACTTGTAGTGGAGTAGAAAGAGCGGTTTGGAAGAAAGTGTCTTTTAAGAAAAGCTTCCAATGAAAATTTCAATCAATATTTTTAATCCCAGAAGACGAGATAAAATATGATATGATGTTCCCGACACTAAGAGATGGTGGATAGGGTTGTTTTTCAGCGTTGGGAGGAGAGCCGTTGGAGGAGCAAAGCTGCGGCGCTATCCCCTCAGTGCGATGCGGACAGCGAGCTGCATGCTGGCGTTGCCGCGATGCCCTGTGTCGGAGGTCGAAGACAAGTGGCCCTCGGACGCCACATCCTCACGGGACCAGCGTGGATTCCTGGTCTCGGGGCTGACTGCGAGGCACAGATGTCTGCCTTCCGCGTGAAAGAGGGTGAGACGAGGCGCGTACTAGACGCATAATGTACTCTGCATCTCTCCACTTAGCATCATTTGGCCGCATATTAAAGTAACCAGACAAAATTGAGTGCAAGAGTAGAGGCTCTGATCGCTTTTAAGCCTTCACTTTCCCATTTAGAAATGTTTTAGATTACGAAGTTGGATAGCAAGTTTTCTACCTTTAAGATTTCATATATACATACATAGATTATCAAACGTCCATTTTATTGCCTCTCTAATGCTTTCAGGGCTTTGTTAAAACGGGGCTCTCACCCTTTACCCTTTTTTGCCTTTTTTTTTTTAACTTTGGATTTACTGCGCAGGCTATTAAACTGTGTGCAGGTGATTGATCTCTTTAATAAAAGCAAGTTCTTTAGTAAGCAAAGAGTGATAAAGATAAACAAATGTACTGGTTTGGCCAGTGCTTTGGAGATTATGGTAACACGAGGGCATCAAGAAAGCCTATTAACAGATAAGTTAGATGAAACACATCAATTCTGATCTTGGGAAGTCGGGAAACCATTCCCTTTAAGTTAATTTTATCCATGTTTTCTCTTCATTTGTAATAGTTTGTGGGTTTTAACAGGAAATATTTAATAGTGCGCGGCGCAGTCCAGAGATAAACGATGTTGGCAATTTCTCCACCTAACTGCTCGTCAGGCCCTTTAGCAAGGTACACAACGTCCTGCTGTCTATCATCTCACTTTCTAGATTGTTTTGGAAAATCATTGAGGGGGCCGAGACTCCCCAGAGTCCTGTACTCTAATCCTGTCATATTTTTTTTAAAACGCTGGAAGGTATAAGGTTACATGGTAAGATGGTGTTACATAGGCATTTCTTCAGCTCGTCACCATGGCACGTTCTTTCCATGGTAACCACTGTTTCCATGGCACATTCTGCAAGCTCCTCCAGAGAGGCTGAGGGGTTTATGAAGACACTCACCCACCCACAAGTGTGCACGCACACACTTGCCTTCTTTCTCGCTCATGGGCACGGATTCAGCCCACCATGTATGTGACGTGAGGCACATTTTCTAACAGATTCACTAAATGCAGCGCAGCTCATGTTAATATAAAATCTGCTTTGCTCTCTATTATGTGATGAGACGAATAGCTACTGATGTGGCCTTTTCAAATGATGTGAAAATATAACAAAAGACTGGCATTGTCCTCAATGACATGGAGTAACAGGATAAAATCTTGGATGCAAAATTTGACAGAAAAGACAGTTAGTCCTGGACACGATTTTCTAAATTTATCTTCATTTTTTAGACCCTGAGCTAAGTCTCTACTCAGCATCATGTTAGATGCTATGGAGCATAAAAGAAATTTATGTCTGTAGGGACCTTGCATTTTCTGCAGGCTTGGGAGGAATGAGATTTAGACACATGTAATAATTAGAAAACAATATAACACTATAAATAAATGACAATAAATTTTTCATGTGGGATAACTTCAACATTTTTAGGTTTGGGGGCAAACAACACAGCTGTTATTTATTTTTTAAAAATTCCCATCACTTTTATTCTTAGGACTGGAGAAACCAAAACATATTAGGGAAATGTACTGGCTTAGGTAGATGTAACAATAAATGACTTTTTGAGGTGCTGATTAATTTTCAAGGCTAAACAACAGTTCTGTCCCCTTGTCATTGATTCCATAATTGGTTTCTTATCCTTTCTCAGTAGAGGTGGTTGCTTCTGAAATTAACTCCCAAATGCTGGAAGTCAGATGTGCTCTCATCTGGTCCGTGCAAATCCAGGTAAGCGGAATACTCATACTAGTGGCGATTTTCATATTCTCCTTTTGCTTTGATAGAGCAGAACGGAGCTTTGGGGTTAAACAATGGCATTTGAATTCTGGATCTTACACTTGTTGACTTTAGCCTTGGCCAAATTAACTGACCTCTCTGAACCAGAGCAGCAAAATGTTACTGATATGAGAGTGGGGCCTGTATGTTCCTCTTATAGCAATATGAGGATTAAATGAGATATTGATACACTCAATGAATGGTGGTTTGTTTGTTCACTCTGTTCAACCAATGTGCATTAATGTTCCACTGTGTTGCAGGCATTGTGTTGTTGCAGCTGTAGCAGGATTGATTTCTGGCCTTTGGGGATCTCACACAGACACTGAAGCAGGAAAATATGATGACACGTGATCCACTGGAAGGGAGGCTCCGTGAATGCACGGTGGCGCTTTTCTCTGGTTCTGCTCACCGCTCTATCCCAAACCCTTAGAGCAAAGCCTGCACACAGTAGGTAATTGACAAATATTTGTTATAAGGTTAAATAAAGCAAGACAGAATCGAAAGGTGACCAAACCTGGGATATAAAGGAATGGTAAGCAGAGGAAGTGATCTATAACAACACCCTAAAGCATAAGCAAGTTAGCCCAGAAAAGTAGAGAGGCTTGATGTTGTGAGTATGAGAGAGCTACTTTTCACTTGCTTTGTATTTGGGCTCTGGACTTTTTCTGTGATGTCTCCATGGCTAAATTCTTTCTTATTTATTTGTGTTTCTGACAAATCGATGTGCAATAACTATGGAGCTTTATTTGGCATTTGCAATATCCCAGCTGGAGTTCTTAACTGAGGCTAATACTAACTTCTAACTATTTAGCTCTCCTGAGATCACTGCAGCCAGGTCCTATGTGCTTGCTTAAAGGCGTCACTGGTGTATACACTTGTGTATTCATTCGGTAGACACATATTTATTTGGCACCCGCCATGAAGGATGGTAGCTCTGTACCAAGGTGGGACAAAGGCTGATCAGCAAGCATTGGCTCTCTCCTCCAGGAATGGACAACAGTTCTCCAGATTGGGGAGTTTGTGGAGGGACTTGACAATAGAAAGACAATAGGGTCTCTAACAGCTGTGGGCTGTGCCCAGTCCATCGGCAAATGATTTGGGCATAAGAAGCACAGAAATTAGCAGATCATGCATCCAGATCTTTCTTTCCTACAGTTGAATAAAATTATCTGTTACAGTGAGCCCTGCTTGAGTATGGTTCTTGGAAACTGTTCTTGGTAAAGAAAAGTGTAAATAGTCATACCCAATTCATTACTTTTTTCAAGGAACATTTATTCATTTCCCAAATGTGTCTGACACTTTCCATAGAGAGTTTTCCTTTTTCTCAGCAAGAAAAATAAGATAACTGTGTGAAACAACTACAGAATAACTGGGAGCCTCCTTATGGATTCAGAATAAAGACAGTAGAAATTGTGGGTTGAAATGAAACTAAGATAATGTTATAAAAGTACTATGTCTCCAATTGTACCTCAAAACAGCAGCATCAACAACAACAGGGAAGGATTTGGGTGGGTAGAGAGGAAGGGGAAAGGTGTGATGGAGAACTTACAAAGGATGAAGGCAGAAATGAGTCTGGTACATTATGTTAAGTGAAAGAAGACAAACACAAAAGACCAAGTATCTTATAATTCCATTTATATAAAATTACTGGAGAGGGCAAATCTATGGAGATGGAGGAGGGGGCTGCAGACAGGAATGGGATTAGCTAGACATCAGCGAAAAGATCTTCTTGGGGTAATAGAAATAGTCTAAGACTAGATTATAGTGATGGTTGTATGACTTGGTAAACTTTTGAAAAATTAATGAGTTATGAGCTTTAAGTAGGTTAATTTTGTATTATGGAAGTTATGCCCTAAAAGTGTTTTTTTTTTAAATGTAGCTGGAAGAAGTGAGTGTAGTATGAGTAAGGGATGGTAAAGAAATTGCTGTGGTTGTAGTGGGGGGGGGTGTTGTCAGAGTCTCAGAGCAGAGAAATGAATTGTTCAAAGTCACATAGCTGATAAGAGATAGATATTGGTAAGAGGTAGAACTATCTGGATCCATGATAATATATATTGGATAAGTAAAGTGGTGTCAATTGAGGAATAATATTGGATTAATTGAGAGAAGAAGATGGGTTTTATGTGAAAAGCTATCTGGGACATTTTTGATTCTTCAGTAGGAAACAGGCATGCCCAAAGTGGCATTTTAGGAAGCTTAATTTAGTGACAGGATTCATAGTGGGATATATTTTAATGAGCATAGTTATCCAGGTGAGGTGAACCTTGGTAAGAGCTATAGGAAAGAAAAGGGAGGGGGGTACATTTTGATGAAAGAAGAGCCAGGTTACAGTGACCAATCCCATAGGATTAATTATACATGAAAGTGCTTTGTAAACAAGTGTTAAAAAATGTAAGTAATGAATCTTTTCTATTGGGCATACTGAACGCAGTAATCAAATAAGCAGAGAAACTCAAGATGTTGGAGAGAAAAGTGGTAAGTGTGGGAATAATATCCTGGAGAGCATTATGGGTAGAAAAGGCAGTGTTCTTCAAAGGAGGCAGTAGAGATGCTAAGCAGCATGCCACACACACGTAACACTGATGGGTCAAGGCCCGTGCTGGACATTGCAGATATTTCTTAGAGGTTTTGGTTGCATGTGACAGAAACCAAATTCAAGCTAACATAAGAAAAATGGATCATCTATCCTCACAATGTTAGAAAGTCCAGAAATTGGGTGCTTCAGCAGTGTAAGAATTCTGCTTATTTAAATCTTCAGCTCTACTTTCCTCTGTTTTAACGCCATTCTCAGGCTGGCTCTCCTCTTTCTATGGCAAAAATAACCACTAACAACTTCTATTTGCATGTTCCTGGTAGTTAGCAATCTAAGAGATTATGAGAAGTTTCTGTGCTGGTCATCATCAGATGAGCTCCTGGGTGTCTGAGCAGCCCCACTTGGGTCATGTCAATGAGCCAACTCTTGTGGTTAAAGGTGTTGGTTCTCCTCTTGGCCAGGCCAGAGCCTTTTGTCTCATCCCCCATGGGGGATAGCCAGCCTCATTCAAGCCAAAAGGAGAGTGGGGTTTTCTTACTGAAAATGGAAAAAGGACCACACGAAACCTCCCAAATTTGCCCACTACAAGATGTTATGTTGGAATCTCATAAACTTTCTCGAAGAGGCTTTGTTCTTTCCATCTTAAAGATGTGGAGATCAGACCCTGGAAAACCTAAGAAATTTGCCTAAAGGTATATAGCTACAAATAAAATTGTAAAGCTGAGATTTGAATTCAGATCCCTTTGTTCCAAAGCCTCACCCTTTTGAAGAGAATAGTTGATATAGAGCAGGTAGATATGGAAATGAAAAGGGAGGAGCATGTGAAAATCTCTCCTCTGGGATATTAAACACAAATACAAATCAACGTGAATCGGTAGGCAGTGTAGAGGCAGGGAGAGGTGGGAAAATTTGGGGGATGGGGAGAGAGAGAGCATGGTTAGTTTAGCTGTCAGTCATTAGAGGAGAAGGTTTGGAATACCACTTTAGGTTATGAACCAGGATTTCATTGACAGGTGGTAATAAACTTGCCAAGTAATGGAAAACCAAATTGTAGTTGGACCTGGCGATTCAAATTATGGGGTTATTTCAGGAAGTACTCTCTTGTCTGGTGAAAACACAGAAGCAGAAACAGTGAACATTTTAAATGACCAAGTCATAGTACTTTCTTACAAGGAAAGTGCCATGGACTTGGCTCTGTGGTAGACTCTAATCCTCAAGGATGAAAAGGATGACCGCGGTTAGGTCAGTGCTGTGGGAGGCAGTGGGGCGTTGCTTTGAGGGCAGGCCTGATGCAGGCCGGCTGCCAGTCGGTGCTGGACAGGGTGAAAGAGAAGAGGGTAAAAGGCAGGTGGCAGCTACAAGCAAGAAAGTTTGAATACTGTGAGTAAGCAATTGGGTTCAAAGAACTGCTGAGGAAGCAAATGCAAGACAACTTCTACTCATCTGATTGAGTAAGGATAAAACATAGTGAGAGAGGTCAGATAATCTGACACAAATCAGGTCTTTTTCCAGGTAAGGACATAAAAAACCTTCTGATGCATGAAGGTGTGGTTTGACCACCTGATGATTTAGACAATTACAAAGAACATGGATTTTGGAGTTAACTAGAACTTGGTCTGAATGCTGCTCTGTTATTTGCTGCTTGTATAATCATTGGCAAGATATTGATCTGGGTGTGAGTTTCCTCATCTATAAAATGGAGATGACTGTGTGTGTGTGTGTGTGTTTGTGTGTGTGTATACACATATATATAAATGAGAGTGAGCAAGAGAGTGCCTGTCATTCACAGATAGGAAATAAATAGTAGCTTGTCATAAAAATAGCACGTTTTAGGATGATTTACCCTTAAAAAAACTTTCTTTTCCTCTAAGGCAAGTAAAGAATAATACCCTGAATTCTGGTTTGGCCTGAGAAGTCAAAAGTGGACCATCCTCAAACCAGATTAACTAGCTGAAGTTATTTATCCCTTCTTCAGATAACCTAAATTTTATTTAACATATTTTTAACATAAAAATCATCCAAGTTCCCTTTAAATTGTGGAATGCCCTATTAGATGTGCCAGTATTGGGAGGATCTGTTGCATGATTATGTTGCGTCACCTTGAATTGCCTGTGCTCCATCTGTGAGTCCATCTTGGCTCTGCCTGGGGGAACAGCTGCTATTTTATATCCAGTGGACTGATTGTGTCCCACAAGGATCCAACCATCCTTTTATCCTCCTTAACCTTAGGAATATTTGATTCCTATGCTTAAGAGGCACTAGCCATATCTTCTTGTTAAAAATCTTCTGGTACTTGGGGTCCCTGGGGCGCTCCGTGGGTTGAACATCCGACCCTTGATTTCAGCTTGGGTTATGATCTCAGGGCTGTGGGATCGAGCCCCAGGTTGCTTCTCTCTCTCTCTCTCTCTCTCTCTCTCTCTCTCTCTCTCTCTCTCTCCCTCTGTTCCTCCACACCACCCCCCAGCTCACACTACCTTGCTCTTCAAAATAAATAGATAAATCTTTAAAAAAAATCTTAGGTATATTACATTCAGTCTATATATGCACAGTATGACTGATGTGGGTGCAAAGAGAACAGGAATCATTGAAGTTCATTTATTGATTGTTCATTCATTCATTCAATGAAACTTTCTTTGAATCTAGGGGCTATGAAAGAATACATTACATGTTCCAAGGTCTTAAGGACCTGATAGTCTAGCTTACTGTGTGTGAGATATTAGGTCTTATACAACAATAGGAGAATGTTTCTCCCTTCACTAGGCTCTGCAGTGTATGTGGAACGATCTGAATAGTTCTTTTCTTAATCAGCTTGAGATGAAAAAAAGTCAACTGGGCCTTTCCCTTCTTTGATATTTGAGATATTCTTGGAATGGTATTTCATTGCCCTTTGGTAGAATAGCTCACAAAAGCCAAATAATACTTTGTGTAAACTACAGACTTCCCTGAAAGAGTGTGTTTGAAATTTTTGACTCAGCTAACTTTCTGTCAAGTTAAACATCCAGTATCAGGAAGGAGTTTGAGCATTTGTAGAAAATTCTAACAAATTAAGAAAGAATTAAAGAAAATTCATTATGATCAACAAACTTGTAGGAGCTTTGTTTTATTGAATGTATCCCCCAAACTGATTTTTGTCTAGTTTTATTAAGATATGAATAGCATGCAATGCTGTATAAGCTTAGGGTGTACAGCATAGTGAAAACATACCTATATTGTGAAATCATTGTCACAGTAAGTTTAACTAACATCTATCACCTCCTATAATCAAAATTTTTTTCCCGTTCTGTTGAGAACTTTTAGTATTTCACTCTCTTAGCAACTTTCAAATATACCTTACAATATACCAGTTACACTGGTAACTAGTCATCATATTGTACATTAATTGCCAATCCTTATTTATCTTATAACTGGAAATTTTTACCTTTTGACCACTTTCAACCAATTCCCCACCTCACACCCCCTGCTTCTGCAGTAATCACAAATCTGATCTTTTTTTCTATGAGTTTGTTTGTTTGATTGAGTCCACATATAAGTGGGACCATATAGTATTTGTCTTTTTCCATCTGACTTATTTTACTTAGTGTAATGCCCTTGATATCCATGCATGTTGTTGCAGATGTCAGGGCATCCTTCCTTTTCATGGCTAAATAGCAGTCCACATACATATGATTATATTCATTTTCTTTGTACATTCATCTGTCAGTGAACACTTAGGTTATTTCCATATCTTGGCTGTTGTAAATGATGCTGTGTGAACATGAGAATACAGGTATCTCTTTGACAGAGTGATTTTGTTTCAAATATATACTCAGCAGTGGAATTGTTGGATCATATAGAACCAATTGTGGTTCTATTTTTAATTTTTTGAGGAACCTCCATACTGTTTTCTATGATGGTTGTACTGACTTACACTCTTACCACCAGCGTACAAGGGTTCCCTGTCCTGCACATTTTCACCAATATTTATCTCTTGTCTTTTTGATGTTAGACATTCTAACAGGCCTGAGGTGATATCTCATTGTAGTTTTAGTTTGCATTTCCCTATTACTTGGTGATGTTGTGTGCCTTTTCCTGTACCTGTTAGTCATTTGAAAATCTTCTTTGGAAAAATGTCTATTCAGGTCATTTTTTTCATTTTTAAATTGGATTAGTTTTTTTGGTTTTCTTTTTCATGTTTTGGTTTTTGCTATTGGGTTGTATGAATTTGTTATGCATTGTGAACATCCAAACTTATTTTTAAATTATTATTGATTTGGATTATACAGCACTCACCCTAATTTTGCACTTCGGGCTATCTATATACTATGGAGGCATAGTGGGTATAGGCCTCTTTCATAAGTTCTCTCAAATCAGCTTAAAGGATTTATTTAAAACACAGTGTTCAAAGGCACTAAGTAAAGTCTGTCCCTCATATCCAGTCATATCCAGTGGAAGAAGCTGAGGCATGGAATGGTCCAGAAACCACATTGAAATAGTATAAATAGTAGCAATATTAGAACTTAAAACCAGATCTCGACTTATTTTTATTGAACATTCTTGAATCATTTGTCCTTATTTTCCTAAGAACTTATAGTTTATTTGGCAAACCCATGCTCTCCCCAGTGCTACGAGCAGAATCCTATTTTCCCCATTCTCCTACTTACCACCACTCTTCAAATATACATGAATTTGGGAAAATATTTCTAAAATGTTGGCCTTTAAGTTTCACCAAACTTTCACTACCTCCCTTTAGCCCTTCCTGATGAATCAGAATATTGTAAAGATTTAGAGCCAGAGTAAAAAAAGAACTGGGTTTTGGTTCTAGTACTACCATTTATTCATAACCAGAGCAAGTTATTTAATATCGTGGTAGATTGTATTGGTGCTCTGCAAAGCTTCACTTTCTTCATTTCTTCCATGGGATCTGTGTTTTTCCACAAGAATGATGTCAGTTTTGGCTCTGCTCAGATAAGTTATCAAGAAGCAGCTTTGCTTGAATGTAACCAACATAGAGTATCATAAATGTGCTTAATGATTTGGTCTGCTCTCTTGTACTTCCGCCATCAGCCGTGAAAAGAGCATGCTCTGAGTAGCGGTTGGTCCCAGAAGAAAGAAGTCTTGAGCAGATTTAAACTCAAAGTGCTGCTTGTAGCCTGGAGCCTAGTTTGCTAATCCCCATTTAGCCCACAGAGCCATCCTAGCCAACCCGTAGACTTATTGGTAAGGAAACTAAATGTTTGTTTTTGTGAGTCATGGACATTTTTGGTTTGTTTATTAGGCAGCATTATAGTAATAGCTGACCAGCACGCTTTCTCTGTGTCTTAAATTCCTGATCTATAATGTGGGATAATATTTATGCTATACTTAATTCCTTAATGTTTGAAGATTCATTGAGATGATATATACATAACACGTTTAGAGCACTGTCAAGTTGTAGAAATACCTTCTGTTGTTACACATTATCTAGTGAACTATGCTCACCCCCAAGTAAGTTCATCAGTAAATATATGTTAGTATGCTTATATCATCTTGATATAACAAAGTAATACCTGCCAATAAAGGAGTCCAAGAAAACACTATGAGAGAGCTGAACTTGTCAGCATTACTTATACCTCTCTCCCAACTTCCTAAATCCTTGCTTAGGTAATGGGCAACATAAGTCCCTTGATGGGTAGCAGGTCTCTTCATTCTGCAAAATACGTTAGCACTTGTGCCTGTGTCTGTTACCTCCAAAGCAGATTAGGAATGTCTTAGGGCTGAAGCAGGCCCCTTGAGGTCCAGCTGACATTCCCAAGGCCCACGTCTGAGTTGCATACACACTGGAGACTTTCTATCTCAGACCCACGTATATCCCAATTCTCAGCCTGAGAGCTTTCTCCGATGCCACAGCACGTGGTTAGCTGGGTAGCCAAGAAGTGCCTCTGGGGGAGCCTGTAAGCCATGAGAGATGGCAGTTGGCTGATTAGTTCTCTAGTGTTTTGTTCTTCTGTGAGACATTTTGAGTAAGATTTTACTAGATTCCAGCAGAAGTGAGCCCCAGTTGCCAAAACTGGTAACCTGTTTACTGGCGTACCATTTACTGGGTTCTTCTTTTCCTTTCCTGTCTCACTGCCCTCCTCCCTTACTTGTACTTCCATGAATCATGTCCCCAAAAAACTGTCTCTTTCTCACAATATGCTTTTATGGGTAACCCATTCAGGCAGTGAATTAACCCATCTTTTGTCCTTTTATTTATCCTGTGTATTCGTGGGGCAGAAGGACCATGGCAGACATCTACACTTATTTTGATAAATTTATAATCAATTTTAAGTATCTTCTCTTTAATTCTGCAGCGAATGGAAGCTGATGTTTTTATATGGATAGGGTTGTTACCTCAGTGAAAGAAAGCTGCTTCACCCAAGGTTATGTGCCCTTCCTGGGGCACTCCATGTCAGATAACTGATTGATGAACTGGGGTGCAAAGTTTGTCCCTCCCCTTTCCTCAATTTGATACACCTCTGAAGGGGATTCCTATCTTCCCCTCCACCCAGAGAGCTGGGACGGTTATGGCCTGTTACAGTTGCATTACCACTCAACTTCTCATTCTGTCCATTCCTGCTTCTATTTCTTTCCTGTAGCAGTCGTTCCCAAGAGCACTTTCTGGTAAACCTCCTGCTTGCAAATCACTGTTTCAGTGTCTACTTGGTGCCGGGAGTGGTCTTTGGAAGTCGACTTTGAAATGGGATTTTGGAACTGGAGCATCCGCTGGCCCGCTGATAATGAGGACTCCGTCACAGACAGGAAGTGGGACACTCATTGCCCTGGACTCACGATTGTGGTGCAGGTGCTGTAAGCTGTAATGAACTGTAATGCGACACCAGTGAAGAGAATGCCTTGGCAGGTGCGATATCTCGGAGATCTGAGAGGTGTCAGGGAAGTGGTCACTGCAGACTGTGGGGTCTGGTAGCTGTTGCTTTGAACTGTTCCTAATTGAATGAGTGGAACAGAGCACAGACTCCAGAAGTAGACCGACGCTTATAGGTCAGTAGATTTTCAAACAAAGATGCCAAAGCAACAACAACAAAAAAAAGTGGTTATGACAACAGCTTCTGGAGCACCTGGATTCCAGGTGGATAACCATAGACTTTGGCCCTATTTCATAGCACACATAAAAATTAATCCAATATGAATCTTAGACTTTATTGTAAAATCCCAAACTACAAAGCTTCTAGAAGATAATATAGAAGAATAACAGGGTAGGCAAAGATTTTATAAGAAGGATAAACAGGAATAAGTTTTTTAAAATGATTAATTCTACTTTATTAAAATGAAAAACCTCTACTCATAAGAAGATACCAGCAAGAAAAATATTAGACAAGCCAGAGATTATAGTAAAATATTATATACATTACACATTAAAATGTATATTATATATTAAACAATTTAATAAAATAAGTATCTTTAATGAAGTCCTCAAATACAGATATATAAAGAAAATTCCTTTCACTCAATAAAAAAACAATTGGCAAAAGATTTGAATAGTTCAAACATTTTACAAGGAAATATGGTCAATAAGTACCAGAAAAACTGCTTGACATTATTAGTCACAAGGGAAATGCAAATATTGTTGGAATTAATTACCACTTCACACCCACCAGGATGGCTAAAATTAAAAAGACTATAAACACTAAATGTTGGCGAGAAGCTACAGCATCTGAAACTCATACACACTGCTAGAGGGAATATAAAGTGGTACAAGGACCTAGAATATAGTTTGATAGTTTCTTGTAAAGTTAAACAAAATCTACCCTATGACTCAGAAATTATATTCCTAAGTATTTACCCAAGAAAAAGGAAATTGTATGTCGGAAGAGATTTCACTGGAATTTTAGAGCAGCTTTATTTACAAAAGTCAAACCCAAGTATCTACCAACAGGAGAATGAATATACCAATTTTAGTCTATTCATATAATGCTACTCATCAGTAAAAAGGAGCTAAATACTAACATATGCAGCAACATGAATGAGTCTCAAAAACATTGTGCAAAGGAAAGAAGCAGGCACATGAGAATACGTTGTGTATGAACATCCAGACCTTGCAAAATGAACCTATAGTGGAAAAGATGACAATAGCAGTTTCTCCTGGGCATGGTGGCTGACTGAAAAGGGACCCTTAGCAACTTTCTAGGGTGAGGTCAATATTTTATATATAGATAAGAGTGTGGTGTATGGGTATATTCATTTGTCAAAACTCATCAAATGAAAACACTTAAAACCAGAGCATTTCACTGTGTATAAAATATACTTGAATAAAAGAAAATGATAAAAAATAAAAGCAAGTACACTAAGGATTTTACCAAAACTTTGGAGCCAGGCTGTTTTGAGCTTGTTTCGGTTTCAGATTCTCTCCTTTTAAATTATTTGTTGAGGGAATGATCATGTGGGAGAAAGTTTTTACAAAAATAAATTGCTATTACAAATCCCTAACCTAGAAATTCTTTCTGGGAATACAATGAGAAGCGTGGACCAAAAGGTATAATGTAAAGTTGTTTATTGAGTGTTTGATACCATATTTAGAGATAAAATATTTAATGGTCAAGAAATTATGGCACATTTGTAGGATGAATTATTTCAGAGCTAAAAATATTAAATACAGGAATTCTCCATTTTTTAATAGTTCACGTTACACCATTTCAATTTTACCAAAGATCTACATTGGTACCTGTTTCCGCTAACAAAAAGATATCCAAAGAGGTTTTTTTTTTCTGTTTTTTGTTTTTTGTTTTTAGTTTTACAAAAGAAAAAGAAGAAGAAGCAGAAGCAGCGGCAGGAAAAAGAGTATTCAGCATTTGATTTGCTCTGCAGCGAGCCCTCCTAGAGGCAACGCGCACGCCCCTCTCCCTGCAGCCGCAGAGCAGCCCCACCAAGCTCCTTACCGGGAACTGTACTCAGCATAGGGGCATCAAGCCGCCATAACTTTGAACTGTGTCTATGAGCATCTGTGCTTTATATGGATTCATTTTTTGCATCTGTTAACAGAGCTAACTGTCCTAAGGTATAAGAAAAACCTAGGAGTTATTTTTTGGGGTCTGGGAACTCTCAAAAATTTTTTCATATAAATTAATGGTAGCTACTGTTATGCTTTACACCATTTTGGCCTACAAAAGTTTCCACAGGAATGCTCTGCTTTCTGACAGCGGGGGACACCTGTAACTGTTATATAATGAGGTCAATTAACAGGGAACAATCTAGAATATAGAACTGAATAGGTAGTATGATTTCATCCTAACAAATCATAGGTGAGTGGAAAATCCTGGACAAATATGCACCAGATTATTAATAATGGTTATTCTGGGATTGTGGAGGACTTGTATTTTATTCTTGTTCAACTTTATTATCTGCATTTCTACTTACCCTTTTCTCATCTGCAATGAATCATAAGCATTATAAAGTTTGAATAGTGAAACAAAAGTAAAACCTAATGAAGCCCAGAGCTTTTTTTTTTTTCTTTGCTCTTCTGCAGGCATCCAGAAATGGCTAAATCATCTATAGAAGCGCATGGGAAACCCACCACGCTTTCTCAGAAACCAGCTGCTCAGTTCTTGCATAAAGGATACTGAATTAGAATTTTTTAAACCCTTCTGATGAAACCAACTCTCCTCTGGCTCTCTCGCTCATCTCTCTCCTCTCCATTCGGCTCCAATTCTGCTAGTCTCTGAACCATGAAGAGCAGCGATGCTCTTTAGGAGATTCTAGCAAACGCTGATATCACCAACTTCCATGCCATTCTAGAAATACATTTAATTTGGCTCCATTTCCTAGTCTGCAAACTTGTTTTCATCAAAATTGGAATCAGTGTGATAAGAAGTCATGTACATCTCAGCCCTCTGTTTGGTATTTTGCTGAAATTAAGTAAGCTCGGGATTCTGTAAGAGATTGTCCTGTGCTAGAAGCATTTGTACAAGCTTGCAGACACTGGGCATGGTGATCACTAGAAAAAACAATTTTTAACAACAGATCAGTTCATTAAAACCAAGGTGATGAATAATTCCATGTAAGAGGAGGTGAAAAGGGACTGAGGGGAGAGAAAGGAATATCAAAAATCTCTCCACGAGGTTTTATTTATCCAAAAGCAAATCCAAAGGTTGTTACAGGACAGTGCTCATAAAACAGGTCTGCAAAGAGAATATCCTACAAAAAATGCTGCCTGGCCCGCTTCACTGCCAGTTGAGTTCACAGTAGAAATACATTCAATTCCACATAGTAATAGTGCTTTAATAACAGATGAAAATATGTTTTATGGTGTGTGTTGATAACTAAATGCTTATCCTATATATAGAAATTCAAATAATTGGAATTTCTCATAGCCAGCATCCAGTTGAGACCACTGGAGAATACCTTGATATAGAAGGTTAAAATCAATAGACTGTGTTTTGGTTATTTTTCAGAAGGTGTCTGCTGTATGTTTAATATACTATATTTGTATTATGGGCTCTGGTTCCTGTAAATCTGAGGTCTCTCTTTCTTGAATGAATGAGGAGATAAGCAATTGAATTTGAAAGATACTTTATGCAACAGAAAAGCAATTTTGTTCCTGGTTATCAGAGGGCAAGAAGTGAACTAGCAATTGAATGCTAAATATTTTTAACCCTTGAGATTCTGGTTTACTCTGGGTTCAGTCTATCCTGGCTATAATGTTCCTTACAAGGGAGGAGCATTTGGTTGAAGGTTTAGTCAATTTGAATTAGTTGTCTTTTTCTGTGAATGTATATGGATTTATCTTAAAGAATCTCAAATTACCATTTTTAGAAAGGAAGGAAAGGAGGAAGATTCGCTTTTCTTCCAATGAGGACACATGAAGCACAGAATACTGTGTTGCTCTTCTTTGTGATGGGCTGGTGTTGGTTTTACCCATCATTTATGGTGTTCTCTGTAGGTCTTGGTGCTTCCATGGGGAAATGGAGGAGGCTGGCATTTTCCCACCAACTTCATGGTGAAACCTCATTGTCCAGCCCCATTTGTTTGCCAACAAGTTTTTAAGGAAGTGTATGACTTAAAAATTACTTGTTTTGAGTTGCCTGAGTGGCAAAGTCAGTTAAGTGTCTGACTCTTGGTTTTGGCTCAGATCTCAGCTTGTGATCTTAGGGTCCTGGGATCAAGCCCTGCCTCAGGCACTGCTCAGCAGGGAGTGTGCTTAAGATTCTCTTTTCCTCTCCCTTTGCACCCCCCTCCCCACTCCCTCTCTCTCTCAAATATATAAATCTTTTTTTTCTTTTTAAAGATTTTATTTATTTATTTGACAGAGAGAGATCACATGTAGGCAGAGAGGCAGGCAGAGAGAGAGAGAGAGAGAGAAGAGGAAGCAGGCTCCCCACTGAGGAGAGAGCCTGATGCGGGCCTCGATCCCAGGACCCTGAGATCAGGACCTGAGCTTAAGGCAGAGGCTTTAATCCACTGAGCCACCCAGGCTCCCTCAAATAAATAAATCGTTTTAAAAAATTATTTGTCTTAAATTCTTTACTCCTGAATCTCAGATAATAATGGTACTATATTGGTTATTTATGGATATAAGTGGTGCTAGTTTTTGCTCAGTGTTTCCAAAGATTGTATCGTGCCAAAGAGTGACGTTGTTTGGGTTATTAGTTTATAGCACAGCCTCCAAGATGGACCCTAGTGATCATCCCATCCTGGTACTGATGTCTTTGTGTAGTCCCCACCCATATTGCATCAGAGTTGGCCTTTGAGATGGATAATATGCAACAAAAGTGGCAGTGTGTGTCCTCTGAGGCTAGAACATGTAAGACATCTCCTCTTCTGCCTTGTTTTCTTGGCTCACTTACCATGCCATGAGGATACTCAGAATCTCAGTGGAAAGGCTGGTTTGACAACGGACTCAGGGAGGCCTCTTAAAACAACCAGCACCGCTGTGCCAGCCATGAGTGTGAGGCATCTGAGAAGTGGAGCCTCTAACTCCAGTCAAACCCTCTGATAACTACTGCCTGGCCAATATTGTGAGTGTAACCTCCTGGAAGACCCGGACCCAGTATCACTCAGCCCAGCTACACTCAGATTCCTGTCCCATAGAAACCGTGAGAGATTAAAAAAATAATAATAATACACATATATATGCTGCTGTTCCAAGCTGCTGATTGTTGGGGGTAATTTACAAATGTAATCATTGCTTTTAGTACATTAATTGCTAAGGTTAAAATCCCCCATAGGTTGTCTGACATGTACCTGCCACTTAGTTTATGCAAGTGTATTTGCCTCAACATTTTTTAAAAAAGATTTTATTTATTTATTTTACAGAGAAACACAGCCAGAGAGGGAACACAAGCAGGGAGAGTGAGAGAGGGAGAAGCAGGCCTCCCGCCGAGCAGGGAGCCAGATGCGGGGCTTGATCCTGGGTCTCTGGGATCATGACCTGAGCCGAAGGCAATTGCTCAACCAACTGAGCCATCCAGGCGCCCCTTGCCTCAATATTTTAACAACCATCAGGGTGTGATGGGGGTTCCAGCAGTCATTAAAAAGACAAATAAGTGTTGAACTGTGTGGTGAATTCCTCCTGACTTGCGAGTAAGAGAAGGAGGAACCATAAATGATAGACTCTCAAGAATTGTGATATAGGGAGGGTATGATGTAGCGAATAGAGTCTGCTTCCCAAATTCAACTCTTCTCACACTGTCAAGAGATTTTCCTGACTGGATCAGGTTGACCTGTCAATCTTAGAATAAACAGAAAATCTACAAGATATATATATCTATATTCACATACAAGATATATATATATCATATATATATATGATATATATATATGTACACACATGTATGTCTCAATAGCCCAATTGAATGTGTATTTATTGAGCCTATGCTGTATGGAGTTCACTCTGCTATGAATTCCAATCAATAGAGGACACAGAACCTGATTCCTGGCCCATTCGTTTTCATGACCTTTGAGGTTAGCAAAAGTAATCTTGGATGGAAGCCCTATAATCCCACCTTCCCTAACCCTCTGTCATTCAATTTACTCTTAGATCTCCAAGTTCTCCTACTTAGGTCTGAAGCTATCTGTTTGGAGATTTGATGTAAGCATTTATGAGTTGTCCTGCCAGAGGACTACATTTTTTTGTTTCCAAAATTTCTCACCCTTGGTCGCTTAGTCCCATCTTCCCAGTATTTACTGTTGACAAAGTCCACCATCTAATCTAGTTTCTTAATTACTGGTTGACCACCTTCCTTCTTTAGTTCTCCTATTTCTGCTTTGATTTATTGGAATGTATTTTATTAATAGGACAAGGTCTCTCCCTTTAAGAAACTTATAATTAAGTAGAGTACCAGATGAGACAGAGGAATGCACAAACTCTCATTTTGATCCCTACTCCCTAATGAACCAACTGTCCTTGAATCCACTCCATTTTCCATTCCTTAAGAATGATGGGAGAAATCTGGACTAACTACAGTTGACCAAACATAACCCATCAGGCCCAGTTTGTTGAAAATTACCTGCTCAAGTTCTCAAACCTGATTTCATGAGATTTATAGTTTAGTTAAAGAGGCAAGATCAAGTGGGGAAAAATTAAATAATAGGGGGCTTCATAACTACGATAATATAATGGATCTAATGAGACACAGAGATGGCTACCACTGAGTGACATACATGGACGTTGATTGTCATAGTATACAAAGGAAGGCCAGATTTTTCCAGGTGTGTCACCAGGGAAGGATCTTCAGGGGAAGCAGTATTTTGAGTTTGGTCTTAGTTACCACACAGGATTTGGATACTCCAGCTTGAGGAGGAAATTTGAACTGTAAGAAGAAACTTCTGTATAGCAGAAGTTTCAAAGCCAGTAGTACATAGGGTCTGGTAGGGACCCTGAACTGAGTAGAGGGAAAAAATGGAGAGAAGGCTGCAAAGGCAGTTTGGGGCATGTTGGGATCATCAAATGAGATACTATATGGGAAATAGTTTTGTAAATTTCAAGGCACCATAGAAATATGTGAAAGTATCATTACAATAGCAGAAAACATGGTGGTTGCCAGTAAAATAATATTTGACTTAGGGCTTTGTTATTTCTCTCAAAGGAAATATTTTTGAAGATCACACTTTGAATGGCTCTTCTCCATGTTCCATTGCCTGGAGCTATCTTTCTCTCTTATTGACTTCTTTTTAGCCACCTTTAGTACAAATGGTGAAACCGTAGAAAAACTTCAAGGCTTTGCTCTCTACTTCCTTTAAAGGTTCTTCATCCCTTTAAGAGTTGAGGCTTCTTTTTATAACTGGCAGCTTCAAATCCTGGAGGTCCTGCCTAGCCCTGAGGTTTGTTTACCACGCAGCAGGGATTTGTTTACCACCTGGTAAGAGAAGAGTCAAGAAGATAAAAGCCAATCAGGGAAATAGAAAGACAGAACCAGGCAGAAAATACCAAGAAAACAAGATTAGAAATACCAGACTCAAGTGGAGTTGACTCTAGCAAGATGGTAACCCTGGGAAGCCTGCTGAACACACATGTCACTTTATTGTGTAGATTGTTAGAGATGTGGTGCATCTTCTAAAATCACTCTGTGTTTGTGAACATGCAACACCATTTTAGATTTTTATGTGAAAAAAAATCCCCAATCACTTCATTTTCTTTTAAGTTCCCAAATATGCATGTTTCTGGCTCTCAAATTTTAGACTGGCTGCTCAGATCGTATTTGGGGAGAAGTCTTACTTGGGCTAATAAGTAGTTGATAAAATATCATTCATCCTGAAATGCTAAGACAACAGTGTTTTTTGTTTAACACAGTTCTTCAATAACTTAAGTTTCCATTGATAGATGTGAGGTACCATGATATTGTCAAGCAAAATCTGAATCCACAAATCAAATTATTTTAAACCAAGCATAAGTGTATTTTATTCTCTTTCTTTGGAAATTGGTGATCTGGTGTGGTTGTGGTTACGGTTATGATCACTGGTTATGGTGTGACTATAATTTTTTTCACCAATTAGTGAACCAGTGAACCAGAAATTCTCATATTTCATAAATTCTGGTTTTTGAAGTGTCTGGAAATGCAAGCTTTTAGTGTAGGAGTATTTTATAGGTTAATGTAGAATATTTATACCTTTGGTGATGATGAGGATTATTGAATTATTCTTAAAATCATTTAATATATATGTTTTTATAATCCATTTTTAGCCACTAGAGACTCTACATATGATACCTTTGATCTTGCTAATTCACTTGAATATGGAGTAAGATAAATGATTTTTGAGTATTTTAAAAAATAGAATTTGAAAATCATTGATTAAATTGGTTGATTATAGCTGGAAGCAATTGTTTCTTAGAGATTGGGTATTTATTGTGTTTGTATCATATTAAGAGTAGGATATGTAATTCAGAATACTTGAAACTGAAATTTGAGACCATCCAATACCATTAAAACATAATGAATCACTCATTCAACAGACATTTATCGAGCACCTACAAGTTTTTTAATAACTATGTTAGCCAGAGGTGTTTTGCAAATGTCAGCATCTAGAAATCAGGTAAAGAACAATGAACTCATTGCTACAAATTGAGTGGCAGGTAGGTAATTATCTTTCTAGAAAAGTAATGCAATATTATTTGTGTTGATAGGGGAAACATCTCTTTTTATTGGGAGTTCCCAATAAATGTCATTCCGATGGTGAGTCTAGAGCAGTCTGGGGCAAATTGTGGAGAAAGCAGGCACACCTTGAAAAAACGGAGGAGGCTCACACTTAGTAACTCTTCTTGGACTAATTTATTAGCCAGTGCTACACTTCAAAACCCTACAGCCCCTGGGGAACTGTGGGTATTTTGAAGATTCCAGGTAAAACCAGCAGAAAGGTAATTGTATCCTATGGATCTTGTGGGAGGAGGTAGGAAAGATTATTAGAGTTTATTAACCATCCTAAGGGATGTCCTATACACTTTTCTTAAGGACTTTACTGTCGTCTTTTGCTCTTCATAACCCCTTTAACCTTTAGCCTTTTCTTTCTTCCAATTAATTTTAAGTGTTTCTACATGAAATCATATTACCAAGCTTCTACTTTGACTAAAATATTGAAATGACTTTCTAATACACTGTAGATCTGACCCTAGGCATCTGAGTTTTTTCCAACCAATTTTCATTACTTGCTGGTAATTTCCACTCCTTTCAGGCAGAGTGGGCATGTCTTTCCTAACCCTTTCTCCCTGGAGAGTCAGTCATTCATTCTACACAAGTCTGTGGCTACCTACTTTTCGTACCATGCAGCCTGGGTTCTGGGGGCTACCAAAATACTGATTTAGATTCGGTCAATCTCAGAGAGGAGCCCATAGCCTAAAAAAACATGGACACATAAATGATTACAAAGGCAAAAACACCGCTATATGCTTGTGATGAACGAAGGCGTGAGAGCACATGGGAGAGGGTTACTGACTTCCAAGGGATCCCAGGAAGCCTTCACAGGAAAGATGATACTCCAACAGTATTGTGAAAGGTGAATATGTTTCCCATAGGAAAATAATAGAGAAATAACAAAAAATGAATAAAAGTATGCTTTGGGAATGAGCACATAGTGGAGTGAGAGACCTTGCAGTGATAAATAAGGCATCAAGAAGTAAATAATCAAAGCACATTTGGGCACATTTTTGAGAACAGGAATAAATTCAGAGATTCTCTTCAAGAGGGCAGAATGAGCTGCTGTCTGGGAAGTTCCCAGTCCAAGTGAAATAAAATGAGTGTTTGCAAAAGTACCTTTTGGAGCACCATAAAGAGAAAGGACATCTCTAGTGCCAGGGGTGAAAATGGACCCCATGGTGGGGAAGGCACCTGATGTGCCATGATCTATAAAGGTGGCTCGTCTAAAAGGCAGAAGCTGGGATGGAAGTCATGTCTGTGTTAAAGAGACAAAAAAGCACCCTGGGCTCCAGCATGAAATTAGGAAAAATTCCACGTACTGATGTGGGGATGAGGGATAAGGCAGAGCCAACTCCCATGGATGTTGCCACATAGTGCTGTTACCGCCATTGCTTTCTAAATCATCTGTACGCTTGGTTTTGATTTCCACTTTACTCCACGATTTGTTTAGGAAACGAGCTGCCATGCTCCTTGGTGGGCTTTCCTGTGGGGTGTGACGGGAGTTTATTTCTGGGTGCAAGGGCACCGTTTTCGTTCCTCGTGGTTGCCATGATGGAGACACTGGTTTCCAGTCACAGAATGTTCTCTGACAGTCTTCGGGGTCAGAGGTTTTACTCTAGAAAATGGAACAGGCTCCCATGTTCTGAGAATTGGTGAGGCTGGGGGCAGCACTATTGTATCCTCTTGAGGTAGCTGCTGGATACTATGACCCTGTGGCCAGTTCTACTGGATTCTCGAAATAGCCCCACAGTTCTGCTTAGCATCCTCTCTTGGTCTGTGTGCCTTCTATTGTCAGTTTATTCCCACTCATTTGATTGCCTACGTCTTCTACAAATTCCTCACTATTTTTCTGGCAACTTTGCTAGCTCCACTCCACTCACTTCTTAGTTTTCCAGTGCTGTCTTAGACTTATTTTCATATTTATTCTGTGATTTCACTGGAATTTTGCAAGGCGGGGAGGGTAAACTGGGTATCTGGCCAGCTTTCATGAGGACAGCAATGACCTAATTCTCTCTGTTGCCTAGTTCATATTCCTGATTCTTTAAAACCAAAGGAAACTATATTATTTATTAAGGTTGCTCCCCAGTCACTGAAGAAAAGTAAAATTGCTATAAGTACTGGAGAACAAAGAACAGTTGTTTTCTCTACACTTGCTTGATATTTCAGGATAGCACTAATGCCTCAGGAGTAAACTCTAGGATATCACTGTGTCCCTTTGTCTTAGAGATTCCATCTGCTAAACTGCTATGTCCTCCCACACCTGCCGTCTTGGTGAGCTACTTCAAGGATAGCTTCACTGACCGTGACTTAAAGGTAATTTTGTCAGTTTAGCAAAGGGAGGGCTTTTGTAGTAGCCTAAGAGACAACTTCGATTTGTATGTCTGTGTAACATGACGTTTAAATATCCTTTTTTCCTGTCTAAGTCTGGAGGAAAAAAAAATTCAAAGACATTATTTAGAGAGCCTTAGAAATGGTTCTTGGAATCAGGGAGCCTGGTATATTTGATTCAAACCTGAAAAAAAAAATCTATAGATGGGAGACTAGCCGAAGTGACCTATGGCAGCAGAGCAGGGGGCTGCATTTGAGAAGGGACCGCTTTCTCCTGAACAACGGTTCATGAGTTTCTGCTTCCTAGGACCAGATAAGCAATCTGTAGTAAAAACGTCTGTTTCAGGTCATTTCAAAATGAAGACTGAGAGGGCTTCTGCAAGGACTGAAAGAACCTCAGTTGACACAGGCTGCCACAGTCTGTTCGGGTGCAGAAGCCGAGGGGAGTCATGGGATACAAGCCCAAGGTGGAGGCTGCCCACATCCAGTGTGCCCACTGAGTCTGCAGGAGAGAGGACATATTCGTTTTCGTCTTCTTTGTCTTCTTTTTTTAAAGATTTATTTATTTATTTTAGAGAAAGAGGGCGTGAACAAGGGGAGGGACAAAGGGAGGGAGAGAGTCTTAAGCAAACTCCCCACTGAGCACAGAGCCCAGGCAGGGCTGGATCTCATGATCCTTAGATCATGAACTGAGCTGAAATAGAGAGTCAGACGCTCAACCAACCGAGCCACCCAGGCGCCCTGGACTTTAAATCAATGGTCTGAGGAAATCAACACAGATGACACTGGTGCCAGGAAAGTGATATTTCCTACACAGCATCTTTTTTCCTTCCTCCATGATCCCTTTACTCTTGGGGATGCCACTGGCCGCCCACACAGCAAGGCAAGTGGAATCGAATTTTAGACAGAGAAATAGCAAAGCCACTTGTGCTCCCTTTCTCCTCTATAGGTTTATAACCCAAAACAAATGTGAACTGGGGAATGGGGAGAAGCTTGAAATCTAAATGCAGTGCAGAACTTGGAATATTACATGGTACTTGGTAATTTACTTATCAGTAGACATCCTGGAGAGTCATGTGTCCAGAGGACATCTTCATAGCCAAGAGAGTCCAGAGAATCTTTGGGACTTGACTGAAATTTCCACAAGGCAAAGAGAATAAAAGAACCACAGGTTGCTTTATGAGTGCACCTTTCTTGTTCTCTCCATGTCTTACTTGTTCAAAGCAGGATGGACACAAAGTCTGCCCTGCCTGGGTTAGCGTTACTCTGCTGTGAGCCCCTCTCATCTCCCTCTGGTGGAATTTTCTTGGACAGAGTTGAGGGCATGATGATTTGGGCTCCTAGTCCCATCATGTCCTATTGTCATAGCTCTGAATTTCTCTTCTGTTACCTGGTGCTTTATCATTCTCATTAATTCAGGAACCTGAAATATTTTGTCATTTTTCTAACATTAAACCATAGAGGGAAGGAAAGGGACCTTCAATGGTTTTTAAAGTAAGTTTCCTGGGCCAGCAGCAACAGCATTACCTGGGAACTGGTTATGAATGCAAATTCTGTGGTTGACTCAATAAGAAAAGCCATGCCTGAGGTCCAACAATCCATTTTTTAACAATCCCATTAGGTGGTTTCCCCTAACATGCTAAAGTCTGAATGCTATAGGTGCTCAACAGAGCCTCATTTGATTAACCTTTTCAATTTTTTATTAATTTTTATTAACAAGTTTTTATTTTTATTTTTATTTAATTACTTACTTATTAATTAATTATATTAATTTTAATTAAACCTTTTGATTATAATGTCGGTATGTCTAAAATTGTTTTACCCCTTTAAAAACTGAGGGATATTGTCTGGCACAGTAGTGACCATTTGGGAAAACTTGCATGTGATCCTTTCTCATTTTGGACGATGTTATTCTGGAGTACAGAATTTCTGAAACATGTTGAACAGGAGGTGGTCCCTAGAACTCTGAATTCTAGCCCAAGTGTCTCCCAGTGATGCAGCAGGAGCCCAGCATCAGCAAGACCCAGTTTTGTGTCCTGTTGTTTGCTTCCTCCTAGTTGGATGATCTTGAGAAATTATTCAACATTTTTAAGCCTCAGTTTCATAAATGTTGACCCTGGGTTGCCAATAAAAGGACTAACCTTCTAATGACGGTTGAAAGGATTAAACACTCTGCTGTATATTTAATATGAGCAAAGCATTGAATTCAGTACCTGATGCAGAATACGCTTTCGATAGATGGCAATAGTTATTCCTGTAGCTGGATGTCCTCCACAAGGCTTGGGCTATACCTCAGGTGCTCCAGTCTGTCTCCAGAAGAAGGCTTGCCACAGATCTGCCACTGTCCAAGAGGTCCGGAAGTCCCATAGTTTATTCTGCTCCAAGGCCAGAACTGTCCCAGAGTTTTCCAGAACTCATGAGGATCTTCATTCATAGGTTGACCCAGTTTTCTTCTGTAATGTGTATGTGTGAGAAAGAGAGAGATGGAGAGACAGAGAGACAAAGACAGAGGGAGACAGAGAGGCTGAGTGGAAACCAGTGTTGGTGAGATGTCTAAAAATAGAAACTGAGCAGCTTCTTGCCCTTCCCAGCAGCCATGAATGTTAGAGAGACACAATCCCCTGCTAGACTTTGGGGACAGACTATCCCCAAATTGGCTAATTTTCTAATAATAAGTATTACCAAACAAAACACTTAGTTTCTCAGTTTAAAAGCATCTGTGTTCTAGTTAATTATTATAGAGTTTCCTTCTAGGATAAGAAGTATAAATTGCATTGTATTTGGGTTACTAAATGGGCCATTCAGGTGATTTTCTCAGGACAAAGAAAGTATTAGCTTTTCTGTGTGAGAAAAAAATTGCCTCCAACTTTAAGATGAGTCTTTCTAGTTTCTATCAGTCCCATCAAAGTTAAGAAAGATAACAAGCTAGCAGAGTAATTCAGAACAATGGGTTGAAAACAGCTGTCATCAAATCCTAGCTGGCCTCATGCAACTTGTTTGGTGTGGGAAAGTTGTTCACCCTCTGCAAACCAGAGAGAGTACGAAGGGCATCTCCTTCATTGTCATTGGGAGAGTTATACGAGAAATCAGAAGTAAAGCACGTAGCTCGATGTCTGGTACATGGATAGACTTCTTGTGGTTTTAGTTGTGTTGGGTCTTCTGAGAAGCAGACACTGAGGTAGGATTAAATAAAATAGAGATTAATTGGGAGATACAGCTGTGCTGGAGAAAGAGGAGGAAGCTGGTGAAGGTAGGGAGAGCTCATCTGACCCCCGAAGTAGGAAGGAAAGAAAGGATTGGGCAGGACAATCTCAGACTACAGCACAGTTCCAAGGGAGTTCGGCTCAGGCTAACGGAAAGACCACACTTCTCCTCTGGAGGGGGTGCTGCCTTATAAAGGAGTAGGTCAAGACTAGTACCCTGCCATGCTTCGTCGTTGAAGAAAGTGACCAGGGAAAGCAGGGCCTTGACACAGATGTGATAGTGGATCTAAAGGAGGGGTGGTACCGGGGGCTGTCAGTCAACCACGTTTTCTGAAGGCTGAGAGCCAACAGTACGTTCTCATGGCCACCACAGCTGTTTTGGTTACTAGGAGAGGTGAGAAAGGCCTTAGACAACCGTGCATTCTGGGCCCTGCACAAGAGGGGTGAAGAGAGGGCTGCAATCCAATTCCTGCTCCAGCTGATAAGCTGCGGACCTGTGGAACAGATGTCCTGGAGGGGACACCATTGTTGAATGCCTCACACGCGTGTCGGGGAGGGAGGGTCTTGCTGGGGTACTTTGTGCCTCTTTGCATTAAAGGACCTTGAAGGATACTAGCATATATGTGCGCCGTAGAGTACTGAGCAGGAGTGGGGCACTCCGATGAGACTTTATGGGGAAGTGACCTCGTAAACCAGGAAGCCGCTAGCGCCACATTAACTTACTCTCTGGAGGAAGGGGCAGGATCTGGAGGTTTCCTTAATACCAAAAATATGAGTTTTGGTAATTAATCATTTGAATTTAAGAGTGTCTCTTCTATTGAAAGCAATCAAACTCATCACCTAGTGAAAGGGGTCAAGTTCTAAAGACTTCATTTATCTCAACTCCTTTGTACTCAGCAGTGTCTGTGCAAATTGCTTATAAAGTGAAAGGCATGGGGGAAAAGGCACACAGAAGGCTTCTGAGGAAAGCTTTGTTTTAACTCTAGACATTTTCTCCATTTATTATCAGAGGAAACTACATCAAATATTCTCGAGCTGGAAACAATGATTAAAAGCACCCTTTTCATTTGATTCTGAAAAAAAAAAAAAAGAATGTAAGCTGTTAAGAAAAAAAAATCAACCCGTTGCAGGGTCTCCCAACCTGGAGGAAGTAGACAGGGCAGTAATGACGCTGACAAGACCCTGGGTGACGGAGTGGGCACCTTGAGTGGGTTCATCCAGGCTGTGTCCACACCTCGGTGATGAATCAGTTAACAGTCTACATAATCTTCACGTGTTGCAGCTAAGATTTCAGGTATTTTAAATCTAAATGAAGGCACTTTGCTTATCCTGTGTAAATGGAACTTACAAACAGAACTGCAATTTCGTTTAATAGCTATAAACCATTACTCTAATGGTTTGACAAATACCTATGAGGATAGACTGCAATATTTCATCCAAGACGGAACGGAATATTAAATAAATGTAACCTCCCAATGGGTTCTACTTTAACCCCCTACTAATTTTGGAGGGTGGATTTAAAAGCTGAAAGCATTTCCGAGTAAATGTTAGGGATGGCTGCAGCAGGTTCTGTGGTGAAGATTAGCACTTTATCTCGGTAATCACAAATCCTCTTTTCATCTTCCATTATCACTTCAAACTCATCACTGGAAAGTGCAGAACTTAACTCAGAAGTTGGAAACACCATTGCCTCATGTCTAACATATTGCTGGGGGATGGAAGCAATTAACTAATTTCTCTGCTCAATGTTATTGTTTTCCTGGGGACAAAAAACAAAACCAAACAAAAAAACCCCAACCCCCCAAACCCTAACAGTACATTTACAGACCCCATCTAGGTTGATATCAATGGAATCCAAAGTGCATGCCTCAGTAAAATGGACAGATGAGTCACCTTTCTGTAGTTAGAGAATATATATCAAAGACACCAACTCTTGACTCAAAGAATAAAGAGTCACCAGGGGACTTTCAAATAAGAGGCCTCGTAAGTTGGAAAATGTGAATGGTGTCTAGAAAAAAAATAGTTTCTATAATTATCTTCTGTAGTTAAAGATACTTTTGATGTTGCCTGATGTGGAGAGTGAGAAAAAATGGGACAATGCCCCAAGGACAATGTGTTCAAGGAGAAATGTGATAAGAAAGGGGACAGTTTTCATGCTGAGCAAAATACAGGTTGAGTTTTATTTGATTCATAAACTTTTTGTCTTCTGACGACATAGCACTTAGAGGCACCACAAATGAACTTTTATCCTGATGATCAGGGCAAACATCTGGGGGACCCACATAATTGATCACGTTGGTAATGACCCGAGCAAAATAATAGCAGCTACAAACCCTTCAGTTATAGCTGACTTAAAAAAACAAAAACAAAAACAAAAAACCTGAAACTGCTTGTAATGGCTGCTTTCAGTTTTTAGTTTTGTTTTGTGTTTGACTAGAGGGGAAAAATGTGCGGGAAGCCTCCGATTACCATAATAACAATCATCAGAAAACCAATCCAAAGGCAATTGGATTTTTAGAAAAGTGGGACTTATCAATTTATCCAATAGAGTTTTTCTTTTTCTTTTTCAGCTAATTTGATGGTGCTTAAAAATAATAAAAAAAAAAGGTCATTTCACAAGAACAGAGATTTTTACTAACGGAGTAGCCTGAGAAGCCAGACCTGAGAGAGATCTCAGTGTGGAAGAGACCTTCCCCGTCACCGGACCCATCCTTCCCCCTACTCTTGCTGCTTCCCATACTCGCTAATATCCAGCTGCTGCACCTGCAGCATCTCCAGAAACTGCTGTGAGGAGACCTGTTTCCAGCCACGGAGCCGGCGTGGGGTGCAGCCTTGCATTCTGATGAAAAAATTACATCTCTATGAATTTTCTAAATTGCATAATGGTGCTTCAAATGACAGGAAAAGGATACAAATACATACAATGAACTGATTTGAGGCATAAATTAGCCCCCTTCGTGCGAGATTGTGCTTCAAAATAAACTATGTGAAGCCTTCCTCCTTCCCTCAGCTCCTTCTCCCACCCCCATCCACCTGAGCGCCACAGCACAGCCCACGTGTCTGCGGACAGAACGGCAGGGGCCCCTCAGGAGCCCCTGTGTGTGAGTGTGTGTGTATATACGTGTGGGAACATATAAATACACTCAGGTGTTGAAACCGTTTTCCTCCCATCGGGAGCTTGAGATGCACGTGAGCACACACACAGACAGTCTTTCTTTCTCTCTGTCAGACACACACACACACACACACACACACACACACGGAAGTGGAAGAGTGTCTTTTAGACTGAGAGTAAGTGTTCTCTTCCAATTTTGGAATGGACAGCATAGCACATTCCCGCTCTTCATCACTGTATTCATAGGTGTAATTCCTAACGGTACTTGCAAGTCGAACCAGCTCTCCCTCAAAAGGAAAAAAGAAAGAAAAAAGCAGCCTCTGCTGTATTGAAACTTGCTTTTCATTGGAAAGATGCTGAAGGCAGAGGTGTACAACTGCTTACCTTTCAATATTCCATTTGCAAGAACATCTTTTCATTGATCTCTGTCTATATGTCCTGAAAGTGTGTGGTGTTAATTTGTTTCTTGAGATATAGATCACATAGTGTTACCAACACTTAACGCTTCCTGTTAAGGTTCTTGTAATGCGGTCTATTTTGACTCCTTTTGCAGCAAACTCACAACTACTATTGTAGACAGAACTCTCTACGAATCCAGACCAAACTAAACCGAACCCAGTTCCTATGAAGGCCAACGTCCAGTACTTCTGATGGCAGTTTATTTCCCAGTGGAAATATGCTTTGTCCTGATGTGCGTGCATGCTTTAGGAATCACTGAAAGGTAGTTTTATGGACAACTTCATGGTGACAAATGTGCTTCTCATTCACTGAACGCCAAAGAAAGAATTGTCTCAGTGATGTGTTTTGCTAAATTTTAAAATGTGAGGGAATTTTTTTAATTAAAATTCGACTACCCCATATTTTCAAGTATAACAGGTTTTAGAAGATGAAAAGGACTTTTAAAATTCATTTGTGAGTGCTACTGTTTTTGAATGTTTCCACCATGCTGCCAGCCCTTGTATCAAGAAATTTATTAACACTCTTGCATTTCACCGTCTCAAGGAATCACCCAAATGTGTATTTCCCCATTGCATATTCATGTAGAAACTAAGGTTCAGGGATTTTTGGTGGTTTGCTCAGAGTCAGGACAGATAACAATGCCAGCCCACTGGCTCAGTATTTATTCAAAATAATTCTGAATGCTTCAGGTAAAAGAAGGTCATGATTTTAAATCTCACTGGGCTGATAAAACAGGCATTACACTGAGGGTTTATATTATGATTTCCATGGCACTAGAACTTCATATGCATAAAGTGTTATTTTCTGACATTATGTAGCTTGATTTATTTTTATGGTAAGTCCATTGTAGGGTTTGATACATATTTAAACAAGAAAAAGGAAATTAAATCTTAAAAGATCATTTATATAAGATTAGAGAGACTATCCTAAATACACACATGTGGATAAGGGAAATGTTAACTAAACTGCATTTCATATCTGAGTCATATTCTCTTCCTGATCTTTTCTGTCTGAATGAAAAGTTTCTCAATCACTATGTTTTTACTGAGGGGAAAAAGGCATTTGGCTTATTCTTTTCAGTGGGTCCTGAAGTACCGGTGATGTTAGACTCTGTGAAAAACAGTTAATTTATTTAAAGGTATCTGAGGAAGGCTTAAGAGCTTTAAAGGGTACCTGATGGATATGGGCCTTACAAAAAGGTTTCTTCCCCCCTTTCGTCAAACTGAGCATGTTTGAGACTTTCAGAGCAAAGATTCACAGAGCAAATGATCCTCTTTTTGGCTACCTATACCTCTATCCCTCTCCCCCCCCCCCCAACTTTCAGCTACTCTAAGTCCTGCCTGCCCTCCCTGGGGACTCATGCAAGCTCAGCACACATATAATGCATTAAATCTTGTCCTTGCAAACGGGTTGGGAACTCTGGCTCTATTTGATAAGCAAGACTGATCTTCTATTTTTTTTTTTTAAGATTTTATTTATTTGACAGAGAGAAACACAGCCAGAGAGGGAGCATAAGCACGGGGAGTGAGAGAGGGAGAAGCAGGCTTCCTGCCTAGCAGGGAGCCCGATATGGGACTCGATCCCGGGTCTCCGGGATCATGACCCGAGCCGAAGGCAGTTGCTTAACCAACTGAGCCACCCAGGCGCCCCAAGATGATCTAGAGTCCAGACCAGAGTCGATACGATAGCTTGTGCCTTTTGAACAAGTACTGCCTGACTCTTGCTGGACACTTTGTCTACATTTTACCAAACGATGATGTTTTTATCATCTCAACATTGTAGTCATGTGATAGGCCTACACAGCAATTCTAGAGAAGGAACCAGTGATAGTAGGGGAAACTTCATTCCTGATTTTTTTTTTTAATATTTGGGATTTTGACTTATATTTGCAGTAAGGGGTTATGGATTGGGGTCATAGAATTGTGGCAGAAAAGTTAGAATGATGAAGTCAGAAATTAGATTTTTATTTTTTCTTTCTTTGCCTTTGCTCATTGAGACTATTTTCAGTGATCAAAAATAATTTTTTTATCCTGTGAATGTTAAGGGTGGAACCCCCTGAAACCCTCAAACATATTGACACTTGAAAAATAGTGGTTGAGTAAGACAACAAATTAATTCTAGATGCTTCTGCATCAGTGCAGAGGCAACATGCAGAAAAGAGCACATCATACCTCCACACACATCAACACAGCCTCTCACTTCCTGCATTTCCAGGGCACCACCACTCTCTCAGAGTTGAAGGGTCACACATCAAAGTCTTGCTGGACTTTCCTTCATCCTTCTGGTCCCATCAGCCACTGGGCCTATTCACTCCTTTTTATTCTCTCCACCACTACTCAGCCCATGCCTCATCACTTCTTGGCCCGATGTCCTGGTTTCCCACCCTTTTCCTCTAATGCCCCTGCACACACACCTGAGACGGACCCACATTCCCCATACTCAATTTGACATTCAAGAATCCCCAACATCGGGTGCCTGGGGTGGCTCAGTGGGTTAAGCCTCTGTCTTCGGCTCAGGTCATGATCTCAGGGTCCTGGGATCGAGGCCCACATCGGGCTCTCTCTGCTCAGCAGGGAGCCTGCTTCCTCCTCTCTCTCTGCCTGCCTCTCTGCCTACTTGTGATCTCTCTGTGTCAAATAAATAAATAAAATCTATTAAAAAAAAAAAAAAGAATCCCCAACACCTCCTTCACTTTTCCCTTGCTGGCCATATCTCCCTGTTACCTGTCTGTCTGGTCATCTGACTGCCTCCTCTTACTCTTTCTTAGTACATACTGTGGTCACTCCTGATTTATTGTCATTCATAATCTTTCCTACACATAGAAGCCATTCACACATACAGCCAATATTTATTAAATGCTTACTACATTTAAGAAGAACATTAGAAGCTGGGGACATACAGTGAGGTGGAGAGACACAATTTCTAACCCCCAAATCTTGTTACCCAGTCTTTTCCCTCAGCTAGTCTCAATCCTATTCACACTATTTACCTCTCCAAGGCCCTCGCTGCCTTCCTTCCATCCAGCTTACGGCAAATAATCTTTCTTTGAATTTTCCCAGCATTTACTATTCTTATCTCATATTTTGACAATTGGTCCATTCAGGCAGCAAACTTTTTTTAAAAGCACTCACTTCTTGCCAGAGACTTTGCTATTTTCCATGGATATATAACATTGTAAAATACACAATTTCTTACTTCAAGCCACTTACAATATTTACATAGCTGACAATAGTAACAGATGGTGGCTGTATAACGGGGGTGAAGAGTGCGTGCCCCTACAGAGCTGGTGCACCGAGTCCTCTCTATGTGGTTGTCATTTTCATAGTACCTAAGGACACACAGCGGCAGTGGAGCTAGGATTTGAACCACGACCCCCTCACTACAAAGTCGGACTTCCTCTTCAACATATTCGGAGGCAGGCAGGGTCTGTATTATCTCTCTGCATTCCTCTGAGTGCCTAAAACTTATTGGCACTTGGAAATATTTGTTGAAAAAAAGAATTTAGCCCTGTCTTGATAATATCTTGGTCCAAATATCAAATAAGCCTCTCTATGGGAGCAGGGGAGGCAACTGGTCTCCAGAAGGTGCAGTGGCCTCTGGGTTACCAAGTGGAGATTTGTTGGGGCAGAAACGTCTCATCTGCTCAATAAAGGGACATGGCAAAGAGACAGTTAGAAAATACCATATTCAGCTCCAATTGTAGACCATCTGAGCTGCTGAGATCTTGCTATAAAATGATAATAAATTTAGAGATCCTTCTGGGCTGAGGCTTGCTTAAAAGGGTAGAGTCAAGAGGTGAAACTCAGACAATCTGAGTGTTGAAAAGCTTTTTTTGGTTGCCTAGGATGTAAAATTTCACAAAGATCATTTTATTCAATAAAACAGACGTATAAAGAGCACCTACTTAAAATACACACACACACACACACACACACACACACACACTCTGGGGCACAGTCAGAGGGTCAAAAGGAGAAAAATAATAAAATATGCACTAGCATTACAGAGTAGCATCTATCAATAAAAATGATAATATAAAGTACTCTAATAAAGGTATAAAGGCGTATTGTACAGTGAGAAATTAATTCCAGCTGAGGAAGTTTGGATGACTTAATGACCAGCATAGGTTTTAAGTAAGCACAAAATATAGCTAACTACCGAGGCTAACATTTCTTGAAAAGGTATGTCAGGTTGAGAAAATAGCCAGAACAAAAGCCAGAGCAATATGGCTCAGGAAAGAAGCCAAGTTCTTTGGAAAACACACCTGCAAAGGTCATCGAAAGGTCCACCAAGGAAGGCTTTGCATCCCAGAGCCAAGAAGGGACATAGTAACCTCTTTGTGCGGTGAGTGAAGGAGTCATTGGAAATCTCAGGGCAACAACAAAAATGTCAGATGGGATAACACTGGTGAGTGATCGAGACAGAGTGTCCGTTGTAGTCAGGGGATGGAAAAATGTCAAAACCTCTGTATTGGCAAAGTCACAGCACGATGGCCATGCTCCTGCAGTAACGGCAGGGTACCCAGTCTGCTCCTGGCTCACCCTTAATCATCATTGTTCTTAGAATTAAAATATGTCAAGCATTTTCTCAGGTAATTTATTAGATCCTCTCAACTTAAACTTTTCCATTATTTTCTACATTTCTCCCTAGCACTTCTAAAAACGTGCAAGCTGTGCTTTATTGTATTAGCCCATCTTTTAATTGCATTTTACACTTTCTGAATGCTTTCCAACCACTAATAGTTTGTGATGACTACGTAGTCATCTGGAACCACTGTTTATTTTTAGCATCACAAAATCAGAGCACAGAGATATTTTTGCATTGAACTGAAAGTTTTCTATACATGGAAACTTCTTTAAGAAAACAAGATGTCAGACTGAAAACCAAGTTTTCTTCCAGATCAAGTTAGGGAGAGGACATTAAGCTTGGATGTCTCTTCCACTAACCTGCTATTTGACTAGGACATGCTTGGTTGGGTTTTTTGGTTGTTTTGTTTTGTTTTGTTTTTTGTTTTGTTTTGTTTTAATCTGCAAAAGTGACAAGAGTTGGTCTCTCTGATCTTCTATGGCCTCATCTACGCTAAAATGTGTAACTAGCCTAAAGACCCTTGAGGTTTGGAATTCAACTTTCCTTCCCAGAGACAATATCATGTATGTTCTTCCTTCATATAATATTTATGAGTTAAGTCTTGTATTAACTATATTGGAAGATTCTTATAAAACTTGATAGCATAGTACTTTGTATTTTAAGACAGAGGAATATTCGGGGTATACCTTTACAAAATAACTTGAATTAAAACTCCTTATCATAAAATGGGAGGCTGTTGAATCAGTCAACCGTCAAATTAGAGTTTGTGTCTCTAATCTGCCACTTAGTAGCTTTGCAACTGGGAGCAAGATATTCCACCCCCCTAAATCACAGTTTTTTTTCATATATAAAGTGGAGGTAATAAATGGGTTGTGCAAAGATTTATTAAGCTAATTGAAATAAAATATGCAAAGTCATAGCCCAGTGTTTTCATATATAATAAGCCCTCCAATATTACCTGCTAGTCTAATAATTACCTGACAATGCTGTAAAAATGGATTAGGCATGGTCCCAGCCCTTAAGTAAACAAGCACCGACAGGGAGATGAGGCATACTAAGAATGCTGTTTTTATGGGAAGGAAAGTGCTTTTTTCTTGATAACAGCCCAGATAAAAGACTGGGAATTCGGAAGTGGCATCTGCTTGTTTCTTATTTAGTGTTTGTACCATTGACCTTCAGCCACTGGTTGAAGAGCCTGCTTTCTGACAGCTTTGCATTGTTTCTGACTTCTTATTCACAAAATGCACAGGGAGAAGCTTCTCCCCAGAGCATGCTTGAGGGCTGGGAGTGAAAGCAACTCTTGCCGGTCTCTTCTGGGATGGGATCGCCCAGCTGTAGGAAGGCGGTAGGGCAAGGGATTCTGAAGATCTCAGGTTACAGCCTCCCGACAGCCACAGGGTCCAAGGACTATTAAAGGAGATAGTTCTTTGGAATCTTTAAGAATCTATCCTCCATTCATAAAAATATACTCTCTATTTCTTTGATTCTAACATACAGAAGGCACACCACCATTGTAATAACAGTTTGTGTGTGTGTGGCAAGGAAGGCAGCTGGAGAAACTGTTCCCTGAGAGTATATATCCCTTTGTCAAAAACATGCTAATTTTTAAAATGTTAAGAAGTATAACATAAATATGCCTCCGAGAATTGAAAAAGTGTAATGTTCTGGAGAAGCCAGTAGGCTGCACTGCACCGAAGTACAGAGTAACCCTAAGGCTCCTTCATTCACACCTCAAGTCCTTCAACAACGGCTCACTGAGGGTTGGCCGTGTCATCTTTGTAAAGTCCAGTTTGGGAATCCAAGCCGCCATCCTGTTTACTCATAAAAACAACTCTAGGTGTTATGGGTAAATGGCCTCTGGAAAACAAAGGTGAGCCAGGTTGGGGGAATAGGCCCAATCAGAACCCCCTTAATCTCCCTTCCCGGGAGTGTCCTGGGGAGGTATTTGGATGCAAACTAAGGGTGGGCTGCCGGATAGGGTGCTTGTGCTCAGATGAGAGGCGATGGAAATGCAAATTAACTCAGGCAAGCCATGGGAGTGGGTCAGCTCCGGTGCGGATGTGACCCTAGTCAGCTTGTGATTTGGGGGGTTGCCTGTAAAAGCTAGCCTGAGAAGTCGGGCGGGGTCCTTTTCTCCCCAGAGAGAAGAGACCCTGGCCCCAGGGCCAGTAAGAGTCTGATGCTTGGTGTGAAATAAAGCTCTGCTTGACCTTTGCTTTTGTATGAGCCTCGTTCCTTTGACCACAGACCCTATTATTATTTGGGGGCTCATCCGGGATCAAATGACGAGGGCTGAGCCAGCATCAGAATTTTGAGGAGAAAAGCCTCCGAAGGTAAGGTAGCATCTGGTTATTCTATTCTGTTCTGCTCTGTTCTGTCTGTGGAGCTCCAGGGGGGGTGGGGGTGGGCCACCGGGGGAGAAACTGGACACAGTATAGCTCCCCAGAGCTGGAGTGGATTCAGGGACACGTCATCCCTCCATCTGTGGTCACGAGGGGGTTCTAATACCTCTTGGTGATCAGAGGGGACTGAGAAAATCCCATCTGGGGTCACCAGGGGGTTAAAGTCTCAGTGATGGTGGGGGACTGAGAAAATCTCCCCCATCTGTGGTCGTGAGGGGCTTGTAAGCCCTCTTGGCAACCAGGGGATAGAGAAAGTCCCCCTGGGCTAGGTGGTTGCCAGGAGTTTGAGTCCCCTCACCTAGGCAGTTATGTTTATTTGACAGAAGGGGAGCCTGATCACATCTCATTAGTAGGGGCACTCGGGGTGGGGGGTGTCCAAGCTGTCTGAATGTGAAGAATGCCTGAGTGTGTGAGTGTGTCTGTAAGGCTCCACTCCTTCGGCTATGGAGTCTGAATGGGGTGCAACCTGAGTCTCGTGGGGCATCATATGGCATAATGGTCATTTACCTCCACGGGAGTAACCTGATCCGCGTTTATACGGATAGACTTTAGCTAAGATGCCCTGAAATTCCCATGAGGGACACGAACTACACAGCATCTAAGAGTACCCCATCCTTTGTCTGTGACGCCGTTCACATGGGAGGGAAGCCCAGTGAACCCACTGTCCCAGGTTGTGTGTGCACTTATGGCTGGAGAGGCAGCAGCACTCTGAGCTGTCTGGCGCGGTGCCATGGCCACGGGGCCCACCAACCAGCGAGAAGCTGTGCCCCGGGGCCCATAGGGTCGCAGGAGCAAAACGGCCACAGCTGAGGTGAGATGGGCCATACGGGTGTCGGAGCCCATGCCAGAGGCTCCCGGGGAGCCTCCTCAGCCACTGTGGCACTGATGGCTCTGCCGGCATGAACAGGAGGCTGGGGTGGGCGGCCCAAAGCAGAAAACTGAATTCTGGTGTGAGTTTACAGTCAGTTACTCCTTAATCTTCACTGGAGATTAAGGTCTCTAAAGAGTACAAAATTCTCTTCACTATAACTAAGACTGATGGAAATAAGGGAAGCAGCTCTGTATATGGAAAGGGATGTGGATGTAAGAAACGTAAAAAGCAGGAATGCAATTTTCCTGAAGGTAAATTTGTCCTAATGAGATGGTTGTTTGGGAAAAAATGGCGTGGGACAAAAACTGAATGCAAAGTTTATGGGGGGAAAACTTTGGAACGAAATTTTGGATAAGATTGGCACGGACCAAGATTGAAATAAATAGGTTTTAAAGTATAAGGTTGAAACTCTGCTTTCTCTTTGTTCAAAAAGGCAAGGTTTTCTCCCATTGTTGGTCTGCTCTTGATAAGAAAAGATTGCTTCCTCTGCCTGATCAGAGAAACCAGTTTCTGTGATTTGCATTTAATCCTATTTAGGCTTGTGTTTCAAGACTGACTGCTGGTGTTCATAGAGTTGAGTCTGACTTGATATCCAGGTGTACTTTTTGAACTAGGTATTTTAAGGTAAAGATGATAAACTTGGGAAAAAATTTGCTTGATGATGGTTCTGAGCAAATACAGCTCTTCTGTTTCAGGTGTGTTACTTTAAAGACTGAGACCCCCTCCCTCTCTGCCCACGGTGCAGAAGGTTGCCACGGCAGCGGCAGGCCCAGTGCAGCAGCGCAGCTGGAGGACAGGAGCGGGGTGCCCACCGTGAGCACCTGGCCCTCCGGCGCACAAGGCCCGCCTGAGCAGCCCAGCCCTGCCTGGCAGGTGAATGGGGATGCGGAGCGGCGGGCACTGGAGGCTGCAGCCCTGCTAGGTCCGTGTTCGGCTCAAACGTGGCGCCCAAGGCTGGGTACATCTGCCAGGCTTGAGCAACGCTGCTGAGAGGGGGCTATGAGCGGTGCTGGCGTTTCCCCGGCTGCCTGGAATGGGGCACCGTGAACCACAGGGCCATCGTGAAGGAGGGTTGGCTGCACAGGAGAGGGGAGTGCATCAAAACCTGGCGGCCCCGTTCCTGCTCAAGAGCGACGTCACCTTCATCGGCTACAGGGAGCGGCCCCAGGACGTCCAGCAGCCGGAGATGCCTCTCAACTTCTCTGTCGCTCAGCCTCAGCTGATGGAAGCTGCCAAGACCCAACACCTTCATTATCCGCTGCCTGCAGTGACCATAGTCATCGAGAGGACCTTCCACGCAGACTCTCCAGATGAGAGGGAGGAATGGATGCGAGCCATTCAGATGGTTGCCAACAGCCTCCAGCAGCTGAGCCCAGGTGAGGACCCCATGGACTGTTAGCAGGGCTCAGGCCAATGTGCCCATGAAGGAGGTCATTGTGGGAAGGAGGTCACCCACACGCTCGCGGAGAACCGTGTTCTCCAGAACTCCAGGCATCCGTTCCTGACAGCCCTGAAGTACTCCTTCCAGACCCACGACCCCCTCTGCTTCGTCATGGAGTGGGGTAAGGACAGCGAGTGGAGGCCCTGCTTCCTGCAGTTCTACTCAGCCAGCGGCATGGCCTGAGCGAGGCCCACTGGCTATGCCCCTGCTGCTGATGGCGGCTTCGAGGAATGGGTAGGAAGCCCCGAGGGCAACTTGTATCCTTGTGCTGTGGGCCGGCAGCCCACCTTGAAGAAAGAGGGTCTTGCAGGGTTTTTTTAGACGTGGCCTTGGCCTTCAGAATGAAGGCTGGTTCCGGGACCCCCTCCAGGACAGGGGTACCTGGAGGACAAGTCGGGGACCCCCTTTAACTAGCATGGGGACAGAACCTAGGACCGATGGAAAATACTGGGGCCCGAGGCCTGGGCCAGCACCCTAAGGGGAATTCAGGAGCCTTGGCTAGGCCCTCCAGCCCAAGCAGACCCTGCAGACGGCATGAAGGACATCCCTTTGGGTAGGGCCACTTAGACTCCCAAAAGCAGGTGGTGGGGAAGGGGAGACCTGTGGGAGCTACTGCATGTCCGAGAACAGTGACATCTACATCACCAGTGAGGAAGAGGACTGCAGGGAGCCTCCGCCTGGCCTGTAGGAGAAGGAGTTCCAGCTCTATGTGAACCTCTTCCAGAACCTCAGGCTAGGATTAAGGTGGAGGGAAAATCAATGGACTTCTTGTGGACAGTATGTTGAATAGCAGCAGAGGACTGTTTGCTGTGATTCACCCTAAAGCCTTGTAAGCCTGGAGTTCTCTGTGTGGAACATGGCTTACAGACATTTCTTGCGCAGGGTGTCGGTTAAGACTCTCGGCGGCTCTGTGGGTTTATAGCTTCCGTTGATAACGGGAATGCTGTGCTCAGTGTTCACAGATGCTTCCCACCTGCTCCCCTATTGGGAACACAGTTATACCTGTGTTCACTGCAGGACGTTGGCTTGTGGCGCTGTCTCTGGGTGGGTGCTTGAGTATGGATGGTTTTTGGTGCTGTCCCCCCCAGACTCCAAACACAGCCCACAGCAAGCCAGGTGGGGGTCCTCCCTGGAGACTAGGACCTCGCCAACCAGGACTGAACTTTGTTGTTACTTTTATTGTTGTCTGATGATATGGGAGCTTCTGAGTCAGGTGGTACTGCAGAATGGAAAAAGGCTTAACATGCTGTTTTTGGTAAAAAGGGGGGCTCTGTGTAGCCCTGGAAAGGGACTGCTGTTTTTGGGTATTAGCAGTTGCGGCCCCCTGGTTTTACTGTTGCTGATATTGCCCTGGTGTCTTTTGTACAAAAGGGTCAAAGATTTGACCTATTTCCAAGAAAAGGGGGGAATGTAAGGTCCAGTTTTAGAATCCAAGCCGCCATCCTGTTTACTCATAAAAACAGCTCTAGGTATTTTGGATAAATGGCCCCTGGAAAACAAAGATGAGCCAGGTTGAGGGGATACACCCAATCAGTAACCCCCTTAATCTCCCAGGAAGGTATTTGGATGCAAACTAAGGGTGGGCTGCCTGATACCAGTGCTTGTGCTCATATGAGAGGCCATGGAAGTACAAATTAACTCAGGCAAGCCAGGTGAGTGGGTCAGCTCCAGTGCCGATGTGACCCTAGTCAGCTTGTGATTTGGGGGGAATGCCTATAAAAGCTGGCGTGAGAAGTCGGGCAGGGTCCTTTTCTCCCCAGAGAGAAGAGACCCTGGCCCCAGGGCCAGTAAGAGTCTGATGCTTGGTACGAAATAAAGCTCTGCTTGACCTTTGCTTTTGTATGAGCCTTGTTCCTTTGACCACGGACCCTATTAATCTTCAAGACGATGAATGAGGCTGGTTAAGACACAGTTCAGCAAACAGGAGCCCTGCGTGCCAACCGGCACATGTGATCGTGACATAGTAAGTGTCCATGTTTGGACACCAACGATGCATTAGCTAATGGCCTGGGCCACAGGACCAGGGAGGGCTTTGGGAATCTATAGAGGGGAAGTGACTACTGGGGTCTGTGTGTCATGCCTCCACATTCAAAGGGACACCAGATGGGCTAGGAGTGCAGTGGTGCTGTGGAAGCCAAGTGTGGTGTCTCCGTTTCCAGCGTCTAGCTGGGCAATGATCGTTTTGATCATTCTGACCTGCAGATCTTTTCTCTTGTGTCCACGACCTCTGTCTGCTTCAGCTCTCAATGCTCATCTCAGATTCAGCTCTCAATGCTCATCTCAGATTCTCCTTTTCAGACACCACCTGGGAATCAGATACTTGCTCCAAATCCAGCTTCTCCCCTTAGCTGCATTTATTCTCTTCTCTTAACTTCATTTCCCATGTCTACAGGTAAAACCCGCATATGCTTTCTGCCTTATGCTGAGTGACCCGGGACCACTCTCCTCTCTTGTTGAGGGGTTTGGGGGTGGGTAGTAGAAAATCTGAAACCCTCCAGTTTGGGAGGATGGGTGAAGAAGGGAGGGGAGGAGAGAATTCTAAGCAAACAGAGAAGCAATGGGGAAGAGTTGCAGGATTTTTACTTTCCTTGATTTGTAATAGTGGGGATGATTTTACCTAACTTGTAAGGCATAGTGAGATGGAAATAAATGAAGGAGACTATATAAAATGTGCCCAGGGGATTGATGGCATGTAATTTTCTTTTTTAAAAGATTTTATTTATTTGACAGAGAAACACAGCTAGAGAGGGGACAGGAGGAGGGGGAGTGTGAAAGTAGAAGCAGGCTTCCCGCTGAGCAGGGAGCCTGATGTGAGGCTGGATCCTGGGACTCCTGGATCATGACCTAAGCCGAAGGCAGATGCTTAACGACTGAGCCACCCAGGCACCATATTAAATAAATTTTCAACAAATGTATCTTATCTTCCCAAGCTTATGTGGTAGGCAGCTTTTGTCAGAGAAGTTCTGTTGTCTCCAGTAGAAGCCACAGAAGAGTCCTTCTGCAGGTTTGTCCAGGTCTGGCCTCTAGAATGTTATCTGGATAACTGGACCCATGGTAACTGAAAATTGCTTCATGATTTCATGAGCATCTCACTTAACTGCCCGCTCCGTCCTCTCCTAACATATGCCTGGGCGAAGGTCAATCATGAGGCTTGTTTTGAGAACCTCTGATTAGATGAAGAGCTGTTGTATTCTCTGTGTGTGTGCCTGTGTCTGTGTATGCGTGCATGTGTGTGAATATGTGTATGTGCATGCATGTGACTGTGTGTGTGTGTGTGTGTGTGTGTGTTAGGTAGAATAATTGGGTAAAGGAAGCCAGAAAGAGATGGAAAATAAGGGAAGATGCTGACAACCCTCAAAATTTCTGTATGGTGTCAGAGCTAAATGGAATATATATTTGAACATTACTTTTTTAAAAAATTATTTCATATCTATTAAACATATTTTTGCTAAAATGCATTTTGCATAAACTAGAGAATGTATAAGTTCCTATGCTAATGTCTGGTTCATGGGCCTAGGAGAAGCACAGCCCCATACGGACTGTAGTGAGGTCAATTCCTGGCCACTGGAATGGACTCAATGGTATATTTACCCAAGGCAGGCAGAAGAAGACATAGTTCAGGAAGTGAGCTCATGCTATAGCTGTAATCAAGAGGGGAAGCGAAGGTTAATATCAAGGAACAAGTACTAGGTGACAGGTCCAATGGCATGCATGAAACAGTAAATAATGGACAAACAAGAAGCCAAGAGCCGAGGACACCAGAGACACTTTAGACAGTAGTCATCGAGTGTGGTTTTATTATTTCAAGAAGGTGTCGGACACCTAGCAAGGCATATAGTTCTTGATTAACTAGAGTTTTAGAATGTTTTCCCTGGGACTTTGGAAATGGCACAAGTACTTTGCTTGAATATAAATGACCTTGATTTATTTTGAATCAAAGAATAATTGAATCATAGATCTCCAGGGTTTGGAGAAGGGGCATTTGAATTCAATTAACAGAATGACTGCTGATGTTCAATCCATTCTTGAGCATCCAAACAATTGACTAATTTGTACAATAGGAAATGTGTTCCTTCTTGAAATAAACAAGTATCATACCTTCCTGTGACTCTAAGGGAATGTGAGACTATCCCATTTCATATTTCATTTAATTCCATTGACTTCATGTTTCCCTCCATTTATCCTAGATTTCCTCTCTAAGTCATGAGAACAAATCTCATTATCTTGTATGGAAACTACGTAATACGTTATATTTTGTATAACTTCATTATGTCTACTTTATCAACATATTTCAATTAGAGCTTTGGGGATGAGATAGGGGAAATCTGGTGAAAACTCAAAGTTCATTCACCTACCACAATATACTCAATATGCCTATAATAAATGAAGGACATTGGCTAACTATAGGATTCATCTCATTAGTTTAGCATAGTCTATATACATAAGACAAATTCACACGGAAAATGACAGCTACCTCTTTGAAGAAACCATCATGAAAGATGTTGAATCAAAATCAACTATCATTTCTGAGCCATCGAATTCAGAGAATTTCCAAGTGGAGTTGACTTCTTTGGGTTATAGATTCCGTAAGGCCAGATTTATAATTGCCCTGCCTTAATTCAGGACGTCACTAATTGTAACTGGACTGACAGCATATGTCCATTTCAAATGCTTTCATCTACAAATCTCTGTGACGGGCTAGACGCCTTTCCTAAATAATTCCCGATGCAGAGGTATGTATTAAAAACAGCTTGTCAAATTGACTAAGGGAGACTCGATGTTGCCCAGTCCATCTCCCTACACAGACACATTTTGACACAGTGTATTTGAGTGCTAATAATGACATTAGAAGATGTTGGAAAGAGATCTAATTCAGCATGCAGAAGTGACTTCGCTGTCATCTCCTATTTTCTGCGCAATTGACAGCAGATACTTGGGGCTGAATTTTTATTTCAGGTCAAATTTCCAAGGCATGAGGCTGTCTGTTAGAAACAGATAAGACCAAAACCAATACGAGAGCACTTGTTGGAAGTGTCAGTGGTGCTGAGAATTTGAAAGGGATGCTTCAGTTTTCTGTTTAGGACATGACACAACAACATATGTTTTGGCATCAAGAAAAACCAACCAGCAGCTCCCTGTCATTTTTCCATGGTTCCTACTGGGAAGATTTCAGGAGAGAAGTCTGATTTCTTTGGGAGATGAGATGATTTTAAAAAAGACAAAAAAAAACAACACACACACACACACACAAAAAAAACAAAACAAACCCCCCCCCCCCGAGCTTCTTTTGTCATTTTATTTTCTCCTTGCTGATATTTCCCAGAATATCTCTAGGAAATCCAACTGACCAGAATTTTTTTTTTTGACATAAAGACCAATAAACCATACTTTAAGACATCTATGATGAAACGATAGTGTTTGGGTAACTGAATCTACTGAAAAAAGTGTTGGGAATCAATAAAGTCGAAGGTTTATAAAGTCATTCAGATTTGATGACTCACTGAATTAAAAGGGAAAACGCACGTGTGTTTTAAAAGTTTACTTTGTACACGTTCTGGGTCAGTCTCTGCCTAATTGATAGCCCCCTGTCTGGCAAGCACACTCCCGCTTCCTTCAGCTCGACCACACTAAGTTAACATGCACCCAGCCAAACTATAGCTAATGCCACCATTTTATTGCTAAGAGCAGTTTTATGGCCTGTGTAACATTTTGTCACTTTAAGTTTAAATTTGAACTACTTCCACGAAGACAAGAGTTTTATTGTTGGACCGGAAGCTTCAACATCAAAGTCAATGTCTGAACATGTTCACAGTCTTAAACTGACAAAATTCTCTCTTTCCAGAACACAATTCCCAGTACCCAAGAGTATCCTGTATTTCTTACATCCCGAATGAGATTGCAAGTGGTGATTTTCTTTTCCCTTTCTGTGCCTGCTTTATTTCTATGAGTATTATTAAACATTTCCTGTGGCATTGAATTAAAATTTGTCATTTTATTTTTCTTCTCAAAAAAGAGTGATTTAAAACCCAACCATGCACATAAAGAGATGATTTGATGTAGTACCCTCAACAATTTGTCATCATAGATGGTTCATTCTTTGAAGTAGAAGCCTTGGGGAACCCTAAATTCCAAACCTGAAACTGCCTCACAGGAGACCCTATTTGCAATTTGTAGCAAAAGTGAACCCTCCTGGACTCATTAATCTCAGGAGACTCATGTCTCATATTGTTCCCATTTCCCAGCAGCTTTGCCTCGGGGACAAGCACTTGCCTGCCTTTTGCATTTTTTTTCCTGTGTAGTTGGATTTCTTCGCAATACTCTACGTAAACAATAGATTTTACAACATCATTGCCACAAGGTCTTTCTATAAACAGATATTTTCCATGAGTCTGTGAAATTGCCATTGCTTTGATCTGTATTTATACAACTTGTATAAGGTAAAACCATAAAGCTATGATCTTTTTACTTTTAAATAGCAAACATTTTTCCTACAACTGAATGTTTTTCAAAAATGATCTCTTCTGGACACTACGGACCAGTTCCAGGAAATCTGCCATTGTCAAACTTTTCCAGAAAAGTCTCTATTTGAGTTTCCTCTGGAGTTAGTGTATAATTTCTAAGAAAATGCTTCACTGTTGTTTAAATGGTCCACTCACAATTTATGGGTTTTTTGGCCATTGTTTGCCAATAACACTGTTATCTTTTCTTATTAATGAGTATGGTTATAAGAATTGACTGCACCATTGACTGATCATTTCAAAACAATAAAAACCTACTTTCAGAGGCAGAGTAACCATACTGTGGTGGACAATTGAAAGAATAAATCCCTGTCTCTAAACACAGTTCTGAAAAAGGAGATCCCAAATTATTTTAATCTCTGGTATCAGGACCAGAATAAGTGAATTATCTCTCATGATCCTTTGTGGGTATAAAATTCTGTAAGTTGCTTAGCTAAACTTTGTGTATTCATTTAATAATATAACTACACTTTATTCTCAATATAATACTTTTTCCTTTGTTGATCATTTTTATACTTCACCTGCCAGTGAACACTCAGCAGTTAGGGCCTTAACTGGTGACCTAGTTTTCTCAGTTCCACTGAAAATGTTTCGCATGAACCAGTCATTCCCTAAGTAGATCCAGATAAAAGCACACATGCACATGCGTGCACATGCATGCATGATTATACAAAGTATTCCTTTTATCAGTAAATTCTTTAATGGGCTTTTAAGCCCATTTCTGTGTATTCACATGGTTGACACCTTGTGTCTTTCATTTAACATGGTTCTTTCCCTATAGCTCCCCGGTTACTACATTGTAGAAGGCCACCTCTATGCTTGCACAGAAAGCAGAAATCCCTGTGGGATATTTATCATTGAAGATTTTCTTTTGTTCCAGGAACTTGGTGTAATCGTTTGCATAACGGTTCCCTATTCTTGAAGTCATTCCATGGGGCCCTTGAGAACATCATAACTTGAAGACAGGACAAGATACTCTTCTGGAGAAGAGAGGATGGGATACCCTTCATTGTGTGAGGCAATGGTTTATTCTCCAAATAGTTCTAATAGGATGTTCCAGCTATTGCAGAGAGTGTAACATGACCTTCTTCCATTTTTTTCCTCCAGGGCCCGGTGAGGGAGGAGCAGCAGATTAATTGTCCATTCTAGTATGACTGTTTCCCCAAGCGACAAGGAGGAGCAAAGAGTGTGTACAGATTATTTGAGGGTATTGCCAAGTCATCTTCTCACTAAAACTGTTTGGAAATCTCTGTATGTCTTAAATACTGCTGAGCCAGGGATTAAGTCAGGAGGGATTTCTGTGTCTCAGATTCAATACTTGTAGGCACAGAAGGGATAAGCCTAGCGCGAAGAGAAGTGTAGCCATGTAGAGAGAGGTCAAATATCCCTGGATGAATCCCTTCTCTATCACACACTGTTGGTTGTTACTAAGAAATTCCTCTGTTGAGTAGCATATCTGCTACCTTTACCCCAATACTAAATCTGTGGGAAAATCTAATTTAGGTCAAGAAACTCTACTGTCCATGGAGACACTGTGAAAGCATAAACCTTAAACAACTGATGCCATTTGTGATTTTTAACCAGCTAGAGTGGTTTCTTTCAAAAGTTAATATTTATCTTGCCATAATATTTACCTTCACACAGTAAGTGCTATTTTCCCATGACTGCAATGAAGAATTGTGGTAAGATAAACTCACCTCTATAAGATAAATGTCAGATATTTAATGAAAATCACTGGATGAGCATCTCAGGTTTACTTTGAATTTGCTGAGGTTCTGGACTTCCAGTAAAATTTAGCTCACAAAATTTTCCAAATATGAGCCCTTGTGATCAAAACTGGGGTTTGCAAGAAATGAATTCTGAGAAGACATCGGTCTTAGCAAATGGACAGCTGGTCTGGGAAGGCAGAGATGTGAATTCTCTTCACTGTTCAGATACTGATGGGTTGAGAGATTCTCTTGGCTTAGTTTTATCTATAAAATGATGGATTTAACCAGGTAATCTCCAAGATCCTGTCCTATTCTGAGATTCTGTGATTTTATGTTAATGTACGTTCATTATCCATCATAAAATTCATATTCCAGTATTTCTTGTATAAGACATTGTAAATGATTTTAAAGATAAAAGAGATGTGAGGTGTGTCATCTACTGGCAAGAAATCCCATCTTTGAGAGAGAGGGATAGATGCATGAAGAGCCACATAACAGTCCACTTTTTGGTAAACTTAGATATTTTCCTGGAAGAAATTGAAAAGAGATGGAGTCCTTGGTTGGTGCTGGATAATTTGATTTATGATTACAAATATTTAGGGCTGTTTTCCATAAAGTGCTCCGATGTCCCTCTTGTGACTCTCTTGGAAGAGGTTGAAGTCCTGGAGTGCAGTGAAGAGCCTCTCACCTCAGCTGGAAGGAGGACTACTCCATTTGCACTTGTTTAATGTCTGGGCTTCCTTGTCAAATCTAATTTGAAGGTAAGAGTCTGCTTCTCTCTAGAGTTTGAGAGCCTTTACTCATGGTATTAAACACACCTCAACTAGCATCTCACCTTCCACTTCATCAAGATCTTCCTCCCTTCCTTGAAAACCTCTGTTAAAGCATGTTTCTTGTAGAACTGCCACAGACTGAACTGTGTTCTCCCACAATCCACATGTTGAAGCCCAAGGCTGACTTACCAACTGTCACTGAATTTGGAGATAGAGTTTTTATGAGGTAAGTCAGATGGAATGAGACCATAAGCATAAGGCCCTGATTCAACAGGATGAGTGTCCTGAGGAGGAGAGATACCAGAGAGCCTGTTCTCTGTCTTTCCCCAGGAGTACACACCGTAAAAGGCTACATGGAGAGACACAGCATGAGGCAGCTGCCAACAAGGCAGGAAAAGAGTTCTCACTAGAGACGGACCCAGCTGGATCTTGAACTTCTAGCCTCCAGAACTGTGAGAAAATAAGCTTTTGTGGTTTAAGCCCTCTAGTCTATAATATTTTGTGATGGCAGCCTGCACCAATGAAGACAAGAACGCTAACCTCGGCCACATGAGGGACAAGTTTCTCTTTAAATCACTTCCTAGGCATAGGTTTTTCCCTAGAGCAATGAGTTCAATATGAAGAACTGAAATGAAAACGAAATGTGGTGTGTAACTAACTTTGAACAACCGCTGCTGGTTGCCGGTCATATGCTGGTGTGCCCGAGGTTGAGTTGTTAGGAGGTGGTCACGGGAATATAAAGTTTGTAGGTATAAACAGCCCTGTGCACATTAGCTCCCCGAGGAACGTAAACTCTGGAGAGCAGTATTTTGCAGTCACCAGCACATTATGGGAATGCAAGAAAAAAAAAAATCAGAAATAACAAAATCACTAACAGGTAGGTAGCCAAATATTATTATCATTTTATAGAGGAGTAGCCAAAAGGTCAAGTATCTTGTTCAAAGTGACACAGAGTAGGAGAGTCGAGCCCCGGAATTATTAACTTCTGTTTTCTAATCTAGTGAACCTGAGGTTACAGAATCAGACTAGGAAGGTCAAAGCTATCAGTTTTATGTCACTCGGTAGTTATGAGGTGCTACACGCGTCGCTCCTGTTCTTTTGTCCCCTCACTGGGGAGCCGCTTGATGACTGTATCCGCAGCAACCTCCCGCATCCTGGGAAACCTGAACCTGAAACCAGAGACTATATTCAAAGTCAGCACCTCTGACTGGCTGTGGATTTCAGCACTGCTGCTCTCTAGGCCGTTCCACAGTGGCATCTAATCAGAATCACTCTCGCTCAATCTGTTTCCTTTGTTGGGAAAAGGTCTGGTGATCTCTTGAGAAGAGTCCGGGGGCTTCTGGTGGTGAGCACCCGGGAAACCTGTTCCAAGACTCAATACCAGAAGCAGTGCCCCTGACCACTGAAGGCGGGACTGGTCCCCCACGCTCTGCAGCCAGCCCACAGCTTCTGAAAGATTGTGTTCCGTGGTTAGATGGTTAGATCTCCATTTGGAAAGGATACTTGATGAAAGGATGCCTCCTGAAAAGGCTCTGTAGTAATTAATCAGCGGTCACCTTCCTTTGCCTCCCTAAGGTTTCGGTGCTGTTGCTCATGTCTTCCCTCAAATTCTCGCTCTCTCTTTTTGGCTCAGGGACAATAGGCTGACTTCTACAATAGACACTCCTGTCCTTATTCACGTCTATTTGGTACCCTCCTCCCCAGAGGTGGAGCGGATTCTCAAATTCAGGGCTCGGTGACAATTACCAGCTGCTGCCGAGGACAACAGGGCTCACATCCTGAAACCAAAACGTCATATCACGCTGCTATCAAGTTAAATCAGGCAGAATACATACCAAAAAAATGTGAAGGGTGTGTGGTAGAGTTCTGGTTTCGACTTTCCATTCCTTCTCAGTGGAAATCTGTGAAGAAACTTTCTTTTGTGACTTAGGGAATAAGCGGTACTTGTTCTGGTTCAGTTTGTGAGTATTTTAGATTCTGATGGTCCTTTCTGTGTGTACCTTTATATGTGTTGCTGAATTTGTTACTTCTTTGCATCAGTGTCTTTATTACTATTTCTGGATTAATCTCAAATTCTACTTATGTGACTGTTAAGAGCTAATTAGGGAACTGAATCTATTTCTGTTGTTTTCCAACATCCATTCTGATACCAACGGGAAGTCCTACAATCCAATTAAATTCTGACACTAACCACCTGAATGAAGTTAGCACAGACCCCACAGGTCAAGGGGCTCAGTATCACAAGACTGTCCTCATTTGGGCTGCCATCTGTAAGTCCCAGCTGTCCTCAATACTTCTGTGCACCCATACTTCTCTACAGTCAGCTACAGATTTATGAGTTCCCATAATCTCTCAGGTTTGGAAATTCACTAGAATGACTCAGAACTCAGGAAAGTGCTGTACTTACAATTACTGTTGTTATTGGAAAGGATACAACTCAGGACTAGCCAACTGCAAGAGATGCATAGCTTAAGGAATAGAGAGGGTTCGCTCAGAGTTTCCATACTTTCTCAGGGCATGCCCCCTCTCCTAGAACATCATTGTGTCCACTAACTCAGAAACTCCCCAAACTCATTGTTCAAGATCTTTTACGCAGGTTTTATTACTCAGACAAGATTGATTAAATCATTGGCCATTGGTAAATGAATCTAGTCTCTAGCCCCTCCCTCCCCAGAGGCTATCTGGGTGCCTCACCAAAGAGCACCTCATGGGCACAACAAAGACATTCTTCTCCCTCAGAAAATTCCAAGGGATTTGGAAGCTCTTGAGCAGGAATGTGTACAAAACCCAAATACATATTTTATTTTACTACACTGTTGTTTTTCTTCCCTCTTCTATGCTCAGTACACTGAGAGTTCATTATTCCAACCGAGTTTTTTAGTGAGGTAAGCAGAATTCTGAGATGGCCCTCAATATTCCTGCTCCTCACTGTACTCTTCTTGTATATACGCCTCCCCTGAGTGTGGGCAGGACCTGGGAACATACCGGGATTATGTTATAGGGTAAAGGTGAAGGGATTTTGCAGATGTAAATGAGGTCCCTCAGTTGACTTTTGAGTTAATCAAAGGGAGGTTATCCTAAGTGAGCCTGACAGAACCAGGTATGCCCTTAAAAGAGGGTCTAGAGGATAGAGAACTGCCCCCCAACACACTGGACTTGAAGGGGCAAGCTGACAAATTTTACAGCTAAAAGTCAATGAATTCTGCCAATGACCACGTGAGCCTCAAAGAGGATCCCAGCAGCCTTAGCTGACAATACACCAGGCTGAGACTCAAGTTCTATAAGTTAATACCTCCCTTTCAATATCTTGGCTTTAGAGTCTTGACTTCCAATCATGTCTTAACCGCATCAGGACCTAATCTATTGACCTTATGGCCTTTTCTTTTTTTTTTTTTTTAAAGATTTTATTTATTTATTCAACAGAGATCACGAGTAGGCAGAGAGGCAGGCAGAAAGAGAGGAGGAAGCAGGCTCCCTGCTGAGCAAAGAGCCCAATGCGGCCTCAATATCAGGACCCTGAGATCACGACCTGAACTGAAGGCAGAGGCTTTAACCCACTGAGCCACCCAGTGCCCAACCTTATGGCCTTTTTAAGGAAGCCTTGTTACGGGGCGCCTGGGTGGCTCAGTTGTTAAGCATCTGCCTTCCACTCCGGACGTGATCCCAAGGTCCTGGGATCAAGCCCCACATCAGGCTCCCTGCTCAGCAGGAATCCTGCTTCTCTCTCTCCCACCCCCACTGCTTGTGTTCCCTCTCTCTCCGTGTCTCTCTCTGTGTCAAATAAATAAATAAAATCTTTAAAAAAAAAAAAAAGGTTTGTTACAGAAAATGCGAATTCAGACTGGGGTGGAGGAAGTGAAAGTGAGACTGCATGGGGATGGAGGAGCTCCTGACATCAGTAGGAAGACAAAAGTCAAGCCAACGTTTTGGGACTAAGAGATCTGGAAGACAGAGCTGCCAGCAACTGGATTAAGAAAAACTATGCTTGGAGCAGGTTGGAGGGCAGGAGGATGGTTAGAGTTCCTCTGTGGATATATTGAATCTGAGACGTCCAAGTTGAGTTGTTAGTTAGATACACAAGTCTGGAAATCGAGAGAGCTTTGGGCTAGAGAACATACTTCTCAAACTTGATGGCAAGGAAACTACTTAAAGCTAGATGAAATCACCCGGGGAATGAATATACAAAGAGAATAAAAAAGGTCTAGAGTCTGCGCCCTGGGACAGTGCAATATTTAAGGGGTCAAAGAGGAGAAGAAAGAAAGAGAAACCCTGATTTCCTGCATGCCCAGTGAAGAGACTGTATAGAAGAAGGAGTAGCTTTTTAAAATTTCCTTGACAGCTCCAGGAAATAGGAACCGGAATTAACCACTTGACACAAGAACATGGATGGCATTGGTGACCATTACAAAAATAATTTTGGTGGCCAACTGGAAAGACTTTAATAAAGAATGGGAAGGGGAAAGTAGAGAAAAATACACACAGTTGTTCCAAGGAATTTTGCTTGTGGAGCAGGAACTATTAGGGAAAGTGGAGTAAAGGAAGTTTATTGTTTTTTTAATATGGAAAAGGCTGGCATATTTGTATGCTCCTGGAAACAATCCTGTTGAGAAGGAAGTAGGATGGTGTAGGAAATCATGGGGAGAATTGTGGCAGCATTGTTTGGGTTGTGAGAGTGGGTGGGGTATAATACATGAATGGAAGTACTGGCATAAGTCAGGAACGTGGGAGTTCATCAAGGTGGGAAGGCAGATTCTGGTAGGTGGGAAAATGTGACAGCAGGACTCTGCAGAGCTTTCTTTCTCACTGCTTTTATTTTTTTTAGTAAAGTAGAAAGCAGGAGTCAACAGTCAAGAATGAGGATAGTGAAGGAGCATTAGGGTTTCCAGATAAAAGAGGAGGAAGAAAAGTGGAAGAAGAGTAGATGAGTGAATGCACTAGGGTTATATAAGATGATTGAAGCAAATGCTTTTTAAAACAATCTATGGTGTGATATGATATATATTCTGATATATAATATAATCATGTATAATAATATGATTGCCTAGCAGCATTAAGGAGCCACTTGAAACTTGTAAATTAGTGGTGAGTTGCATATTTTGTTCCAGCTACATTCCGTGGTACAGGGGCAGAGCGGGTGGTACAGTTTTGTTAGAAGAACGTATCAAAGCAAGGAGTAAGAAGCAAAGGAGTACAAGCAATTTACACTGGAGTGTTGGGGAAGGGATTTTAAAGTCAATGAGGAAGGAAGTGAAGACATTTAGAGGTGAAAGTCATTGAAAGGTTGTAAGATCATCACCATTAGAGGTTGTGATGGAACCCAAAAATTGGAGTTGGGATACTAAAAGGAATAAACTGGAAAAATTGGAGATGATCAGCAGAATGAGGAGCATGAAGCAGGGTTAATGGGCAGCTTTCGCTGTTGGTGATGACAGGGTCTATGGTGTGACCCTGGGGACGGGAGAATTAGTGGGGAGTACCAGGTGAGTGGAGGAGAGACACCCAAAGCACTAAGAGGTCAAGTTGTTACAGGGATCATTTACACAATCACCCAGGAGGGGGCGTGGGCGATTGTGGGGAGGCTGGAGGGAGGACAGATTCCAGTAGAGCAAGAATATGAAAGGAATACCCAGAGAATATATTCTAATTATTAGTTGGATTTCCTGCTGACCTTCCTTATAGTATCCAGGGGGAAAAGCCAGCACAACCTATGCATTTAGAAAGCTATCATCCCCCAAATTATTTATTTCATCTGCTTTGTAGATGTATCTTATTTGTATCCATAATATTAGCTGCAAAAGAATATTTATCCTTGGGACATTTTCTTCTTACATATTCCAGCTGAAATGGGCCATGGAAATGATGTTTATGTAGCTAAGATTTTCACTGTGCAAATGATCTTTAACTACTTAATTGGCTTTGATAGATCAAAAGTAGGGAAAGCAATCTGCATGCTGGGCTGTGACTTTATAGGCTTATATATTTGGGAGGTGTTAGTAAGGTAGAAAACTAAAGCTTGTAGATTACTTATTATTATCAAGGTAAGAAATAGGAATTGTAATTTCTATTACAAATTCTAAGTAATGGGTCCTATAAACCTAGGAGTTTCCTTACTGGTTGAAAGTAGTTTAAAAACACAAACAAAAGGAAAGACTAGCCTTGTAAATTGTGAGTATTTGTTTATTTTGTTAATTTCTTTGTGTAACAAAGTGCCTTTCATTTGGTCAGCCAGTACTTAAAGTTTTAGCTTTCTTCCAATTGATATGCCAAAGGCAATAAATTATGCACAGTGCTGCTAAAAACAAAGCCAGTTTGCAGGGTGGGAGTGGGGAGGAAATAATAATTACCAAAGACCAGAATTACAGTCAACATTAAACCACATAATGTTGGCCCACAACTCTTTCCCTGCCTCTGTTACTACCACAATGGCAATTGGTATTTATAAGCTGCATAACATGCCCCCAAATTATTGGCTTTAATGTGCCAAGAACCTTAAAGAAAGTAAAATGCTAGAATAAACCATTCTCCTCCCTTGCCCTTCTCATTCTTTCCAATCCAGAGTTTTGATCGTCCTATGGCTGATTTTTGTCTTCCCATCCAAGTTTCCACACGTCCTCTCTCATCTGTCCTTTAACTGGAATATGCCTAACTCTGTTTTCCAAATTTCATGAAATGGTAATTTCCCTAAAGTTCTTTCTTCTTATTTTCATTCTTTATTTTGTTTGAGAAGTTCCAACTGGGGACCCTGAAAGTGAAGTTGAGGTCAATTGTAAGGCAGTTGGATAGCCCTGCTGTGAGGCATTGGAAAGCCTACTTTCCAATGTACTTGACCTACTGATGATTTTGCAGTCTGGACTTTCCTGGGCCCCTGGGTGGAAGGGGGCTGATAATACCTTTCACATTCAGCATTTACATAGGTAGGTAAACTAGTGATGGTCTGCATTCCTTTTATCTCTGTACTATTATGGGCTCCACTGTGGTCAGAGTACAGTTAGGTAGTTAGAGATGAGGTTCTTTGACTCTCAGCTCTTTACTAAATGGATATATAAAGTTTTTTTGCTCATTTTATTCTCCCAGGTGTAAGCACATATAGGTATAAATGGTGTTCTTGTCTCCACAGACTTGGGAGGACTTGTATCCACTTGGGAATATCTGTAGTGAAATACTATGATGCCAGTAGCCCACAAAAAGAATGTAGGAGTCCCCATGAAGAGAATTATCAAATTCTCCCTCTCCCGATTTTCACTTTCTCTTTTTTGCATTGGTGAGGGAATTGAAGTAGTATTATACTGGGAGGAAAGGGTCTTTGCTTTTCTGGAGCTCAAGAAAGTTTCCTTTTGTAAGCAGGGCTTGAAATGGTCTACCGTTTGCCCTAATGGCTTCAGTGGAAGTGTGAGTTAGTAAAAGATTCTTGAACCATTTGGTCTCCATTCAACAAACAAGTTTGTGTTTGTTCATTACATTATCCTGACATCATGGGAAAATTACAGTAACAAATGTAGAATTTACAGTAAAACATTATAGGCTAATGGAAATTTTCATTGTCTTTAGATTGAACAATACAAACCATACACTAAAACTACTTTTAAGGTTAGCTACAAGAGCTCACTTTTAGAATAAGACTAACAAGAAGTCTTTAAATATAAAAATCACAGACTACCTAATCTCTGGAAGGATCTGAAACCCAATTGGGGGAACTTTTGATAGAAAACCTCAAATGAATTGAACACTCAGGAAATAAGGGTATTCCAGTCAATTAAACTGAAATGAGTACTGACTCACTACCATTTCAAGCATACAATAGTTAACCTTTTTTCCTTAGTGACTTCAGTGTCTATAATAGAATCTTTACTTGATGATTAACTGTAGCAGAGTTCTCAAATTCATCAGGCTGATGTAGTTCTTCACTATAGAGGTGTAGTTTCTAAGCCTTCCGAAGACCATTCACATCTTCTACCTCACTTGATGGTCACGAGGTTAAGACAGATCTTTATAGTCCAAGAGTAGGTATAAACTCTGTAGGAAATTGTATTGAATATATCCTCATCTCGAGCTTCCTCTCTTCCATCCCTTTCTTTTTAAAAACCATTGGTATCAACCTTTTTTCTCATCATATACAGCAAACACATGATCATCTATAGCTCTGCTTACAATTATTTCAGCTTTTGGTTTACATGTCTATAATGGTTTTCATATTGATAAGAGAACAGACTTAACCTCAGATGTAACTCTAAGAAAGGAAGAATATAGTACATTTATGCTTATTAATGTAACTTCATGTGATCTCTCATATAGAAAAGTAAGTTCTGACATGAAGTTTGAGTAAATTCCTTCAGTTCTCCAAAGTTGGTTTGGGGATAGAGAGCTACAAATTATACAAATGAGGTTCACATCATGATTAAGGCATATTATTTTCCATTTTTTTATTTGAAGATTTAATTCACCACCTTGAAAAATATGAACACAGACCAAAATTTAACACATGTAAGAATTGATACGGAAAATGGCAGAACCATCTGACTTCATAAAGAATAAATTTTAAATTATCAAATAATTTATTCAGTGTCTCTAGGTGTCTCCTTCTTTGTAGGTTTTATGAGAGTTATACATGAAATGCAGATTGTGGTCTTTACTGCAAAATGCATCTTCTTGAGAAGTAACACATATATATAAACCAGATGACCTATGGTTACAGATGCTAAAAGTATTGAAATTAGTGGTATATACCTCTAGTTGGTCATGGAGAAGGCCAGAGATTCTGCATTTTTAATGAGCTGCCAGGTCAAATGATTCTGGTCTGTGGACTACACTTTGAGTTGGAAGAATATAGATCAGCACTATCCAATAGAAATTTAATTTAAGCTAGAATGTGAGCCACATATGTAATTTTAAATCTTTTAGTGGTCCTATGAAAAAAGTAAAAAGAGATGAGGGAAATTAACTTTAATGCTTTTTGACTTAATCAAAAATATATAAAAATATCATTTTGACAGGTAATCAAAATTATTAATATATTTGTATATAATTATTGATACATTTTACATTCATTTTTCACTTTAAGTCTTCAAAATGCAGTGTTTGTCTAACACTTACAGAACATCTCAATTCAAACTAGCCATGTCTCAGGCGCCAATAGCACATGTGGCTAGTGGCAGTGGACCAGACAGAAGAGATAGAATGTGTGCCAGAGGACCACAGACAGGACAAAGGAAAATCAATGATCATAGCAAAGGAAATGGCAGGAAGCTTGACAGTGAAGGCTGGATATGATTTGCAAAAAAAACTGGTGGTATTTAGAGTAGAATAGCTTCAATGAGAGAGTATCTGATAGATTAAGCCCATTCAGAAGTTTAGTGATACCCAGACTTCAGTTTTTAAAGGGAAGGGAACTAGACTTAGGTTATAGCCAAGACCCCACTGGGACAGATAGGTTCTTGTCTTACTTCTGTCTTGAACGGTGGACAAGGTATTACAAAGCACTGGTGTCTTAATTTGTCGGCATATGAGGAATGGAAACAATTTACAAGGTTGACTTTTAATATGCAAATGGAAGGTCTATCTGGTTTTGTGTCTAAATAGAAGGAGCCAATACCCAAGATATCACTGAGATCTTCCTGGAGTTGCATAAAACTGTTTAGGTCTCCACCAGTCCTGTCAAATTCCCTTGCCCTTTATAGAGCATAAGTTTTTAGGAAGGAATTTGTCAGAAATAGAAATTGGTGGATCCTGGGCTCTGTGACTATTCATGAAGGTGATGTCCTTTACACTGAGGGTTCCTATGAAAATATAAGGTCGTGTAAATGAGGAATAAAAGGTCTAGCACATAACACATAACCAATGGGTGATTGATGTTATGACTATGATCACTCTTGTCAGTATCATTATCACTACGTTAAAATTTGTTGGAGCCCATTTGCATTCAGTGGCATGGTGCCCAGGCAGCAGGTGCACACTCAAAAGCACCCTCAAGTATTAGAGCCTTCCCTGCAGCAAGCAAAGCTTTCTCTCCCTCTCATTTACTGAGTTACTGAAGATGGAATTCTGCATTCTGATTACCCTAAATCCAGAAAGATTCTTCACATGGTTAGTTCTCCCAGTCATTCCTGGGCTCCACAATGCCCAAGCTGACTCCTACAACCCCCCCTCCCTCACAGCAGGGTTTACCATTCCAGGGTAATCTCTTTGAGGCTGAAATGATTTTAATGGCAGGTTTTGATTTATGGTCACAGAGTTTCTCACTATTGATTGCTCCTAGGGGTGTGTTTTTTTTAAGAGGGATAATCATAGTTAAAGATCTGCATTGAATATTTTGTGGCCCCCACTTCTCTTAAAGAAGACTCATTTCCTTATGGCCCCAATGATGTTAGTTTGAGGCAGCTTAATGACTCTCTCCCTTTCTTAATATAAAATATGGGATAACTTTCTTATTTGACTGTCTTCTCACCATCTGGAGCTGGAGTGTCTTGTGTTCAGACCTTAGAGCTAACACTCAAACTTCTCCTGCTTATGTTCATAGTGACTGTTAGCACTATTATGAGTCATTGAAGAGAAATTCAAGTTACGTATTAAATCAGAGGATGATTTAGGCGACAATAAGCATTGTATGCCTCATTGAAGAGCTGACTCACAAAAGCATCAGTTGTTTCCTATGGAACTTCTTTAGGAAATGTCATGAGGGTGCTGGAATTTGGGGGTGCAGGTTTTGGCTCCCACGCAGAACCCAACTCCTTTCTTCAGCATTGTTTCTATACACTTTCAAGCAAGCGGCCAGATGTCAACTGCTCTGACCATCTTTGGACAAGGCTTTAATTAACCCCTTTATTGGGAGACAACCAGTCATTTCACATGCCTTCCTGGAAAGTTTTCTTCTAATGGTGATAAAATGGGCCATTTTGTCCATGGAGTTGTCCAAGGTGCCTGCTTTGCGTGGGGCAAGGCTCACTCCATGCAGATGTGACCTCAGTGTCCACTGGCAGGCTGGGATCCCTCACAGTGTTCATTTGGGTTCAGAAGCATGACCACCTACATCCTTATTTCCTGCTTTCTTTCATGATTTCATGATTCTCCTCTTTCATTCATGACTTTCTGCACTAGTTGGCTCCACATTCTTGGGAATTTCTTAAATCATAGTGATGACAAATAGTTGACTATGAAGCTCATCTTAGCTGGCAGTGAAGCTAGCTTATGCGTGAGGAATGTGTCTGTGTTCTGTTTACTTATGCTGGTTTCCCTTTTAGATGGTATATTTGGAACTATCTGAAACAATATGGGTTGAGGGCAGCTTTGAATGAGGAAACAAGAGCATCCTTTTTCTCCCTGGTTAAGTTTAAAAAGATTTATTACTCAACTATGTACAACTCTGCTAGTTACTGCAGGGGATGTACAAGGGATATAAGATAGAGCCTGGCTTTAGGGAGTGAGAAGAGAGGTCAAGAATTTTGAGCACTTACTGTCTGCAGAGCATTGTGAAAGAGATAAAGGAGTAAAACACAAAAATATACAAGTAATATTTATAGTTGAAATGATAAACTATATGTGATTGCATATTCAGTGAATGGTACTAATGATCAGAGCCATGGTTATATTCTGAGTGAAGAAAGGATACCATAGGATGGAAGAGGACCCTGGAAGGCACACCTAGAATAATCTTTCTAAAATGCCAATCTGATGGTATCAGCCTGTACCGCCCCATTGAAAATCAATCCTGGGAACCAGTGATTTTTCCTGCTCTACTTCTGCAGCCTCATCTCTTGCGCTCTCTGTCTAGAATGTGATGCTCCTGCCATACTGAAAATTGACCCCAGTTTTTCGAAAGTTCTAGTTTGTACACCTCAGAAATTTTACTTTGGCTTTCCTTCTGCTTGGGGCATTTAAAAAATTTCTCTTGCCTTGCTAATTCTTACCAATTCTTAGAACATTTCTGAGATATGCCCTGGGTTCCATATCTAGGTTAGGTGCTTTCTTGTCCTATTAATTTTACTGTAATGACTGAAGCTTCTTTGTGTTTCTCCCCAGTTAGTCTCTGTTCACTGAGAGGTGAGAAACCCGTCAGCTGCACCAGTCCATCCAAGGACAGGGATGGAGGTCTGGCGGAGCAGGGTTTTGCAGGTGGTGAGATTCTCACAGCTAGAAAGGAGCAGGTAGGAGCTGAAACAAGGCTGGGAATGACTGACATTTTCCCAGCACCCTCCTTAGCCTTGTGATGGGAACCCTAAAGTCATCCCCTCTTCCTATCTTTATGTGAACTCTGTGAAATCATTATTTTTATCTGCATCTTCCAGAAGAAGAAACTGAGGATCAGAAGGCTTAACTTTCTAATTTGAGATGACATAACTGGTCAGTTGTGAAACTAGAATTTAAACCCAGGTCTGCTTGGCCCTATGGTTTTTTTGTTTGGGGAAATGTTTATTTATATATTTAATTTTTTTTCATTGTATTGATAATTTGAAAATGTAAGTTGGTGTGATGCTAAGCACTTGGCAAGGATATACACACAAATACCAGAAAGGAGATACCATAATTATGTTTGTCTCAGAGAAGGAGACTGAGGTTCAGAAAATTTGACCTGCCCAGAGTCACCCCTCTAGCAGAGGAGGGGTGCACAGGGTGTGAACCCCTGACTATAGGTTCTGGAGAGGAGTTAATCATCCAGCCGCTCAGGTCCACTGCCTGGATTCCAGTCCTGCCTTTTAAAATTCATACAACACTGGGTAAATGACTTCACCTCTCTGATCCTCTGTGTCCTTATTTGTGGTTTTGAGGGCTCAATATAAAATCCTTAGGACAGAATCTGATGTAGAGTAAATAATAAATGTTAGCATGTATATCCTTCTTATTAGTTATTATTATTGCTAAAGGTCCATTTCATCAAAGATCAAATCTTTTCTTTGCTCTTTGATAGCACAATATTTTTTGACGGCTTTATTATTTAATAAATTTTTGAGTTAAATTTTATGAAGAATGTTTCAAGGAATCAGAATTTGCAACAATCATTACTCGATTTTGCAATGAATTGTGTTTCAAATGAAATTTCAGAGGCCATGAATTTTGACAATAGAGATGGTGAGAGAGAAATATGCCCTTTTCAATTGCAATGTATTAACAGGTTTACAAGAAGCCTTGGAGAAAAATCTGGACAGAAGCCGCAGGGGTAAAGAAAGGAGTAAGGGCCCATGTCTGGCTTCCTTCACAATTGAATTTTTGCATACGTGTTGGTGGGACTATTCAGCGGGCTTCATCATCTTGTCTGTAACAATTTGAGCACTGGCCTCCTCTAATTCTTGATTTGACTTAATGAAATGTGTTCTGGACTTTTCTGCTTGGTCTTAGAGCTATGTGTACCACATCAATACAAACCAGGTAAGTAGAAAAGTCTCAGTTGAAAATCAGTCTCTACTGAACATAACTATCAATAGGTAACAATCATAGTTTCAGTTAAATTTTACCTTTGTTTTATTTTATTTTATTTTAAAGATTTTATTTATTTGACAGAGAGAAACACAGCCAGAGAGGGAACACAAGCAGGGGGAGTGAGAGAGGGAGAAGCAGGCTTCCCGCCGAGCAGGGAGCCCGATGTGGGACTCAATCTCGGGTCTCCGGGATCACGACCTGAGCCAAAGGCAGTCGCTTAACCAACTGAGCCTCCCAGGCGCCCCACCTTTGTTTTAATGTAAGACATTAAAATCTGCTATCGTACTCATTGGCAAAACCTCTTGAATTTTGTGTCATTAAAAGACTATGGGACTGAGACTCAGAAGACATTTCATCTTATTTCTAATACTAAACAGCAGTAGAAATATTCACACATTTCTTGGCTTCACTCTTCTCGTATACAAAATGAATGACACAGACAGGATTAAGGGTCAGCAAAAAATAGCCTGTGGATCATATCGAGACCTCACCTGTTCCGTACAGACTGCCACACAGCCCATTTGTGGAGGCAGTTTCCATGGCTCCTTTCATGATGCAATAGCAGAGTCAAGTAGTTGTGACACAGAGCTTGAAATTTTTGTGATCTGGTGCTTCATAGAAAAAGTTTGCTGAGCCCTGAATTTGATTATCTCCAAGATCATTTCAAGCTCAAAGTTAGAAATACAGCTCCACTATTCATCAGTGGAGTGACCTTGAACAAATTGCTTAAACTTTCTGTATCTCCATTCCTTCAAGTGTAAAAGAGGAAGGCTACTATGATTTCATAGGCTTGTTGATTAGATTAATTGAGATAACCCATGTAAAGAGCTTAGTGCAGTCCATGTACCTCATGTCAATGTACCAAAATATCTCTCATCATCATCATCATCATCCTCATTCTTATTAATAATGGTGTTACTGTTTTCTATTTTATTAAAAAATAGCAATATACTTCAAGTTGTATGTAATCCATACAATTTTATTTTAATATTTTTGGGGCTTCTATCTCATGGCAGATTTAAAGCTATGACTAGGGATCTCTGGAAGCAGCTGTGGTCATGTCACTCCAACATGCTGGGCCCTCCTCCCATGGACAATTCCAGGGGCTTCCTCCAATCTGTACACAATGGCTGGAAAGAGTATCTGTGATCTGGGGAAACAGAGACCTCTCTATGTATTATATATAGTTCAATAGAGCCACCATTCTATGGGTTTGAGAATGGAAGTGGCATAATCACAGAACTTCTACACTGACACTAAACCTATAAAGCTCCCCATGATAAATAAGGAGGATGTTACTTCAATCCTTCAGTTATCTTTGAGCTAAATCTTGGGTGCAACAGACCTCATGGTCCTTTATGGTTGAAGTTCATTTTCCCCAAGCACAACAGGGTGCAGAGGGATGGATTTTTCTTGGTTCTATTTTAGCTTTTTTGACCAAACCCAACCACGCATCTCTGGGGGTGGAATTGGTTTGCTGAGTTAAGAATCTAGGTATCTAGTAGCTCCAGTATTTTCCTCTATGGGCCCAAGGTCTGGCAACTTCTCCAAGAGCACCCCAGGAAAAATGCCTCTGCTTCCACAGAGGAGAGCCAGATCCTCTTCTGCCTGCCTTCCAGCCCAGAGTCAACTGCTGAATGCCGGCCAGTGCTCCTCCTGGGATGTGTTACATCTGCCTCCGTAGACAGAGCTACTGTTTGCATCAGAATAGATGCTAAAATCCTTTCCAAAAGAGCAACATGATAATGAGCTCAGATATAAATGAAGTGCAATATCCAACACAAGATTTTGTCAGTGTTGCTCAGTGATGAGGCTATAAAAAAAATGAATTCTGTTGTGGTGATAATGTCAATACTTTACACTGAAGGTTCAAAAACCCACAGTTTTTGAAGTGTTTCAAGCCATAGGGAATAAAAATGGAAGTTTCCAGTAACTTGTCTTTGCAAAGAGAAAGTGGAAATTGAAATAAAGAGGGCAGACAACTGGGACTCCTGAAGCACACAGGCTTATGTTCCTGATTTTCAGACAAAACAAGTTCTTCAAATGTGAGTCAATAGCATTAGCTTTTTAATTGCTTCTAAATTATTTTTCTTTTTCTCCCAGACACTCTTATTTGATGTCATGTTGAACCATGGTTTTGTTTCTTAGAAATATATTTATGCAGACAGCTCACTACCACGGTACAAATGTTGTGGCGAGTAAAACTGGATGTCTACATGTACACACACATACAGGAAATGTCCTTCTGTAGAATTTCATCTCCTGCTGGATGAACAAGCACTATGATATTTGGCCAGATGAAGGGAGACTAGAGATGATTCACATATGAATGGAGCAAATGAGATCTCTTTACCTTTTGCTTTAATCTCTGATCTGCAATGAATGTTCCCTACAAAGCCTTTTGCCCTCTTCTCTCCTATGGTTGTGGTCAAGCTACATGATGGTGAGTGGTCAGCTGCTAAAACTGGACACATTGTAGTAAAAACAAGACATAATAAATACACAGAGAAAGTACGGAAGGATGATACCATTTAGTACTCACTGGGTTTGAGAATAGTTTCCTATCTATTATTTCTGATGATAATTAGGTATCTGATTAGAAATTTAATTTGATTATTTACTCATTCACTCAGCAGAATTCCACTGTGGCCTACATTATTTTGATCATTGGGGATACAGAGAGTATGAGAGGTCCATTTCCTTATCCTCACAGGTTTTATAGGTCAGGAGTAAAAGTAGACATAGAGACAGAGCTTAGTGAAGAACATGAAGAAAGAAGATTCAAGACTGAAATAAGTTTTTTCTACAATCATTTTCCAAAAGATAAAGTATAATATAATCAGATCTTTATCCCTCCCTTTCTCCCTTACTTTTACTACTACATACATGACAATTCTGTTATTTCTTCTCAATACCTGATTCTACCATAAAAATTTTATTGCTGTAACTTCTATCATAAGAGCTTTACTGCTTTGGTTTATAGCTTTACCTATCCAAATGCTGTATATTTGAATGTATGTCTATATGAACAGGAGAAAGAAGGACTCCTTAGGTTGTTATATGATCTTTATTTATGGGCAAGATCTAAAAGATCTTTCCTTTCTCAAAAGATTAGATTAAAGAATAGGAAAGAGAGCAGTGATTTGTCGGGAAGAGCTGGTGAAGGAGAGTATGGAACTCTTCTGCAGAAATTGGCCTGGGGATTCCTACATCCTTTGCATTCTACCCCTCTCTATTCTCAGGATCTTCTCTTAGACAATGGAGGGTTCAGAAAAAAAGTCTTTCTTTGCATCTTTAAGTTTCATTCCCAGCATAAGATCCATATTCTGGAATGATTATCTTATGACATTATCTGCATTAGCCTCTAGATCTTCCTTCTACTCCAGAGTTAGAGGGCCCTGAACCTTACTCCATATATTTCATTTGTTTCAGCCCCCTTCTCTCTCCGCTTAAGCAGCAAGGGCAAATGGCAACTTGAGTATCATTCTCACAGCTGCATGAAACCAAAAAGTTTTGCAGTAAGCCATGTTGCTTTTCCATGTTGTGAAGGCTGCTGTGCAGTATGGGGTCCAGACTTGTCCAAATGGAACTTCCATCGTGGACCAATGTTATCGTTTCTTAGACTGGGTCCTACTTCCTACTTTCTAGGGTGGGTTCACCAAGTTGTTTCCTGCACACAACTGTGTTCAGAAGACCAGGGCTAGAGCTTCTTGGACAAGGTTGCTGACTCATTTTTTTCCCCAATATTCTTGTAAGCTTCTTCTAGAGGAAGAGCACTAATAGGTAATTGCCTTAGTTATACTCAAGTTAACTGTGTATATTAGACTTTTAGCAATGTACCATGGTCCAAAGAAGTTACTTCTAACAGATGTTCAGGAATATATAATATCATTTTCATGTGTTCACTCAGAGTCCCCAAGAAATTTGTTTTGCTTTGTCTTTTTTTTTGGAGAAATTTTCAACTGGGATATAGGTGACTAGCAGTTTTTCCATCAAAGTACTAAGTAAAAATCACAAGTGTCTTTGAGAGTGGCCTTATCCCCAGTGTATGCACATCACAGTGACAATTTCACCTCCCTGTGACCTCTAGAAGCTGTTATTAGAAAGTGGCTAGTTTTGCCAGTCATTTTTGTGTGTTATCTAAGGAGAAATAAAATGGAACAATTTTTTACTTCTGTGGATTGTGGCCATTAATACCTGGAGTAAATATTACCTTATGCCCTGAGTCAATCACATTCTGAAGGTGGTTCTTGTAGCTGTCCCTTGAACTTCTTCATAACAATGCATAGCCCCAGGGTCAAGAGGTCAGCAAAGAAAAAAAGGATATAATTAATCTTGAAATACCTATGGCTTCTGATATAGATATTTTTAATGTCTGAAAGTCCAGGTGTTAGTAGTTGCAGTCTTACTGAATACACCCCCCCAAAATGTACTTGACTTACATGGATGATTGAAGTAAGAAGCATGGCAATTCATTTCAAAGACTGAAGTCATAAGAAGAATGAGAAGTAAGTCCAAGAGCTATAATAAATAAAGCTGAAATAAGTAATATACTAAAAAGTTGTTCGACTTCCATAAGATTTAAATATCTCAAACCCCCCCCCCCAAATAGTCAGTTACTTTATCCTTTAATGGCATGTAAATCACAAGATTTCCTCTAAGTAGAAAGTTGCTACCATTAATGGTAAGAACAGAATAACCCATACAACAAGGGGGATAATGTGGCTTAATTTCCTTAGAAGTGTAAGTCAAAAAACTAGAGCAGAAAGTGCCACACATATTTTAACAACCTGCGTATTTACAAAATACAAATGGGAACAAATTAAGCTCTCCTTCATAAAGATATCTCAGGACAATTATTTGCAAATAATTTGTGAAGGACATAGAAATATTGCTTTCTGGTTTGGGTCTTTCTGAAAGCCACGGTTTTGTTGGTAATTTGGAATAATTGTGAAGATTGCTTCATAATATTGGCAGCTTCTAAAAGTGCACCATGGGTACACAAGCTGGGCTTTTGTATAGAGGGGAGCTCATAGCTAGTGCCTCTCTCAAAACCAAGCCTTGCCAAATTAGTATATTTTCCCCACCACATGCATTTTATATTTGGCTCTCTTTCATTTATTTCAATCCATGATTACCAATCTTACTACTAGTTCAACTATCAATGTCACAAATTTCGGTTGCCCCAATTTATGATCACAACTTTTTGGTTAGCAGCACCGCCCACCCACACCATTCAGTCTTGATACTCTCTCAGAGGTGACAAGTGACCGAAGTAGAATTACAAGTAAAGTGCACAGGTTGGAGGGAATTGGGTTCAATTCCCAGCCCTGCAACTTGCTATTTATTTGACTTTGAAGATCTGTGTCACTGTTTCCTCATCTACAAAATGGAGATCCAAAGGATTGTGAAAATTAAATGGTAAAATAAATGCATGCAAAGTACTTGATCCTGTGCCTGAAAAGAATAAGAACTTGATAAAGAGTAGTAATATTATATATTTTCATTGCTTTTGCTATTATCATAGACTACCTGAGGTCCAAGACCTTCTTTTTCATATCCTTTGCCTAGTTCCACCTGACTCTAGCTACTGTGACCTTATCGCAGAGCCTCTAAATCCATGGACCCTAGAATATTCCTGGCAACAGGGAAATAGTTCAGAGCTACCTTGAAACTACTGACTTGGTAAAAATCCACTTTCAGAAGGAAAACTCTAAGGAGCAACCAAGTCAGAGAGATAAATGTCAGGTTGCTGAATCTTGGGGCAACAAATCTTGCATCCCTAGTGTGAGTAGACATTCCAAGATTGTAACTGACCTATCTCTGAATGTTTTACTCATTACCAAAGCAACTGAGAAACTATCCCAGTCTCTCTATCTAATAGTAACACTCCCACACTGAGAACTTGGCACTATGGGTCTTATCATCAGACATGGGACCTGAGCACTGGGTCCATCCCAGAGGATAGCCTGGTTCTAACATCAGAGAGTGGGATACTGGAATGAGGCTGGGAAAGACCTCTCCTATAGTTTAGGTAGAGATAAGCAAATCAAAAATGACAGCATTCTTTCCCTAATTTTTTTGTAAATCCCCTAGTCTCACTTTCACTTTCTTTTCTTGTTAACACTGATAAGGTCAATATATTGTCTAATTTTTTTTTTTAAAGCTCCACTTTTTGAGAATGTGTTGAGAGAGAGAGATTGTTCCCCCTACTTCCTAATAACTGAGCTTTTGAAGTCCCCTCAGGAATTAAGGGGAACCCTCTGAAAAATACATCAACAAAGCTGTCCCCTGTCCTTAGGGGTTTCAGAATGAGGGCAAAAACATGCAAACAACAGATGGTAAACTATGGCTTTTCCAGGTCCATCCTGTTCAATTCTCTTTTTTCAGCTCTAGAAGACCCAGGGTAGGCCTTCATTCCCTGCTCTCCATTGATACTTATTACCCCGTTGTCTTGGTCTTGTAAGTGGAAGCCTAACACTTACCACACTCACAGTCATATCCAAAGCCCACACCAAGTAGAATTGTTACAATTTATGGGCGATTTCCAGAGTTTCCCCCACAGTGTCTCCCTTCTACAAAATTTGGAGGGGAGGAGCAACTTCTGATTTTCCAGTTAGCAGAGGTTTTTAAATCAGGTAAGGCACTTATAGGGGAGGAAGGGGTAGGCTTATCACAGTCACATTTCAAAGTTGACTGTTGTGAGTGGACTCTTCCATCCCAGATTGGACACCAGCACATGTGTAATGGACCAGTGGCATGGAAAGGCAGGGTATACAGCAGTGGAGGCTTACACTACCAAAAGCTCAAAATTCAAGGCTCTGGGCCACTTTGGGGCCTGGATTCACTGAGGGCTGGAAGTCTCATGCATAGTCTACAATTTCTTTGAGTCACTGGATCAATTGCAGTAGACGAAATATACAGTCTTAATTCAAGCTCTTTTTTAAGAAAAGATTTTATTTACATATTTGAAAGCGAGCGAGTGAGCAAGACAGCGCATGGGTGTGGGGGGGGAGAGAGAGAGCAAGCAAGCGCATAGGGTAGGCAGGAGAAGTATACTTCCCACTGAGCAGGCTTGATTCCAGAGTCTAGGGATCATGACCCATGCTGAAGGCAGATGCTTAACCAACTGAGCCACCCTAGTACCCCTAATTCAAACTCTTGAATGCACCACAGATGTTTACTCTTATTTTCATTAACTTAAATTATCAACATGGTTAAAAATAATATTTTTCCCCTCCTAATGCTGTTTCTTATCATAGACAATGGTTTGAAATAAAATATCATGACAGCTACTTGACCTTAATCTACTTTTATTTTTTTTAAATATTTTATTTATTTATTTGACAGAGAGAAACACAGCCAGAGAGGGAACACAAGCAGGGGGAGTGAAAGGGGGAGAAGCAGGCTTCCAGCAGAGCAGGGAGCCCGATGTGGGACTCGATCCTGGGACTCGATCCTGGGACTCGATCCTGGGACTCGATCCTGGGACTCGATCCTGGGACTCGATCCTGGGACTCTAGGATCGTAACCTGAGCCGAAGGCAGTTGCTTAAACAACTCAGCCACCCAGGCGCCCCGACCTTAATCTACTTTTAAACAAGCATACACCTGAAAATTCAGGTGTCTTCCAGATTTAGCTTTCACTATTGAATTAGGAAAATCATGACTTTTCCATTGCTAATAACATACACACACACACACACACACACACACACACACACACACACCTGTGTATACATATATATTTATGAATGATATATATTGCTTTAGGATCTTAGCTAAGAAATTGGAAATTCTTTGTAACTTGCTCCTTTGCTTTTTTGGCATTCTGACATTTTTACAGATGAACAATTGCTCAATATGTAAAGTTTAAATGGCTCTCTTTATTCAATAAAGTATTGTATTATTGAATGAATTACAAAGAGGCAGTATCCTTTGCACATTAACTTTGAATCTGCTGCTTAGAGCAAAATCCTGGTTTTCTTTCAGATGCTAATAACATACTGTCCAGGCAAAGGAAAGTCATTCTCTAAAAGGATTTGGTAAAGACTTGGTTTGCTTTCATTATTTATTTTGCTTAATGATTTCTTAACAATAACAGTCACTTTTCCCCTTACTGTCCATTATGGTAATTTTAACTCAGTTCATGCTTTTCTGCCTTGGGTAAGTTAAAATAATATTGATTATGAAATAACTCAATGAAGAATATAATCCTTTTCTGATGGTTCCTATTGATGTATGTTTTATTTTTTTATAAAGAGAATGAAACAAGTTTGTTCTTTCTTTGTACCCTGCTTAATCATGGTGACTGTAAGAGATTTTGGAAGATGATGTTTAAGAAATCCGAAACTGTTAGTCATGAATGTTAGTAGGTTTGAATAATGGATGGTGTGGGTGCAAATGAAAGGGAGTCTGATCATCATCCTTTAGGAATCTTTTGGAATTAGTTGTAGGGATACCCATTCATTCATCTATATGGAAAGTGCTGTTTGTAATGAAAAGCAGCTGACAAGTGAAGATAAACCACACGTGGTGTGTCAGCAAGAGCCAAATCTTGAAAACTGAAACCACAGTAGGTATTTCAAGAGTGGGGATTTAATACAGGGAGGTGACTACACAAGTGTCGAAGGAATAAAGGAATAGAATGAAACACTGAGGAAATGCAAGGACAAATATGGAAAGCATCACCCCTGGGCTAAGGGAACAAAGAAAAAAGGACAGACTTGGCATAGCAGGCAGCTTGGAAGAACTGGAGCTCAGACTTCTAAGGAAGGTATGTGCTTTGCTTATGGCAATACCTCGAAGGCAGCAATATGGGATCAGATCTGAGATTATCAAAAGTACCTAGAGGTTGAACCAACTGCAGCTTCTGGAATAAAGCATATTGTTGAGGGAATACTGATTGGAATCACAAGAAAATAGGGAAAAAGAAATTCTTATACTCCTCTTCTAGCTTCCATTCTCTGTTTAGTGCTCCCCATTTGTGGAACCCTAAGAAAACTATAGCAAAAGAAAAATGTAGCTTTCAGAGGCTCAAATCCCAGCATCATGGGAGTCTGCAAGGGAGGATCTGGGGTTGAGTCACAGTAGTTTCGTCACTAGTCTGCATGGTTTTATAGAAAGGTAGCTTGTGCCTAATCTCAGGCCTACGTTCATAAATAATGTGTCCCTGAGGGGGGAAGAAGGAAGAATGGCAGAGTGACGAGAGCCTACTCATCTTTTCCTTATTCTGACCGTGGTAATAACTTTCCACACAATGTGCCCAATCAAATGAGATTCAGCCTTGTAGCTCTAAATACTTTGAAGACCATGTAAGTCCCTTCCCCTGACTTCCCCCTTCATTTTAGTCTCTCATGTCCTTCCTTGTATTCTGAATCTCTCATAAGATTGTAGAAAATGCAAGAGGAGACAGACATGAATTTACAAAGTCACCTTACGTTGGCGTTCCACTTTCCTGAAGCTTCCTAATGCTTGAAATTAACGTGTCTTAAAAGAGCTTCAAAACTAGAAATGACCTAGAGTTCTGGATCAGACATTTTTACAAATGGAAAACTGAGGGCTAAGCAAGTGACTTACCCAAGAATATATTTGGTAGCAAAGTTAATTTTGTCTTCAGGAATTCCTAATTCTTAGGGTCTGGCTCATTCTACTGTACCACACCACCAGCTAGGATAAATGACTTCACGCATGTTTGTTATTAGTGCATTTATCACTGACTTTAGTCAGTCCTATGAAATCACAAAAACTGCATTATGATCATGTGTTGTGCTGCCATTTGCTGTCATTTCTAAAGAAGATATCAAACCTAGACCCATGTCTCTTCATCATGTCATTGTGCCATTACTTTTGGCCATGATTTTTATTGAATTCTAGGTTTCTATTGGTAGTAAAATGATATGTTGTGTCTCACCAGCTGAGAAAACAATGTTCATTCTACTAGAGCTGGATATGAAATATAATTTTGCTAAAATGGGGCCGACTGGCCAAATCAATTTTGCTGCTGTCCTAAAAATTACAAAGAATATGGATGGATTGTTTTACACTTTAAAAAATGTTGTCTGAATTTTTTTTAATATATCGCTGTTTTACTAGCACTGTTTTTATAATGTATATTTAAAATAATTTTAAAAAATAAAAAAAATAATTTTTGTTCTTCCTTTTAATGTGCATACTTTCAAAAACTGTAGCAGAAACCTTTATAATTCCAGTAAGTTACAGTATAAAAATTAATTGCTTTTAAAAAACATTAGCATTTGATTGGCTTCCTAGCCCTTCAGTTTCTTGAAAGTCAATTCAATAAATTCTTATAAATTACTTACTTCTCAGGAGGCTGTAATTATTATTACCAAAATCAGTGGTGAAATACGACCAAAACTCTCTTTGTCTCAGCATATAAGTAGTATCACAAGGTTGTCCACGCTCAATGTCTATTTGTCAGGTAAGAATTCCTGCCCATCCGGTGACCAGCTAACACTTTTCCTCCACAACACTGGTCCTTCTTCACCACACTGAACATAAAGTTTGTAAAAATTAGCTTCAGGAAGGTTTTCACAGAAAAGATGGCCTCCGAATCATGTTTTGAAACAATGGAGGGAAGCATCCGTAGCAGAGGAAATCTGCATGTACACGGCTCAGAAAGGTGATACTGCACTGAATTTAGGGAACCGCATTGAGGCCTCAAATAAAATTCTTGACTCCATGGAGGTAAAAGGTCATACATGGTCCCTTTTTTAGGTGTAATTTTTCTAATTATCCTTGGAGAGACTCAGCTTCAGGCAGAGAGGTCTGTAACCAATTGGACAAACACACCTGAAGCACATGAGAGAGATCCAGGCTAAGAGGAAGACTTGGCATGAAAGATGTGTCATTAAAATCAAGGGAGTAGATACAATCGCCAGAGGAGAATGAAAAGAGGCCAAAGACAGAAGCCTGAAAACCACCAGCATCCTGGATGACAAGAGGAAGAGAAGTCAGCCAAAGGATCTGTGAAGAATGGTTGTAGGAGGAGGGTCAAACCTGGTACATCCCTGGGTGGAATTGGGAAGATGGCCATTATTCTGTGGCATGGCACATCTGGAATGCTAGATCCTACTAACAAAGAGAGAAAAGTATAGTCCAAAGAAAAGTGGGAAAGTGACTCAGCTATCACAGACAATTCAGGAAGGATGGCAACATGTGCATTAAGTATAGTATATGAAGAATACAATATTCTGTATGCTAATTCTGGAAATGGTGTTTAAACTGGCAGTCACTAGGACTGAACAATATCTTGACATCAGTCAAATATTTGGAAGACAAGTGACCCAGTAACTATCCTAAAGAATTTTATCCATATGTGGCAAAACCCTAGCAGAGAACCAGGGACACAGGGGCAGGCTATGTCTCTGGAGAACTTGGTGACAAGTACATAGGAACCCAGCACATCAACCAGTGAACTAGGGTTCCTGAAGAGGATCAATATGGAGAAGAGAGTAAGGCATATCACAGGGCAACTGACTAGCATCAAGAAACCTGAGACTGGGTGTGAGGCTCAGTCTAATCACCAGGCATGCGTGGGAAAAGGAAAATTAACATTTTATTCTCTGGATGCTCAGTGGACACCATGAGCATTTGTTTAATGTAAACTCCACCAGTAAGCTTTAAAAAAAGATGAATTTAATGTAATCCTGCTAATTCATTGGTAACACAGTGCTTTAAAATATAATTTTTACACTCCTCCATTAGCTCAAAAACGACATTCTTTAAAAGAAGCACATGTAGGGGCGCCTGGGTGGCTCAGTGGGTTAAAACCTCTGCCTTCAGCTCGGGTCAGATCTCAGGGTCCTGGGATGGAGGCCCATATCGGGCTCTCTACTCAGCAGGGAGCCTGCTTCCTCCTCTCTCTCTGCCTGCCTCTCTGCGTACTTGTGATCTCGCTCTCTGTCAAATAAATAAAATATTTCAAAAAAAAAAAGAAAAGAAACACATGTAAAGGAAATAAGCTAGAGGCTTCAAATAAAATTCTTGACTCAATGGAGGTAAAAGGTCATGCATGGTCCCTTTTTTAGGTGTAACTTTCCTAATTATCCTTGAAGAGACTCAGCTTATATTCAGAGGGAAAAAAAGTTTTAGTCCTGGTAAAAACATGAAATCGTTTTTAAAAAAAAGGAGAGAGAGAAGAAAATACAGCCTGTTTGAATATATTCAAGTAAAATAGATATGTTAGTTTAAGGCAAACCATTTTGATTAAAAAAATTGAGATTAAAGTCTGATAAATTGGCACGGGGAGGAAAAGACATTTTTAAGAAGCCAAATGAATAAGAGTTTATTCTGAACAGGAACCTGTCAGGTACAAAGAGAACATTTTGAGGCCAACCTGTTTACATCAGAAGAAGTGTTGATCAAGTTTGCCCTAGAAGGTAAGAGGAAAATTGCTGATTTTATCCTGTCTGCTACATCCCCAGCTAATATAAGTATTATCATCGAGTGTCTTAGGGGAACTAAGGAAACTATGAATATTTATTAAAATTCCAAAAAAGAATCTAGCCCAACTCCCCTAAATTAGTCAGTTGTTTGGCTTCCAAAATGAGCCAAACAAAAGATACAAGAGAAGATACACTGATAGCTAGGATGATGGAAATATTATGATAATTTGTGGAATGTTGACATATGCTTTTGTTTGTAAAGGCTCTTTTATTTTATAGAATTGCAAGTGCACCTATAAATATAATTTCTGAGGTAAGAAAATGAAGTCTGTGAAGCAAAGATACCTCCCTTGACTGTTATTTTTCTGTCTGCTTTCTGTATTCTTATACTCATGTCTGCTAAAAGCTCGTGGAAAAAAAAATCATTTAAATGTGTAGAATCTTAAAATAAATGAATAAATAAAAAAAATCATTTAAACCATATTTTACCTTATATGCCTGGTTCAAAATGAGGGAAAAAAATTATTGACATCTGGCCAGATGAGGAAGAATCATATTACTTTATTGTAGCAAAGCTCACTTGGGTCCTAAAGGTTACAGTGCCAATGGTGCTTCCATTAGAAAGTTCTGAAAGTTTTGGTATGGGTTGAATTCGCCATGGTACTTTGCTTCACCTTTATTCAGAATTTAACACTTAACAACCACACAAGTGACATCCTTAAATCTTTTTTTTTTTAAATATTTTATTTATTTATTTGGCAGAGAGAAACACAGCTAGAGAGGGAACACAAGCAGAGGGAGAGAGAGAGAGGGAGAAGCGGGCTTCCCACAGAGCAGGGAGCCCAATGTGGGGCTCGATCCAGGGTCTCTAGGATCATGACCTGAGCCGAAGGCAGTTGCTTAACCAACTGAGCCAACAAGCACCCCTGACATCCTTAAATCTTGAAACATAACATTTCTTTTAAGTAATTTTACAGTGATATGAGAATTAAAACATAAATCTGTCCATTTATGGTACTGTAATAATTAAAAATGCAGTATCATCCTATATTTTTGGCAATATCTTCACTCACATTTCGTCCTTTCTTCCTTCCTTCCTTTCCTTTTTTCTTCCTTTCTTCCTTCCTTCCTTTCCTTTTTTCTTCCTTTCTTTCCTTTATCCTTCCTTCCCTTTTCTCTCTTTCTTTCTTTCTTTCTTTCTTTCTTTCTTTCTTTCTTTCTTTCTCTCTCTTTCTCTCTCTCTCTCTCTCTCTCTCTCTCTTTCTTTCTTTCTTTCTTTCTTTCTTTCTTTCTTTCTTTCTTTCTTTCTTTCTTTTCCTATAATGAACTACTCTTCAAGGTGCCAAGGACACAGCAGTGAACAAAACAGAAAAGAAAAAAAATTCCTGCAATAAGTTTACATTTAGTGGGAGAGAGGAATAATAAGTAAAGTAAGTCATTTGAAAAATATGTTAGAAGGTGATAAATGCTTTGGAAAGAATTAAAATGGGGTAGAAAGGAGAGCACTTAGGAACTGTGAGGACCTGGGGTCTGGCTCCAATTTTAAAAAGACTTCAGGAAAGGCCTGAGAAGATTTGGTTCCAGAAGGAGCTAAGAGAGCAAACCATGCAGATATCTGCAGGAAGAGCGAATCTGACACAAGTGTTCCTGATGTGTGTGAAAAGTAGCCAGTCGGGCAGTGTGACTGGAATGGAGTTTTTAGAAGAATAAGAGAGCAGGTAAGAGAAGAAAGACAGCCCTTGTCCATTTTTACTCTGAATGCATTAATAATAGATTGGAGGAATAGTAGGGAAAGAAGAAAAGCTAGTTAAGAGGCTATTGTAATAATCCGGGTGACAGATGATGGTGGTGCTGGCAAGAGAGGTGGTGAGAAGTTGTTGGATAAAAAATCTTTTTGACAGTAGAGCCAACAGGATTTCCTGACAGAGTAGATGTGGAATAAAGTAAGGTCTTTTGCATGAGCAACTGGCAGAATGAAGTTACCCCTCATTAACATGAGGAAAACTGTGAATGGAACAGTTTGGAAAGGTGAGAGACAGCAGGGATTCTATTTCGGGGCATGTTAAATTTAAAATCTCTATGAAACAAAAAAAAATAAAATAAAATCTCTATGAAACAAAAATAGAGATGGGGTATACATTTATTTGGATATATGCCCTTGGGATTCAAGACTGAGATCCATGCTGGACGTGTACATTGCATATTATCAATATTTGGATGATATTTCAAGTAATAACACTGGATGAGACAACCAAAGATGTAGATTTAGACAGAGAGATGAGGGCCAAGAAGGAGGGCACTTCACCATTTACATATTGGGTTGACAAAAGCGAGAACAGGCCAGTGAAGGAGAGGGAAACATGGAAGCCACAGGAAGATAACTTTTCCAGGAAGAGGGAGCGATCAGCTCGCCAAGTGCTGCCAAAAACTCATGGAAAGTGAGAGTGGAGAACTGACTACTGAACTTAACAATATGCAGTAGACATTTCCATGTGATAATGGTTGCTTCAGATCTTGAAAACCAGGTGTTATGATTAAATAACTTTAGCCACTGCCTGGCTGCCATGGCATTACAATATTGTGGTGATATATTTTAAGAATAGAGTTTTTTCAGTTGTGCATGGGAAGAACATATTCCTTAAGGCTAACTGTTTCATTGAAAATGGTCTCTTTTTATTTTGTTATAGCTTTATGAGGTATAAGTGACGCGAAAAATTGTATATAGAGAGAGCATATAAGATGACTGGTTTTAATACACACACAGATACACACACACAGCTGTGGAACTATCACTACAAGTAAGACAATAAAAATATCTATTTGCCCCAATACTTTACTTTTCTTCTTTCTTTCTTTCTTTCTTTCTTTCTTTCTTTCTTTCTTTCTTTCTTTCTTTCTTTCTTTCCTTCCTTCCTTCCTTCCTTCCTTCCTTCCTTCCTTCCTTCCTTCCTTTCTTTCTTTCTTTCTTTCTTTCTTTCTTTCTTTCTTTCTTTCTTTCTTTTTTAAGATTTTATTTATTTGACAGAGAGAAACACAGCCAGAGAGGGAACACAAGCAGGGGGAGTGAGAGAGGGAGAAGCAGGCTTCCCGCCGAGCAGGGAGCCCGATGTGGGACTCAATCTCGGGTCTCCAGGATCATGACCTGAGCCGAAGGCAGTCGCTTAACCAACTGAGCCACCCAGGTGCCCCTGCCCCAAAACTTTTCTTATAACAACTTTTAGTCTAGACCCTCCTCATGCCCAGCAACTAATGGATCTGATTCCTGGCACTTTTCTGTCTACCCACATATTTTTTCCAGTCTTACTGAGATATGAATGACAAAATCATATATATGTAGGTTGTACAATGTGAATTTTAAAAGTCTCCAACATGATGACTTAACCTTACCTTACATAATTAACATTGTTTCTTTTCTAGTGAGAACACTTGAGATTTACTCTCAGCAAATTTCAAGTATAAAGTACAGTATTATTATGGCCTACATTAAATCTCTAGAACTTATTTATCTTATAACTGAAAGTTTGTACCCTCTAATCAATATCTCCCCATCCCCTGCCCCCCACCCTGCTTTTATCCCTGGAAACTAGCATACTATTCTCTGGTTCTTATGAGTTCAGTCTTTTTTAGATTCACATGTAAGTGAGATCACTCAGTATTTGTCCTTTTGTGTCTGGTTTATTTCACTTGGCATAACGTCCTCTAGATTCATCCATGTTGTTGCAAATGACAGGATTTCTGGATTTCCTTCTTTTTTATGACTAAATAATATTTCTTTATATTTGTATGATTATGTTATATATATTATATAACCTAGACATATCACATATTATCTATTTATCCATTGACCAACACAGGTTGTTTCCACATACTGGCTATTATGAATAGTACTGCAGTAATGAACATTATGGCATAAACATCTCTTTGAGATACTGATTTCATTCCTTTGGCTATATATTTAGAAGTGGGATTTCTGGGTCCTATGGTAGTTCTTTCTTAAGTTTTTTTGAAGAAACTCTACGCTGTTTTTCAGAGTGGCTGTACCAATTTACATGCCCATTGATAGTGTGCAAGGGTTCCCTTTCCTCCACAGCTTTGCCAACACTTGTTACCTCTTGCCTTTTATAATAGCTATCCTAACACATTGTTCTTTTGATTTGTATTTCCCTGACGATTAGTAATGTTGAGCACTTTTTCATGTGCCTGTTGACCACTTATAAATTATACTGTTTATCATACTGTTATATGTATATATATCATGCAGTGTGTATATGGATATGTGTGTGTGGATATCGATATCCACACACAAGTCTACACACACACATATATATACATATCATGCAGTATATATACTTATACATATCTAGGTATACCACCAAAGTTACCCAGAATTCTCTTTGAATGTAGAACTATTGTAATAAGCAAAATAATATCCCTTACCAAAAATGTAAGGGTCTCTAAAATTGTCATGCAAGCATATGCTCCAAAAATTCACAAGGAAGTTTCCGGAAGTCTGATCATAAGGGCCTGTGGGAGATTAATTAGTCCAGGGCACTGAGCCTCATTCCCAGTAAATGTGCAGTGACACTTTTGCATACCAATAATGAAAGAAGAGACAAAGGCAGGCCTGTTTTACAAAATCAAACTTGTTGATGCTTGAGTTCTAGCAATTAAGAAAGGGTAAGATATCTATAATCACAGTGATCTTAAGTGATTTAAGAAACTCAATTTGTAAAATATATTTATTGAATTATGAATTAATATAAAGATTGCCAAAGTCGAAGCATTTCTCTCCTAAATGGTTTTGCTTGTACGGTTTATCAGCTTCTAATGATAACTAGCTTTACCTGTAAGCTGAAAATTGCATTGCAGAAACCTACAACCCAGTGAGTTAAATGTATTTCATTTATAACTGCTCAGTGAGCAAGGAAAGACCCAGGGGCATTTAGGAGTCAGAAAACCTGCCTTTCTCCTGGATGTTGTAATTGTAACTACAGTACAAAGAATAAATGATAAATGAGACAATGATAGATGAGTATGGTATGAATTATATTTAGAAACTCATATATAAACACATCATATTATTTCGTGTCAGGATTTTTTTTTTCCCAGCCCAGAGAAGGGAGCCTGTTCTTATAAAGCAAATTAAAGAAGAAAAATTAAAGACACTAACAAATGAAAAAAAAATGTGTGTGGAATTCTAATATGCAAATGATAACTATTTCTTTTATCCACGCTGTAGATGGAAGAACACAGTACATGATCACAGCTGGAATTCACGCTGGGATCTTATACAATGTAATATTAGCAGCCACCTTCAGATCAGGCACACCCCAGCTGTTCACTTTACAGAGCTTGCCTCCTCCTTTTCCTTTCCCGTCCCCTCCAGTAACCCCTCACACTAGCTTTCCTCATTTTTTTTTAAAGGCAGAAATGCAGCTAAAACCTTTTGTGTAAAGAAAAAAAACAAGATAAAGCAGAAGGCAAAGCCTAAACAGTTACTTAAAAAAACAAAAAAGATTTTGTTTTAATAATTAGAAATTCTTTCCCTCTAAACTGGTACCACTTCAAAACACTTACTCTGCATTTCAAAGACAGCCATTGCCTTCTGTGCATGTGGGAGCAGCTGATAGGACCCTCACGTTTTAGGGGAAGAACAACAGGATAAAAACTTCTGATTGTTTAATCTCCACTCTCTTGTGCTTGATTTTTGCGTTTTGTTTGAATAAATGTATATGTAGTTATGCTGCCACAGGAGTATCGGCTCTACAAAATTTACAGAAGTATCTACTCTAAAAAAAAAGACTTCCACTTCCTAATATATCATTGATTTGCGACCATGGGCAGCATTACTTTTTTCCTGTGGTATAGTGAGGTGAACAATGTCCTCCAGAGAGATATGTCCAGTTCTGCATCTGTGCCTTTGTGAATATATATCATTACCGTATTGGCAAGGGATGTGATTGTTTTGAGAAGGGGGGTTGTCCTGAATTGTGCCGGTGGCTCTGAGCACCATCCTACGCATCTTTATAAGAGGCACAGGGAATTTGGAGGGGAAGGAGGCAATGTGAACAGAGGCAAAGATTAGAATGATGTGGCTATAAACCAACGAACTCCTGAAGACAACAAAAGCTAGAAAATGCAAGGAAGAGATTCTCCGCTAGGATGTGCAGAAAGAGAACAAACTCACTAAGACATCGATTTTGGATTTCTGGTCTTCCGAGCTGTTAGGGCATTAATTTATGTTGTTTTAAGACATATAGCTTATAACCATTTGTATTTCTGAAACTATTGCTACTGGTTAGCCAAAGTTTGTGTCTTAGCCTGGATTCTATAGAAAATGGCGGAGAAGGATTCAAGTGTGGAAGCTAACATAAAGCATACAAGCAGGGAAGAGAACAAAGAAAGCAAAGATTGAGGAATGTGAAGCCACATAATGGGATCTGTTACCATACTGGCTGCTGGCTAGTCACTGCTGGGAAATAGAACATGTTGTTCAACGGGTAAATCAGCTCATCATTTGGACTTCTCTGAAAAGCTGCAAGGAGGAACCTTGTAGTAGATCATGGAAAGGTGAAAGGAATGAACATTGGTCTGCCAAGCTGTCTATCTCATTTCCAGTCTCCTAAAGTGAAGGCTCACTGATAACAGCCCAGCTCAGTTGGGATATCCAGCCCCTCCATGGTGGCTCAGGGAGCCCGGGTACCATTCACAGTGCTATTTCATGCACATCCAGGAGTATGCAGAGGCTTGGCCTATGGCACACAAAGGCCATTCAGGCTGGGGATTTAAATTGGAGAAATGGTGGCCGTGAAGGTGGCAGATGACTGTGGTGGCCTGGGTCTGAGGGACAGAGGAAGAAATCTGAGGAGGACGAAAGTTTTGTGCCTGGTACTCTCTCTGACACCGGGGACCAACTGCTCGCACTCATGATCATTACGGAAAGTGATAGATATACAGGTGTGATATATTTGACCCTTGGGCTGAAGTCTGAGAAAGGTGTATCTTAGGATGCTTTCCAACATGATAAAGCTTTAAATAAAAATAAGATCATTCATTGATTGAGGTCATCACTCAACGTGCATTGTTTTCACGTTTATTTTTCTATCTGGTTATTGTCATTATATGTTGCGGTGTGATGATAAATGTTTAGCAACTAGGTCTTTTCCAAAATATATAAGCTACACACATATGATTTCATCATAAATTTTGCTGATAAAGGAATGTATCATTTGTAATTTATAAATAATAATTACACATACTCTTTCCTATAAACTCCATTTAGCCAATTGATTTCCACAGAATGCTTTCTTTGATTTTTGCCACCTCTTGTAGAATAGCCAACCTATGGTTGCACTTGATGAATGAGTATAGTTCTGACATGTAATGTTTGTTGATATTTTCATTTATGTCAATGAGTAAGACAAAAACAAAACAATGAAGATGTATGTTGGAATGTCACTCATTTATCAATGACTGAGCGACTTCTTCCCTGAATGGGAGAAGCGCTTTCAAGTACCAGAAGAATACGTCCTCCATTTTTTGTGCTATTCACAGCATAATGGCTATAGACGTGGCACACACTTAAGTTTAATCTTCATTATTAACATGTTCTCCACCATTGTCTTCAGTCTAGTCAATCGACACAACAGTAAATCAAGCCATGATTTGTAGCATTTGTCAATTTTAGTGGTGTGAACACTCTCACCATGGCTGACTTCTAGCTACCAGTGATGTCAGCAAATGCAGGGTTGGCAGCACACCATAACGTCACATTTCCACTACCGAGGGTCAATAGGCATATGTAAACTCAAGAGCAGAGACGATGGTGAAATGTAACAAAATAATTAGAAAGTGATGATTTTTGAGTGCTTATAACCACCTTAGTATAATTTATTTATTTCTAAGTTATACATAAAATTTATATGATTTAGTTTTTAATATGGTTTGTGCTTAAAAAACAAGCTTGCAAAATTCCAAAAAAATTCTCTGTTGGCTCTAGCGCGATGAGCTGGTTCTAGTAGACTACTGGGGATACCACTGAATTAAAGGAAAACTGCTAATGGCACCTCCCCGGGTGGCTGTGAGAATCAGTAAAGATATTTTAAATGAAAATATTTTGACACATAGAAAGGTGCTAAATAAATGCAATATATTCTTACTGAGAATAATTATCAAAAGGCCCAATTCAAGTATGTTAAGAAGTAAATATTTGGTTTTAGCTGTTCAAGAAAAGAAGCATGGATCAAATTGAGACAAAAATTTGAATTCTACTTGCTTCATACATACAGAGAAAATCTGATACTTAGAATTTCCCTTATCTACTGAAAAACACAATATTAGGTATTTTCAACTTTCTTGAAAGTAATTGTAACTTTTTGTTCTTCTGAGATTACCAGAATTAGTTTATTATAGAATGGCCAGAAAAGGGCAGGAAGATAAAATCATAGATTTAATTTTGGTGACCTAAGTATGAACCACCGGTATCATCTTTTTCCTTACTTTTTAGTATCTATTTATTATTATTTTGATTAACACTTGTTGTAACTGCTCATATTTCTATAACCTTCTAACATACTAAACACCTTATTTACCTAACAGTTATTGGTTAAACAGTTATTAAGCATAATACGTGATTTCCCTTAGGAATCACAGTAACTTTGTGAAATAGCCAGAAATTGTTCACATTCTTAACAGTTGAGAAAACCAAGACTCACAGTCTAAGTGATTTTCTCCAGAGTCAGAGCAGAACTTGAACTCTGGTCACTTGTCCCCAAATCCTGTAATTCTAATAGTTTCCATGTTGTGACTGAAACTTAGTGTCACAGTAAGGTGGATTGTGTTGAACTGCAGAGAGCTTTTAAGGCCAACTTGAAAATTTTATTGACTTTAATTGGATTATCTTTCTGATTAGAAAATCATACCACATGTCCTGGTTGAAAAAAAAATTATAAACCTAGAAGAAAAGCACTAACAACAACAACAATCACAAATCAGCCTATTTGCCCTAATACCTGTGCGCAATCCATTGCAAACATTTGCACGTGTTTCCTTTCACACACAACGCATACGGCCAAATGTGCATACACATACTGTAACTGGCATTGTTGTACTTAGTATTTATATACCACCTTTTATATAATCAGTATAAAACAAATATTTTATGTTGCCATATATGCCTCAAAAGCACTGTTTATATACTTACATAATTCATTGTGTAACAGTGACATAAATTAATTTAGCTGGACATGAGCTTATTTCCAATGTTTCATTACTGTAAGTAATAATGGAATGAAAATCTGTTTTAAATCTTTGTCATAACATTTGATTATTACCTCATACTGTTTCTGGGAAAGAGACTTAAAGTCCACAGGGTATGAAATTTTAAAGGGCTCTTGGTACCTATTTCCATATTTTTTTCTTGAGATCTTGAACTGCATTGCCCTCCCAGGAGTCCCATGAGGAGTGTGTATTTCTTGCATTCTTGCCAACACTGAATATTCCTTTTTTTTTTTTTTTAATATTGTTATGTGATAGTTAAAAGATCTTGGATTCTGATTTGATATTCTTTGATTACTAATAAGCTTGATTTTTATGTAATTATTTGTCCTTTCTATGTATTTTCCAGTTTTTATTTCATTACCTTGGTTCATTTTATTTTTTCGAGTGGCTGTTGAGTTATTTCATTTTTCTCCCCTATTCTGAGACCTATAGAAAAGGGAGGTGAGATATGATCAGATCTGTTTTCTTTTTCTACCGAATAGTGTAAAACATTTTGAACAAAACATATGGGGATAGATTTAAGCATATTTACATAGAACTAATCTCACATGTACCGCATTTCTCCCTTTTTAAATTAAATTAAATTAAATGTTTTAAGCTGCCAAGTGGCACAGACTGGCGGTGTACATACTCCCTAAGTTACACAACAGGCAAGCAGCTAAAGCCACGATTCATGTATGTGTGCCCAATTAGAAAAGAGGCTAGTGCCAAGATAATCACAAATTTGCCATAAACCAAAGTTTATTACCATTACACAAGAAGAGATATTGGAAGAACTTCTTTTATTTGTTCCAGTTATCCTGAAAAAAGAAAAATATTATGCGAAACACATTTCAGATAAAGGTACAGGTGACATTTATTGAGTGTGGGCTGGGCATGTCAGAGCTTCTAAATGTATCACATGTATTAACTAATTTAATTTTTACAACTATTTAAATTTTACTGCAGCACATGTATTAACTAATTTAATTTTTACGACAAACAAATTAAATTTTACAGCAACCTGGCCCTCATCTTCAGACCCATTTTATGGATTAGGAAACTGAGGCACCCATACAAGTGACTTTTGTAAGACAATTGAGTAAGTACGAGATTTGATCCTAGACCGTCAGGCCCCAGAGGTTCTATATATGTACTATCCCCGTTAAAAGTGGAAGAAACGTTTCGATTAAACGTTTCGATTCCACGCAGCCACACTTCTATGGAAGCACAAGGGAAGTGTACTCAGCTCTTTCTTTTGGAGAAGAAATCTGAGCCAAGGCTTGAAGAATTAGGGGTGGTTTGCTAGGTGAGGAAAGAGGGAAGAACAATGTGGGGGAGATGGAATGCCTCAAGCAAAAACACAGAGGCATAAAATAGCTCCAGTTATTCCTTTGAGGGTTTGGTGAAACTATGAGTGGTTTCTTATTTTTGGTTTGTGAAATACCAGTGCTAGGAAATGAACACACCGAGGCAGGTAACTAACAAATTCATAGTCAGCACCTCCTGTGAGTTAGCTTTGAGTCCAAAGCTGAAAATGATATCATCAAACCAATCAGAAACGTTTTCTTCACTAAAGAGGAATGTATCAATCATACAAATAAGTAAGAAATAAATATAGGTTGTGGAAGATACTGTGCATGAAGCAAATAGGGAAATAGGGTGCTGTAGAGAGAACAACTGGGAATGTGTTTTAAGCGGGGTGTCCAGGGAAAGACTAGGAACCAGTCATGTGAAGATTAGGAGAACTTTCCAAGTAAAAGGAGCAGCAAGTATAAAAGCCCCCAGATAGGAAGAAACGCTGCCTGTTTTAGAAAATGAATGAAAGCCCAAAAGGCTACATTATTTTTTTTAAGATTTTTATTTATTTATTTGACAGAGAGAGATCACAAGTAGGCAGAGAGGCAGATAGAGAGAGAGAGGAGGAAGCAAGCTCCTTGCTGAGCAGAGAACCCAATGTGGGACTCCATCCCAGGACCCTGAGATCATGAGCTGAGCCAAAGGCAGAGGCTTTAACCCACTGAGCCACCCAGGCGCTCCCAAGAGGCTACATTATTGTGAGCAAGGAGGAAGGTGCCTGATGATAAGTCTGAGATGCAGGCAAAGCCAAATCTTGAAGCCTCTTGTAGTTCATGGTAAGAGGAGTGTATTTTGTCCGAGGTGCAACAGAAACCTATCCATAGGCTTTAAAGTCCCCACAGTGGCTTTGTCTCATTTCTCACTTAGACTGTCCTGGGGAGAATGGTTGAGGCAGGGACACAAGAAGAAGCTGGGAGATCCTCAAGGGGGCGCTGGTTGTGCAGCCGAGAGAGGAGGAATCCAATGTCACCATAGGGACCTTAGTCTTCCTCTCACAAGGGATAGACTGTTTGAAGAGGATTTTTGCTGCGGAGTTCATGCGATGAAATTTGGCGTTTAAATGTATCGCTTTAGTAAGGTTATAAAAAACAGGGAAATAAAATCGCTTGTTAGGAAATTTTTAAAACTATGTGTGTAAAAGTAACTACAAATCTGTATGTGTGAATATAAATAAATATGTATATTCTTTTCCCAAATGTGAATTCTTTCTGGAAATATAGAAGACTCTCAAAAGAAATGATAAACTGCTTGATCCTTTGACTTCTCTCTCTCTTTCCTAGGGGCTCAAGGCTCTACCGTGTATATCCATAATAGATTTTCCATCATCTCAAGAGTGGATTATTTAGATTTCTACTTCAGAGAGGAGCTGATGTTATTCCATCAGAGGAAAAGCAGTGAAGGGAAGACGTTAATATTTTTGTTCTCTGAGTAGTAGGCAATGGGCAACCATCCTCCCTAGCGTGGTTTGTGAGGCCCTTGACAGTTGTCGCCATTATCTTTCTTTTGGTGATGTGACTGGTTTCTAGAATTGCCCTATTACCCTGGACCCCGTCCCAGACCTCTGGTTAGAGGGACCCACATGTTAAAATATTCAGATTATTCCTTGCAGATAGCATGGATGCTGTAGATTTTTCCAAGATAAAGTACTGTTTCCTAGGCATTCTAAGCATCTGTTTTCCCGATTCTCTTTCTGTTCCAGCTTATAATTCTGGAAGGACTTGCAGAAAGTAGCATTGTGTTCACCACAATTGTATACAACAGTTTGCAAAGTTCAGCGATTCACATTACCCTTAAATATGTTATCTATAGATGCAGCACAGTACCGTTTTTTGTATTGGCAGATAGATGGTATGAAACCAGGGTTAGCAATGGTTTCATTTTTGTTCAAGTATTTAATACAATTTTAATTAAAATTTAAAATTATTTTTTGGGAGTCAGGGGAGGGATAGGGTTGCTGGGTTACAGAAAAAATTTTTAAATTATTTTTAAATTTAAAATTATTAATTTTAATTAAAATGGTAATTTGAATAACATTTTCATTTGAGTTAAATACATTTCACGAGAATATCTTTTAAGTCAAATAAAATTTTCAACTTTATTTAAATATTTTGAGTAAAAATTTAATGTTCTCTGACAATGATTTGGTTTTTCTTTTAATTTGAATAAATGATCTTTAATATTTTAAAAAGAAATAATTTGGAAACATTTGTTAATAATTTTAATTTTTTACATTGTCCTCATTTTTGATGAGAATACATTTCACTTTTTGCACTTAGAGTACAATTGCATTTAATTTTTTCCTTTTTAAGTTATTAATGGAATGAATGCAAATATGCAGATTGGGAAAAAAATCTTTTTTTACAACGTGGTGATTTTGCTGAACTGAAAGCAAGAAAATGTTATGAAATATATATAAAATAATGTATGAATTATTTGTCTTTGTTTTTTTGCTATTGTTTTTATTTTTATTTTGGTCCTTCCCTAGAAATGTTCAACAATGATTAAACTTAGTTGCCTCTACTATTTTGCCAACTTTTAGTTATAAAAACCATAGCCTTACACATATATTTCATTTTTATTGTCATAAAGATATGTTTTCTGGATAGGAGATAGAATTGGGTACTTCACAGTTTTTAAGCTTGATTTACAATTTTTAAATATTTAGACATATGCTATAGGGGCTTCCATCTGTATCCTTGCCCTAGGCCTTGCAAATGTTGGAGGAGGGCCTGTTGATCTTTGCACAATCCCTGCTGCATAGAGTCTTCCCAGCTGCCTGCACACCCTGTTCTCCTCTGCTTGGCTCTCTTCTCATCCTTCCAGACTTGGCCCCCACGTCAGTATTCTGTGATCCCTCTACCTATGTTTAGTCATGCCCTCTTAGTGTCCCCACTGTACTTTCTATGTTTTCATATGATTATCCATTTACATGGGTCCATCTCCTCTACTGTGAGCTCATTGAGGCCAGGGATTTCTCAATCATCTCAGTCTTATTAAGGTTTGTCACAGAGTCTGTCTTGTAGTCTATGCCTTCTCTAATTGTTGATGAGAAAACGAACCCTCACCCCACACTAAGTCTGCAGAACCACTGCATTTTGTTGTGTGTGATGGGACATAGAGGCAGATGCCCAAATACACATGCGCTTTCCCACACATGCAGTGTTTTTGGAGTCTGCTTCCCAAATCAAACAATATGTTTGTGCTATATATGTTTTTAAAATTAGGTTCTGATTTCCTTTGTAGGTCAAATCCAAATCTTCCTCTTCCTACATTTTGAATGGCAGATATAAAGTTGGCATTATCATGTGTTCTTAAGGTTGAGAGCACTTGCCTTTATTTTTTGCTACTTTTGTTATTATTATTTTAACAGCTTAAACTTCCTTTTTGTTTGCAACTCAGCTTGTTATCACTATAAAATAAAAATTTAAAAAGAGTTTGCAGCTTTAATTCAAAGACATTTATTAAGAAAGAATTTTTAAATATGAATATTATGAATATTTCAGAACTTTTCTCGATTCTAGTGAATACCAAGACCGAACCTACCTTGCTTCCCTTTGCTAGACAATTTTTTGACCAAACTTACTTTCTTATTTCCATGACAAACAACACTGGGGCCAGGCAAAAATAATTTAACTACTTGCTCCAGGGAATACCTGCTACTGGAAGATAAGACTTGAACCAACTCAAAGAGATTACTTATCAAGACTAACAGCTTGCTCATCAGGGCTTGTTTCAAAATTCTTACCTCACTGTGCCCACCAATCCAAAACTATTATATCATAAAATCTGCAGAATCCCAACTAATACGCCTCCTTGCAAGACCTCCCTTAAAATCACCCCATAAACCTTATAAATATCCTTCTCTGAACTCTCCTTCTCGGCTCAGACACTACTAAGACTCTATTAAAGGAATGGTCATTACTTTGTTCTATCTAATAAATTCAGCTTTGCTTCATCAAGAGGTTTTTCAGGCCATATTTTGGGGATTCAAAAGTGTAAATATATACCAAATATGGCATCTCAAGATTCTGGAAATGGAATAGCATACTTTTAGGAGATGCCTTAAGCTTCCTGTTTGGGTCTCTCTGTGATCAATTCCGTGTTCCACAGTGGGCCTGAGGTGTGATTTCCTTACTTTCACCTTCCAAACATCTCCTAGGAATAAGAAGTTCTTGTTTAGGAATCCTTTGCTTATCTTCTTAGATTGAAAACACTTTTTCTTGGAAAAAAAGCATATTGTGATGAAAAAACACTATTGTGTGCCTCTCTCTGTCCTCAACAGTTTCTTTAGCAAGTATGTTAAGAAGATGATCAAAGGAGGAAGATGGGTGTAGGCCTGATACGTCCATCTCTGGAGGAGTTCATACCAGGCTCCTTTAAAGACAGACTTTCTCTGGGTTACCTGTGAAAGTCTCGTGAGATCTTGACTCAGTCTTAGTCTTAATTTATCCATGAGACTCTGGTTCAAGGCAGGTCCTTTACTCCAAACCTTCTATTTACATTTGTGATGGCTAATGAATAGGTTAAGAACTACAATAGACTTGGGTGCCTGGATGGATCAGTGGGTTAAGGCCTCTGCCTTCCACTCAGGTCATGATCTCCAGGTCCTGTTTCCTCTGCTCTCTCTGCCTGCCTCTCTGCCTACTTGTGATCTCTCTCTGTCAAATAAATAAATAAAATCTTAAAAAAAAAAAAAAAAAACTACAATAGACTGGATGAATGTTTGTGTCATCCCAAAATTCATATGTTAAAGTCTTAACCCCCAATGTGACCATATTTTGAGATAACATCTTTTTTGAAAATAGTTAAGGTTAAATGTGGTCATAAGGTAGATGCCTGATCCAACAGGATTAGTGCCCTTCTATGAAGAGACAGAAGAGAAACTGCTATCTCCCTATGCCATGTGAGGACCCAGTGAGAAGGTGGCCATCTGCAAACCAGGAAGAGAGCTCACACCAGGAATCAGATTGGAGGATACCTTAATCTTGGAATTTCTAGCCTACAGAGGTATGAGAAAAATAAATTTTTCTTTTATAAGGCACCAAGTATATGATATTTTGTTATGGCAGCCTGAGCTGATTAATACAGGAGCCTAAAATACAAAGTGCACAACAATATATTGAGAAGACCATTGCTTTCATGATGGTGTCTCAGTTTCATTCCATGCCCCATTGCAGTCAGAGAGACCTGAGAATGACAGGCTAAAGGGACCTCTGGGGAGAATGTTGTGCCAAGTCAAGGTCTTTGAACTCCTGGATCAAAGGAATTTTGTTTGGAATTTTGTTTCTAATTTGTATTTTCACTATAGTTCATTTATTTATCCATTTCACAGCATAATTGCCAGAGATAATTTAGAATTACAGTGGTTATTTTGACCAGATTTGACTTGAAAAAATTACTCATTTGAGAAGCACTTCAGAAGGAAAATGGTCTTCATTTTTCATTAGTTTATGCATCTTCCAAAAGAAATCTGGTTTCAAAAATAAATACTTACAAAACATTCTTTAGCCAAAGCACATAGGAAGTATAAAGAATTTAAAGTCATCTCTCTTATAGCCATCTGAACTGTAATCTGAATATAACTGCCTTGACTCCTTTATTCTTCCTCCTCCTTCCTAGGATTTTACATTATCCATACTATTACCTTTCCTTCTGACTCATCTCCTTTTCCCTCTAGTCAGCAAGAAACTCCCAAGTCTCAAATGTTTCTTAATGTTAAATTCACTTCAGAACAGATCAAGTTCTCTCATGGTTGATTTGAAACCCTGGTCTTTGAATTGGGAGCCATTGTTAACCACTTTCTAAAAACCTACACACACACAGAAAGAAATTTACAAAGGAATAGAATTGTTCTGAAAACAGATAATTTGGGAATCCCAGATTTAAATCAGTTAGCTCATATGTTAATAGGAATCTTGGATGCCAAAAATGCAATGAAAAAGAGTAGAAAGTCAGATTCTGAGAATGACCTAATAGACTCTTGCAGAGATTAGAAAAGCTACAGATGTTGAGCAAGAGCTGTAAAAGGCCATCCTCAAAGTTTATTCTGTGAAAATAGATTGCACTGTAATCTTGTCCTGCAAGAAAAGAAAGGATGAGTCTACTGGTGACTTCTGGAACAGGATCTTTAACACCTTTAGACAGCAGGTCTAAAGGTGTTAAATAGATCCTGAAGCAGATGTGACCCCCAACTCTCACTTTCTTTGAACAGCCTTCAGCCAGAACCGGGGATTTAACATGAAAGCGAAAACAAGAATGAGAAACAGCTCTGTTGCCAGATCTCTAACTATTCGATAAAGATCCTGACATAGCCTTAAAACAAGATTAGGATAAAGTTGAGAACAAATTAGTGGTCTTCCAGATAAAGCAATTGGGTGTTCCCACCTCAATCACAAGAAGGGGTAAGGAGTTTATAGATAAGAGAAGCAGAAAGAATAATGGAAAACTAATTAAATTGTGCTTGTTAAGAAACTAGGGAAAAAATTAAAGTAGGTAGACAATAACAATGCTCCTAAAGGGAAATCTAGTGTTCATTTTCCCATATTTACCCTTAAAATCCAATGGAGAAGTTTCTGCAAATATTAAAGGACAGTCTACCAAATTGTTTATTGATATCACAAACTCTATCACCCAGTGGATTAAGAAAGCAATAATCTCTAGATGTTTCTTAATCTCAGTCTATAACCATCACCCTTGACTTTTAACCAAAGGACATTTTTTTTCCTCCTCAGTAACATCACACCTGCAAACTTAGTAAGGAGGGAGCTAGTAGGAAAAATGGAATTTTTAGATTAAATGTTTTACTGTTTGTATGAAAGTGCCTCAAAAAAATTGAAAATTGAGCCACCCTACAACCCAGCATTTGCACTGCTGGGTATTTACCCCAAAGATACAAATGTAGTGATCCGAAGGGACACCTGTATCCCAGTGTTTATAGCAGCAATGTCCATAATAGCCAAACTATGGAAAGAGCCCAGATGTCCACGGACAGATGAATGAATAAAGAAGATGTGGTATTTATATACAATGGAATATTACTCAACCATCAAAAATGAAATCTTGTCATTTGCACTGACATGGATGGAGCTAGAAGGTATTATGCTAAGTGAAATAAGTCAATGAGAGAAAGATGATTATCATATGATCCCCCTGATATGTGGAATCTAAGAAACAAGGCAGAGGATCATAGGGGAAAAGAGGAAAAAAATAAAATAAGACCAAAACTAGAGTGGGAGACAAACCATAAGAGACTCTTAATCATAGGAAACAAACTGAAGGTTGTTGGATGGAAGGGGGGTAGGGGGATGGGGTAACTGGGTGATAGACATTAAGGAGGGCATGCGATGTAATGAGCACTAAGTATCATATAAGACTGATGAATCGCTGAATTCTACCTCTGAAACCAATAATACAATAATTAATTAACAATATGTTAATTGATTGAATTTAAATTAAAAAATAAAAAATAAATGTTCTATTATTTGTCTTTTTCATGAAATCTTGAAGACTGCCCTACTTATAATCAGATCATAAATAATTTGAATATTAATATATTGGTATTTTGTATTTTTAAGTAAAGTCATAATTGAAAATGTTCTTCAGATATAGGACCACTTGTGGTAAAAATAAATAAATAAATAATAAAAAATCAAAAATTGAAGAAATAAATTCTACTTGTGTTGGCAAATTACTGGTGTCAAACTCATCAGTTTAGATCGACCCATCAAATCTCTATTAAATTTGCACAATCCTGTTTAAAATGAGAAACTAAGCAAGACTAAAATCAGTAGCTGAAAGACTACTAGGCAGAGGACTCATACCTGATCCTTACAATTCTCCTAAACTTCCAATGGGAAAGGATGTAGATTGTTCAAGACTTTAAGACCATAAAGAAATCCTTCCCTCGTCTCTTCCTTGTGGTATGAAACCCATCCATTTATTTTGTCTTTGGTATCCCTTGGGGCTACTTTTTTTTTTTTAAACAGTTGTAGATCTGTGTTTTGCTTTTGTGATTGTCTTTGGCTCAAAAGAATTATTACCTGTTTGCCTCTTGCTGGACAGTGAAAAATACACTCAGACTTTTCAATTTCTGGTAACGATGAAGTAGCCCCCCTCCTTCCAGGTCCTCCTTAAAACTAAAAATCTGCAGACATTACAAAACAAACAAGTGTAGAAAGACTAAAATGTGGAAAGACGGTGGACTGTTTGGGGACATCTCTTCTTGAGTAAGGCTGTGGCGGCTCCACACCGGGCTTCCATATGGCCTCCTGTATATCTCATACAGGAAGCTCTGAAAGCCTCCAACCCAGAACCATGAACAAGCACAGACTAAACAATTTAAAAAAACAAAACAAAACAAAACAAAACACCCGTTGTCCCTAGCTCCAGGTTTAGGAAAAGGGTAGCCTAACAACAAAAAAACCTTTTTGGCAATTCCTGCACTATACCAGACCACCAACAAAAAGTCAGGTTCTTTCACTGCAGTTTTGACAGGACTGAGCCGACGGCTGATCTTCACGCCACCCTCCAACCCTGAGGGAATAAATGGTGACATTCATATGCCCCCACGTAAGTGTCAGCAGACCCAGGAGGAGCTAATCTATCCCTTTCCCAGTGGAAGTAACTGATGGTGCTCCAACTCCCCTGCGGGGGTAATATCAAAGGGACTGAACAGGACACTGATCTGCCATCCTGTCTGGCAGAGGTAGGCAACACTCTGATTTCCCCTCTAGGCAGTACCAGTCGGGTCCAGTGGCAAGCTGAGACCTAATAAGAAGATGCAAGATGGGCCGAGTCACCAAGATGCTTCAGCTTCCAGCTCTAGCATCACTGGGGCCCAGCCAGGAGCTGAGCCTCCACCCACTTCTGGCATCCAAGAGACTAGGCAAGGTGCTGCGAATGGGGCCTAATCCCCAAAGCACTCCACTTTCACTCCACTTCCAGTGCTAGTGGTCCTGCTAAGGCCCTAACTGTCCACATCATCCACACCCACCTGGAGGCAATGCGACTGAAGGAGGCAGAGTAAAGCAGGGCTAATCAGCACTCTGGTACCCCATCCTCTCCCCAGTGTCTGCGGGTCCTAGTAGGAGCTGATCCTCCATCCCTATCTGGCATGAGAGACACTAAAGGAGGCAGTACACATGAAGTGGGGGTCAGAACTCCTCTTCCCCACCCTGAGCAAAGCTGAGCACCCCATCTCCCCCACCCTGCCACCACCCTGATCAAGGCAGAATGAGGTGAGAGGTGGGGGGCTAGCTGGCATCGATGGATATGGTTTTGTGTCAGTAACTTTTGGAGTGGCTTGTTAAATAGCAATAGACAACTGAAACCAGATTTGGGTACTGGAAACAGGGCGCAGCTATACTAAACCCTAAACTATGTGGCATTGACTTTGTGAGCTGGTATCCCGTAGGTGCCTGCCTATACTCAAGAAGGCTGCCAGAGAGGGCATGAAGGTATAAAGATATTGGCAGAAACCGTTGCTTACCGTGGTGTGGGAAGTAGGAAATATCCCTGATGAACTTCATGGCATTGGTGAGGAGATTTCCCAGCACGGTTGAAGGTGCTGTGTGGCTTCTTCTAGCTGCTTATAATAAAATGTGAGAGGAGAGAAATGAATGAACTATTCAGTTTTCAGGTAAGATTTAGAGGAAATTTAGAGGCTCCAGATACTCTTTACGGCCAGCAGGTTCTCAAAGTGAGAAAGAGCAGATGGCAAAGAGAAATTTCAGGGAGCCATCAGGAAAAAAACAAAACCAAGAATATGACTAGTAAAACCCTTGTTAAGACCTCAGAAATATTTAAGTCAGAACCTCAAAGACCCTTTTCATTAGACAAAATGGCTTCCAAGGGTCTTAAGTGTAAGCCTCGAACATCCTCTCCATTAAATCCTAAGCATCTCAAGGGCACTGTTCTATAGCTTCAAAGAAGCCCCAGGGGAAGAGGGGCCTTTTCTGAAGATTTGAGGGTGAACTCTTATCTAGTGCAGTGGATTATAAATTAATATGCAAAAAAAAAGAAAGCCTACAAAGCAGTGAGTGGGGGGCCTCAGGTGGCCTGGAGGGGCTTCCATAGCTCAGTCTGGCCACCGGTCTCCAAGGCCCACACCATCCCCATGCCCTGTGGCTGAGGGTCAGAGGCTCAGCCTACACCCCTCGTGCCCCACAACAGGGTGCAGTCTCCCTGCTTTTATTAAGAGAAAACCTCAAAGCTAATAAACACTCAGCTACTTGTGTGCAATGACTGACTCTCATTTAGCTTGATTTACCCAATTTATTCATATCAATTAATTGGATAATGAGTCACCAGCAATCTTTAGGTTTTGCAGAACCATTATCCTCATTTCCTCATTTACTTCAAGGGAAATGATGTATGTAAACATTTTCTGAAATATTAGGAGAGTATATCCATTTTTTGACACACATAGATTTTTTTTTTCTTCAACTGCAATCTCAAAATATGCAAAAGTGTTTTGTAAAATCCTTTTAGGACTTTTGTCTATTTATAGCTCCCCTTCCACCATCCTTTTAGCACTGTTTTGATGTGCTCTTTCTAAAATGCAAATCTGACTCCCTCATCTTCACTTTCTTGCTTTAAAGCTTTCATAGCTTCCCATTACCTTCAGGATAAGGACCCTAAATGTCCACCATGCTCTGTGCTCTGCCCAGGTCTGTCCATCACTTACTACCCAGTTTCAAACTTCTGGCATTTTCCCAACCTGCATTTTCTCCCATGCCCTCCTGTCTTTTACACAAGTAGTTCCCATCATGTGGATGGCTTTTCACCAGATTTCTGGCACAGTATCCGCTTGAGTTCAGCTTCTTAGAAGCAATTCCTGATACATCTTCTTTCTACCTTCTACCTTCTACCTAGGTATCCTCTTCTGCTACCATCTCTCAGAACTGACACATTCTCACTTTTTGCAACTGTCCCCGTTAACAGGGAGTGCCTTGAGGACAGGACCTGCCTTGTATTTGTAAATGCTCAGAGCTCCAACTACTGCCACGCATATAGGGGGCTTTTGGCTTCTTTTTTTCGGAATGAACAGAATGAATGTATCAATGGTTCTAAAGAAGTGCACAGATTTTCACGAGTGATGTCCTTGTGAAAGGACAGGGGTCCTCCCTCATTCATCTTTTAGAGAGGGGAGGGAACTGTCTGTCTTGTTACTTTTGGAGAAATTTTCATGTTATTGAGCTTCGGATATTTCCAAGGAAGGGCTTTTAGGAAGACACATCCTGTTGGACCCCAGAAAGTAGCAAGAGTTGATAAGGCTACCAGAGAAAGATTGTCTTCTCAGGTGATCTTACGGGATCGCTTCTGCTCCTGGTAGAGGGACACAAAATGGCTATCTCTTCAATTCTTTTTCAGGGAAAATTCATGAATTTAACATATAATATTTTGAGCACTGACTATGTGCCTGGCACTCGGGATGGGATCATGAACAAGATGTGTCTTACCAAATTAAAGTGGATCATAGGAGACAAACACAAAAACATTTGCAAACAAATGACCACTAAATTCCAGTTAGTTGAGATAAAGGCCATGAAGGGGAGGCAGAGAGCTTTAAGAAGCTGCAGATGTCAGACTTTGTCGAAACAATTAGCTACATTTGTTCATTCAAGGAAATGTTTTATGCAATTTAACTTCATCTGCGGAGGCAGTAAGAGCTTTCCCCAGAAGTCTAAGGATTTAGGATAGTGGGTGGGCAAAATGAATTCAGGAATGGCCTGCATGGAAACCTTGCAAGAGAGAAGAATGGAACGAAGGCTGTTATCACCAGACTGTGGAAAACAAGAAAAGTAGCCTGAGATGAGACTGGAGCGGGAGGCATGGGCTCGACGACACCGCTTGTAACCACTTACTGAACATGTTCTGATCTTTTGAACTTTTATTGCCTCTCCTATAGTCTCACAAATTTAATCCATAGAGAAAGTAGAAAGCCTCTAAAGACAGACAGGTAAGTTTGAAGTTCACATCTTTGCTCATTTAGAAGTATCATCCTGGCTGTTACGTGGAGAATAGTTTGGTCTGGAGCAGCAGTAGATGTGGGCAAGCCATGAGACAGGAAACTTATCCAGGCAAACCTACCAGCATTATTGCTGTGATTGTTCGTCCCCGGCAAACAATGGCAAACCTTCGGTCCTGGTCTCCTCACTGATTTCCTGTATGGTTCTTCCACTAGAGGCAGCACCGCAGCTCAGTGCCAAGTACCAGAGCCCTGTGAGGGCAAGTGGGTGCCTCTTAAAGTTGCATTTCCTGGTACCCAGGGTCACATCCTTCCCTTGCCAGGCTCTAGGGTTGTTCACAAGACACGATATCACACGAAGGGCCGTGTTAGTGAGCCAACTCAGTCACACATGAACAGACATTTGGAGATTATTGAATTGATGGTCTTTACAAATAAAAGGGTGTTAATGATCAAGTCAAATTCTGCCTTGGACAATTATATTTTGAAACAGGGAAACCGAAGAGATGCATGAAAGAAAAACCTGGTTTTTTTTCCCTTTACTTCTTTTCCTGTTTCTATTTTTTTTTTTTCCTTGAGAGAGAGCATGAGAGGGGGTATGGGGATAGAGGGAGAGGGAGAGAGAGAATCTTAAGCAGGCTCCATACTCAGTGTGAAGCCCAATGCAGTGTTCAATCTCATGACCCTGAGCTGAAATCAAGAATCAGGTGCTTAACTCACTGAGCCATCCAGGCCCCTTTCCCGCTTCTATTCTTGCTAGGACCTATACCCTCACCTTACAGACACCTTAATATAGGTCCTTCTTATAGAGATCAAGGAGTTAATGATTTCTTTGGAGTCTCCGAGCACAAGGGATAACATCTAAGGAGTGATAGGTGGGTTGTCTTGTAAGTTCTTGAAGACCATTGATTCTAAACATCTTACCGCCAAGGGTACTGACTCCAGGCTGTAAAGAACTTATGGAGGGCACATGAGCGCTTGTCTTTGTTCATTCAGCTCCTGGATCACCAGGAGGACACATACACCAGACCATCGTCTTCAGTAAAAACGGCAGACCCCAAGCAAAGACGAAACTCATGCTCCTTTTCCTTTCCAAGTCTTTCAGATGCTCTGTCTATATTAGTTCTAAGCCTTCAGTAAACTCTGCTCTCTTCCTGCTTGGAGTTTCATTTCCATCCTGTGTGAAGTGAAGGACCCTCTTGGCTGGTCCTGTGCAAGCCCTTCTGGGTCCTTAGGCCTGGCCTGCCTGCATCAGTTTGACTTAAAACAGTTTTCCCTCCAATTAAGTGGCTGTCTCATTCTGCTAAAATTTTGGTAGTCAAGTGAAGGAATATCACCGAATGACCCTGCCACATTTTTTAAGCATCTAAAAGAGGAATATTAAGTTTTTTATTTCTTGAATGGTGGGCCCTTATTCATTTTTGTTTTCCTAGCACCTAGAAATGCCTTACTAAGTCCCCCAGTAAGCCCTAAGCCTTAGAGCATAGTTAAGAACTTGGGCTTTACTAGAAAATGAGGGTTCAAGTCCTGAATCCACTATTTCTCAACAGTTTCTGGGGCAAGGTAATTAACCTTTCCAAGCCTCAAATTTTGTATTAGCAAGAAAATGATTAAACATTAACTTCTTAACTCATCACCTAACAAATACGAAGGGCCTAATAATGTGAGCACTTATTAGTAATGTTTATTGACTGCATGAATGAATTCATGATGAAACAAACCTTTTATGAAACTGATGATGAAAAAGAGCAAAATGTCCTGAACTTTGGGGCTCACCGTATTTCATAGGTTCTGCAATGTCTGCAGCTATTCTGTTTTTGGGATAAGATTGATGTTTTCACTGTATTAATTTACATAATAATAGATCTTCTCTGTGGTCATCAGGATATGGTGGGGATGGAAACCCAAGCATGTTTTCTACAGCCTTCTATAGTCTGGCTGAGGAGGGAAACTTTTGCGGCTTAGATCCAATTATAGGTTACTGGGGTAGCCTTGGTCTTGGGGAAAGGGGGTGGTCCAATCAAGGGGGAGAGGCATTCAGCCAGCAGGGGGCAGTATGTGTTAGCAGAGACACTAATGATGGGTCTGAGTGCATGTCTACCAGAAATGAAGTATTTCTTTCTTTTTTTTTTTTTTAAGATTTTATTTATTTATTTGACAGAAACACAGCTAGAGAGGGAACACAAGCAGAGGGACTGAGAGAGGGAGAAGCAGGGTTCCCACTGAGCAGGAAGCCTGATGTGGGGCTCGATCCGGGGTCTCCAGGATCATGACCTGAGCCGAAGGCAGTGGCTTAACCAACTGAACCACCCAGGCGCCCCAGAAATGAAGTATTTCAAAATTAAATACAAATAGATTTATGTGACCTATGTTATTTTCTACTCTGCAGAGAAGCAATTAAGCCTAGATTTCCTAAGAGATGGCAAAGCATTAAGGTAGAGATTATTGCAAAGTTTTTACATCTGAATAATTTTCAAGGATGGATTTTGGTTAGAGCACCTGCATATATTGCATTATTAATGTTTTGTGTCTGCTTTTCCATAGGTTTCCAAAACTATTCATTTTCAACCTTTACAAATTAAAGTAAATAAAATAAAACCACCCATAATCCCCTTATCTTAACATAGCCCTGGCCAATATTGGCATTTGGGTATATATTTTTTTTAATTTTTTATAGCTACTCTTTTTACTTAGTTATAGCCAATGTACACATAAATATTTATATAATATCTTTCTACTTAACATTTGTCATAAAGATTTTCTCACATTATTTTATAGTAATCATAAGCATCATTTTATTTTTATTCTTATAAAAACCTATTCCCACTAAAAAATGCATATGGTGCTAAATATATTTGTAAATATTTTACTTATTTGAGAGAGAATGCGAGAGAAAGAGAATGAACAGGGGGAGGAGAAGAGGTAGAAGAAGGAGACTCTCACTGAGCGTGGAGCCTTACTCAGGGCTTGATCCCAGGACTCTGAGAACATGACCTGAGCCAAAATCAGATGCTTAACTGACTGAGCCACCCAGGCGTCCTGTCAAATAAATTTAAATTAGAGTTATAGCTTACACAAGTTTAAGTTCTAAAGCCAGCATACATGTAAAAGATTACTTTTAGGTGAATTATTATTGGGGCTTATTTTAAAAAGACAGCCAAGACAGCATACTAAACATGGACTTCCTCAGTCAATGCTTTTCTGTAAGCCTCAATTAATTATTCAATTTCCTCCTCAAGGATGTTGACAAAATCATACCTCTTATTTATCTAATTATGGAAAAATTTGAAGTTATATTAACAGGGAAAACTTAAAAACATGCACAATGCACATATATTTTCCCTAAGTTTCCATGCAGCAACATTGATTATCTCAGGCATGACTGCTTCTACTGCTAGAAGGAAAGGCCCACTGAGAGAAATGGCTGGTAAAGTTACCAGTTATTCAGGTATCTCTCCCTCACCCCTTGCCCCTGGAAAGTTGATGTTGATTTTATGTGATTCAAATGGAAGTACTATGCAACTCTGTCATTGAGGATACTGCCTGCCTTTCTATCCTCTCTATCCAAATCCCAAAAGTAACCACCTTTGAATGTTTTTAATATGTAGGCTTGTCGTTTAAGGCCCCAATATTCATTTCATAGATATTCAAGGGTCTAACCACTAATTGAACAACTCAGTATGCTTTTCACATAGTGTTTTCTATGCGATCATTGGCTTCCATAATGGATAACAGTAATAACTATAATAATGACATAAAATTCCTGAGGTCTTATTCTGTATCAGGTTCTGGACTGATCACTCACATGCATTCTTTCGCCTCTTTTCACAAAGACCTAGTGAAGTAAATACTATAATGAGAAGTTATAATTTGTTCAACATCATGGAGCTAATAGCTGGTAGAGACGAGTCTATAATCCTAGGTCTGTATACAACTTCCAAGAGCAGAATGCGAACAAACCATTGTTATTAATGTCGTTGTCCACTTAGATAAATGTTGATCTTCTAAGTTCTTTTTAAAATCTAATGTTTTTATTGAGATACAATTGACATGTAATGTTGTATTAGTTTTAGGTGTAGGTATAATGATTTGATTATGTGTATTTTGTGAAATAATCACACAAGTTGTTAACATCTGTCACTAGACATAATTACTACAATATGTTTCTGTTCTTTTTCATGTGATGAGAACTTTTAAGATCTACACTCAGCAACCTTCAAATATACAGTGCAGTATTATTAACTATAGTCATCATGCTGTACATTATATCCCCAGGGTTTATTTATCTTATGACTAGAAGTTTGTGCCTTTTGACCCCCTTCATCGTCTGGTACCCACCTTTGGCAACTACCAATCTGCTCGATGCCTCCATGAATTCTTTTTTTAGATTCCACATATCGATGAGCTCACACAGTATTTGTCTTTCTCTGACTTATTTCACTTAGCGTGATGGGGCCATCCAATAAATACCTAGTTTCTTGATTCATATTTCTTTGTAAAGACACCTTATTATTAAATCTAGGAACTTTAACTTGTTTATATTTCTAGTTCAAATGGGTTTGCCTAGGTTTGCCTGGGGCTTTGTCTGCATCAGCAGTCCAGGGCACACTGCCTCTTGGCCTGTCGGTTCCACATTCTAACTTATTTGACCAGCTCTTCCCATTGTAAACTTACAGTTACTAATTATTAACTAATAATTGTTCTAGTAAGAATTTAAAATATACTCCTAGTGCTCCCTAACATGCGACAGAACTTCTTGCTTTCTGTTATGCAAAATGAAAAAAAATGAGTACTTCAAGCATTCCTCTTCTCCTTTTTTCCTCCTCTCCCTTTCCAGACTGCTGCTGGCATGTCAGGTAACCTCTGTTTTGGATACCTGAAATTCAGTCTTCTGCTTTTTGTCTAGAGATTGTTTCTAAAAATGGAAAACATGTGAGCGGCATTTGAGACCTTCTGATTAAGTAAATAATATTCATTTTTTCTCGAGTGGGTCATTGGGCACCTAGAGAAGGAAATGCCACTGTTGTTAAGCCTGTGATTCGTATGGAAGTCTGTTCCTTAAAGTAGTTTCTTTCCTGAAGCATCTAAATCGAGGGAAAAGTCACTTTCTCTGTCAGTTAATGTTTCCGTTTATGGTACATTTCCATTTGGTTTATTTAGAAAATTATTTTATTGCTGAAATTTTTGTTTTTTGTTTTCTGTGGAATTCCTAGTTGTCTTTCTTTTCCTTTATTGGAAAAAGAGGCATGTGCCTCCTTCAGCTTATCACTGATACCTCTCAGCTTCTCAAGCAATCTATTTCCTGCGCTGAATCCATAATGTTCTTCCTGAGGGGACCATGGCCCCAGGCTGCCCTCTTCCTGTTCCCATCCTGTAGATTGTGTGCTGGGTACACTAAGCAGCTTCCTGAAAGTGTGTTTTAAAGTCCTTCTACATTTGTTCCCACTGTGTGCTTCTTTACTTTACATTTTGTCCATACGATTTCATCTATCTTTTCATTTTGCTAAACTTTATCTTTAGGTCATACTTCAGAACATGTACATAGAGGTAAGACTCTCTATTTCTTGACTACCTTAAAATGTTTCTTTTCGCCCCTCCCTTTAATTGACAGTTTGAATAAGAATGAAATCTAAGTTCAAACACATTTTCCTCGTGATCTTCAAAGACCATACGTCATTGCTGTTGGCTGGGGCCAGCCCCAGCAACAGTCGGGATCCGAGAGTGAGGAAGGAGTCGGCGAAAAATGAGGAGACCAAGCTTCATGTAGGAATCTCCCGAAAACACTGTTCTCAGGGCTCTTTATTTATAGCAGAGAGTTACATATTTTTTTCAGATGGAAACCATATGATCAAAGAGTTTCTTTAAGTGATGGATCATCTGTCTTGAGTGACAATAGTAACAATAGTGTTTTCGAGGGTCTTTGTAAAAACTGGACATATCTTGAGTGACAATGGTGTTTTTGAGGGTCTTTACAAAAACAGGACATATCTTGAGTGACAATGGTGTTTTTGAGGGTCTCTGCAAAAACAAGACGGGCCTTGTGCCCTTGAGGGTCACAATGAAACGGGATGTGCCTATTTCTTTGAAGGGTCCATACAATAAAGCAGGATGTGCCTGTTATATCCTAATCCATAGACTGATCGATCACAGGCAGGCATGTCCTGAGCAACAGATGGTTCCTGCAAATCCTTATCTTATTAGAACGTTTTACTTCCCCCCAGCATAGGGAAGTGAGTGAATGGTCACACAAACAGAAGGTTGCAATGTCTAAGCTATTTATGTTAGCAAAGGTTTTACTAAGTTTTAAAGTAAGTATGTTGTGCCCCCATAATCCTACAATTATTAAGCTTCATAAGGATTGGCATGGCTCTCCCACCTTGGATGAGCACTTGTCCAAGTGCACGTCCCAGGGACACAAAGGACATATTGCCCCGGCCCACAGGGCACATTTATGGGTACCTCCACCATAGTTTTTGGCAGCTTGCAGCATGGCAGGGGGGATGCCGCCCCCGACAGCTGATAATATCATCAGTAGAACCATACCTTTCCAAACAGCATCATTTCTGCTGCCTTCTCACTCCTCCATCCTGATATTATTTTCATCTCATGTAATTTTCCCATTGTGTTTCCAAGGTGTTTATGTTTTTGAGTATTTTTAAATGTCACTTTGCTTAAAGAGCTTGAAGAGGTATATATACACACAGACACACACACATGCTCACACATGTACAACTTTTTTTTTTCCTGTCAGCTAGAATAAAATGTTTGGTAAAGTTTTCTAGTGAGATCTAGTTTCAGAAGATTATTCCCATGCATAGCTTCAGATACTATTCAAAATTAAAGCTCTGCCTTCATCTTCTGTTCTCTCATCTCTGCACCCTTGCGGATTTATCATGCACTCATATTTCAACATGTATTTTAAGACTGTAACACTACAACTGGCAAGGGGCTCTATTTTTCTTCCTTTCTGTACCATACTTTTTAAAAGCATTTGGAAAGATACTAATCATTCAATTTCTCATGACATTTTTGATGAGTGATATAAAGTAAGTAGAAAGAGATGTCTTTCAAATGGAGAGAGGTGGATATTTTTGCGTGTATGCGTGAATGTTTTAATACGATTTTTCCCACACCTTTTCCCATACCTTCACAATTTTCCTAGAGTAATGACATGGATATGAAGGCTTTCCTAGATGTAGCAATTTTAAGAGAATACTTACATTTTGAGATTGGAATGCCCAGAGCAATGCCTTTATTTCCTTGTCAAATCTCATAAACTGAAAAGGTATTAAAGAAATGGTGTTGGGGACTTTGAGAGAAGAGTGTCTTCTTTTTTTTCTTTTTTTCCTTCTCTTTCCTCAACACAGTTCTGCTACGCATGAGACTGCCACAGGGGTTGGTCTTTGAAGAGCCAGGCAAGTGATATTCCTCTTCCAAAGACATGCTCTGAGAGAAAGTACACGGTTTTCTCACAGTCAGGAGGTTTGGTCACTCTGCTGTCCTAGAATTGGGGGTTAGCATATAATTTCTCTGAGTGAATGGGATAGAAAATGTATCAGTAGCTCTCATGAGATAAGGAGGAACCTGATACATTAAGCAATGATAATAATAGTAATAATAACTAATAGCAATAATAATAGTAATAATCATTAACTCCATGGAATACTTCCTGTGTGCCAACAACAATGTTAAGTATTTTACATCATTTTACATAACTTTTACCATAATGCTATGGGTTAATGGCTATTATGGTCCCCACAGAAAAAAATGTAGTTTAGAGAAGTCAACATACCTGCCCAAGGCCACAGGTAACAAGTTATGGAGCAGTGATTTAAATGGTGTCACTGAATAACAGATCCTGTGTCATTTGCAAATGCTTACTACTATTTATCCAACTCGTTCATAAGATAATTATGTCAGAAAAAATTTTAATAACAAGATTTATGCAAGGAAGTAGAAGTCCAATCAGATTATGATCACTACTTTTCTCAGAAAGCCAAAAAAGAAAAAGAAAAACAAACAAAAACTTTCCTCAGAGTCATTTTGATATAAAATCCAACAATTTCTGTTACTCCTGCAATTATTTAATATCTTAAGAGGAAAGAATGCTTTTAGGCATTTTTACTTTTGGAGATCTCCCCACCCCTAATCATATCAAATGTATTCTAATATATTCACATCCTAGGCTTTTATATAAACAACAAGAATTGAATTGAGGAAAAGTTGAACAGCAAGCTGACTGAGTGGTTGATACATTACATTTCATAGACATTTAATTAATTCTTATTTAGTTCAGGGATTTATTTTAGTTAAAATTGCCAATCAGTACATGTTTTTTAGACTCAAATACCTGTAGACACCTTTGGGTAGCTCATAGGATTGAGACTACAAGAAGAAGAGGCAAAAGTAGGCACTTTGCAGTGGGGGTGGGGTGGGGGATGGGGTTGAGGGTAACAAGTGATAGTCTGCCACGGTTCCAAGAGCACTAGCTCTGTCTATTCCTAGAAGGAGCCTTAAGGGAATCAACTTACCTCTCAAGGCCTCAGTTCCTGTGCTTAAAATGAAAGGCAAATACTCAGATTATAACTCAGATAGTTACATTGATAATCTAAGTCTATTTCTTTATTCAAAAAGTCTTTATCAAGGGCTTATTATAACACACTAGGCACTGCTCTAATGTTGGGATGCAGCAACTCTCAGTGGCAAATGGATGAGCACCACAAACAGCCTGCCCTCTTTGGACTTTGTATCCTATAGGAGGAAACATTAGTCAACATTGTATGCATACTAAGGTAGTAATAAGGCCTAGGAATAAAAGTAACATCATTGAAGGGGATAGAGAATGAAAGGAGTTTTTGTTTCAGGGAGAAGGTCATAGAAGTCCTCTTTAAGGTGACAATTGGGTGGAGACAAACCGGGTGTGCCTAACATTTCCTAGAGGACAAGGAAGGATATTAAGATTGGAAGTTGTGAGAGGGATATTTTGGCAGCACGACACAAACATGACACAGATGTTTCTAGAACTTCACGCCATTTTTCTGACTCCCCAGGCTGGCTCTGTTCGGAGTGCTTAGGAACTAAAATAGCACAGAATCCCATTTGGTGTCCATATTCTCCTCAAGAAATGTGTTAGAAAATTACAGAATTACAGTCCTGTGCAAAAGAGTTTTTTTAAAAAAGTTTACCTGATGCAAATTCAAGTCTGTGAATTTACAGTAAATGCCAATCTAAGTTTGCAGTAAATTATTATGGAAGCCATAAAGTAGTACATAATAAGACTGAAAAAGACACGAAGTGATGATTTAATTTACCCCTACTGTGCAGTGGTGTCGTAGATAAATGTCATCAACTCTATTTCATAGATGACACCCAAGGCCACGGGGATATTAAGTGGAAGACACTGAGTTGTGATCTTGGCCTCACCCCAGCACAGGGTGTTCAACCTTGCACCTTAGCTGCTCTTCAAAACATATACTTTAGTTTTATATGCAGACTTTCAAAAAACTGAACATCACTATGAGTGTGAGTCATTTACTCACAGAGACAACCAGGATAAGGTTCCCTAAGGGAATCCAAAGAATGCATCACCTAATAACTGTTTGTTAGTGAATAGAGGTGGCAGAGATATGGGAAAAAGAGTCCAGGTCCTCAGGGAGCAAAGTAAAGAAGGAAAGTTCAGCAACAACAAAAAAATCACACATGATTAAATATCCAGAATATTTCTCTTCTCATGCCCTTTAGGGAAATTCCTGGCTTTAATGCTTTGCATTTCCTCACTTCCAGATCCTGAACTTTATCCTGAGCTTTGGCATAGAAAGAAAAAGAGAAGCTAAAAGATTTACACTGGAGAGAGGAGGGGAGAGGATAACCAGTTGTTCTTAACCTATTAGAATCAATCTGGGAACTCTGAAAAATCCTGATGCTCATGTAACATTCCAGACCAATTAGTTCAGGATGCCTGGGGTGGGTCTAAGGACTCCATGGTACCCCATATATTTTATATTTCCAACTTGCATCTATGTTGGGGAAGAACTGGACAAACAGAAGAAAAACAAAAAAAATATTTTAAAAAAGGGAAAGAGATTAGACTGGTGGAATGAAGGACGTTGTAGTTTGGGCTTAGGACATTTTGAGGACTGGGAAAATATGGTGACAAAAAGAAATAATTTAAAAGAGCATCTGTCATCCATAAGGATGATCTTGAGAATGGCAGAACTGGAGAGAAAGGAATTTGAAGATGTTTGGCTCTGCAGTAATAACATATTCTCTCTTCTAAATCTAAATCCTCCAGTAGTTTTTCAAGAATCTAAGTAACCATCAAAATTCTTTCTAAGTTTTTTCTTTTAGTCTGAAAAATTGCTTTTTTTTCATACCATGCAAGGGACATATGATACTTCACTTATTTTGGGGTTACAGAAGTTTGAGGGGGTAAATAAAAGTGAACTAAAAATAAATAGTTACGTAAAGGCCCATTTGCTTCCTGATTATATGAGAATGAATGATTAGGAATAATAATGATGATGATAGTCATAGAATTGTTAAGCAGTGAGTTTGCCAATATTCTTCTCTTAAAGTATTAAGTAATATGTCTCAATAACTATATTATTTCTATTCCCAAGTGAAAAGATGAGGCAAAGAGAGATTTAAAAAATTACTCCAGTTCATACAGTTAGAAAGTAATAGAGCCAAAATTCAAGTCCAGAGAGTTCTATTCCCAATAACTGTTTTTAAAGGCCAAGCTCTCTGCCATGAAAGAAAGAGAACATGACCACTCAGGAAGAGAGTATTTTTGGAGGGTGGATAGGAGCCATTTAGGAGAACAAAGTTCAGAGGTTTGCAAGGGAATGGGTTTGAAGAGTAAGAGAATCAAGAGCTAGAAAGCAGCAAGGATCAGTGGAACAGAGAACCTCAAGTGGAAGGCTCTAGGCAGTGGCTGAGTTTCAGTGGTTTATCAATCAGGAGGAGTTCACAAACCAAAGAAACAGAAAGTTGCTTTTGCCACTATCTTGAGTCATTAATTCCATCAACTTCTTTCCCCCCCCCCGCCATCAACTTCTGATAATGAAACAGTGATCTTGGATCCAACAAGTTTAGGGATTTAAAAAGAGAAGACAAAATATAACATACTATAGAAATTAAGTGAGAGAGAAATTTAGAGAATGCTACTCAGCCCTCCTTAACAAAATGAACATTGCGGATAAAACCAGATAGGTCATGTATTTCTGTATCACTCTTCCATCCATCATTCAGGGGAGATAGGAACCTGGAAATGTTATCTACTGTTACTCAGAAGTTTATTCGATATGAAAAAAAGAACTAAGGTGTTTACGTTATCAGTAATGTTCTTAGTTTATTAGAAAGAGAAGATAAATGCTTTATGACAAACTTGAAATTATTTGGAGTATAATTAAAAATATGCACTACATTGAGTTCCTTCTGAAATTGACTTAGGTATTGTCTTATTTACAGGGGTTGTCTACAAATTAAATGAATGAAAAAAAAACCACTCCTGTATACAATAAGCAATGAAAAATGGACCAAATTCTGACTCAGGACAGCAGTTACCTTGTTTGGAAAATTTAGTGGTTGATGGTTCTCTTTCTGATTTCAAACGTTATTAGTTTATGTTTGATCAGTTTCTTTTACCTGTATTATATACAGCTTAAAATGTCATGAGACACAGAAAAACAAAACACAAGTCAATAAACAAGCAGACACCTTTTTATTTAAATGAGGCTATTTTTGATATCCAAATTTTATTCCAGGTGCTTCAGAAATTCTGCACATTGTGTATATTTCATTTTAATTGCTTTGACACATATTTAAAAATGCAATAACAGCAACATGTGGAATTAACCTAACCTACTCATCAGGTTAACCCTCCTTGGCTCAATTGCCTCAGGGTGCTCTTGTGCATTGGAATTATTCCTTGAGTCGCTCTGAAGCCGCTCACACTTCTGCCTGTATGTGTCGCTGTCCACAGGAGGGTGCCAGACAGCACTTGTTCATCCCGACTCTTGGAAAGCCTCACCAGGGTCAGGTGCTTGGCCTCCATGCTGGTGCCTCTCCTCTGTGTGTGGCCCGGGGAACGGGGACAAATCCTGTGGACCATCACAACATGGTAATTCTGCCTTGTGGAGAGTTTTAGCACTTGTTCTTGTTTTTTAAGGGTTTCTTAAACGATTTTTATTATACGAAACATGGGAATCCATAAAGAAATACTTGTGATTGTGTGTGTGTGGGTTTTTTATTTTTTTTAAGATCTTACTTATTTATTTGACAGAGAGAGACAGCAAGAGAGGGAACACAAGCAGGGAGAGTGGAAGAGGGAGAAGCAGGCTCCCTACCGAGCAGGGAGCCTGATGTGGGGGTCCATCCCAGGGACCTGGGTTCAGGACCTGAGCCAAAGGCAGATGCTTAACGACTGAGCCACCCAGGTGCCCCTTATCTTAAGGATTTATTTTAGAGGGAGAGAGAGCATGACCAGCGGGAGAAACAGAAGGAGAGGGAGAGAGAATCCTCAAGCAGACTCCCTGCTGAGTGTGGGGGCTCATGTGGGGCTTGATTTTAGAACCTTGAGATCATGACCTGAGCCAGAGTAAAGAGTCAGCTTCTTACCCTACCAAGCCACCCAAGCACTCCATGACTCGGCTTTAGAATCAGCAAAACTTGGGGGCACCTCCGTGGCTCAAATGGTTAGGCAGAGACTTGATTTCAGGTCATGATCTCAGGATCTTGAGATCGAGCCCCATGCTGAGCTCCATGCTGGGCACGGGGTCTGCTTAAGATTCTCTCTCTGTTTTTCCTGCTGACCCTCTTTCCTCACTCTCTTCCTTTCTAAAAATAATAATAATAAAGTATAAAAAAATAATTAGCCAACTGTAACTGATCCCCACCTTCCCACAAATAGATTCTGTGTCTGTGACCGTGGGGGAGCTTATTTAACCTCTACTGCACAACGGGGATAATGGCAATGTTTAAATATTTCACAGGACTTGACACTCAGGGGGTGTTTGAAAAATAGCTTAAATTGCTATTATTAAGATTTAGGAATTTAAATGGAAAGGTGAAAAATTAGATACTGTACCCCCACAACCCCAAAACTGAGTCAGAGGTGGCATTAGCTTCTAATGGCTAAGGGAGTTGTAAGATTAAGACCATTTTCCTTCTATGAGAAGGAGCGACCATGAGGAGTTTCTTCCATGATCAGCATTCATCAGGCTTTTATGGGAGTACAGGGTCCAATTTGAGGCCCTTTGTTTGGGGTAAGATGTAGAAAACTTGGGGAGAGCTCAAAAGAGAGTGACTAAAAATGATTAGTTTAGAAAATGGGTCCTTTGAGGAAAAGCTAAAGAGATTTGGGTTATTTCTCATGGAGAAAAGTATTGTGGGAGGTGGGGAGAGGGGGAGATATGAACGCAGTGGATTTTACTTAAATTTTTATTTATTTAAATCATTAGGCACAAAAACTCCACTTTAAAATGTGGTTCTTATGAAAAGCCAACTCTTGTAAGCTCATGTTGTTTACAATGCAGATAGATGCCTAAACGCCGAGTTTTTTCTCAGAAGATAGGCACTGTACATTTTAAAGCAATCATTTATTTTTTTCACATTACTCTTGCAGTTACAAAGAAAATGGAGTAGGGTGGGATTTTTTTTTCCTTTTTTGAGGAATTATTAAAATCAACTGAAAAGAGACTTTTAAATTCTCTGGGAAGAAAAGCCAGTTATGTCTTAATTCAGAGGTAGTTTTCCTCGGGTGTATTAAGATGTATGAACCATCATCTCCCCGAATAAGGCATGCAAAATGTTTATTTAACCAAAAATAACGAGCTTTATATATTTGTTGTACATTTGTTTTTTGTCAGCAAATGGCATCTTTAATTACATCTTAGCAAAATAAGTATATATATTTATTATTTTAGTCACATTTGGGAATTGTGCTTTTTAAGAAATAAAATAAAATAGACATCATTTAGTTAGGTCAGTGGAGAAAAAGTGGAAATATTAAGCTGTATGTTGTGGTCTTGTTCTCCTTTTTCTTTTTATCCCCTTCCTGGGAGAATAGGAGCCTCTTTGTTTTTTCAGTTCCTAAATGTTTTCTCAATTTAGAACAAATTAGTTCAATGGAAGTAAACATTCTTCCTACACCTGTGAAAGAGTAGCTGTTGCTAAAAATTAGATTATTGTTTTAAAGATCTGGGGTGAGTTCAGGTGTTTAAACAACTTTCCCTCATCTATTGTAGAAGTTCCTTTCAAATCTGATCAACACATCCATGTTTTAAATGGTTCATCCTCAGTCCTGAGGCACATTCTCCTTGGTTTCAGAGACCTGTGTTCCATTTTCCTCTCCTAGTCAGTTCTGCTCACAGGGAGTGTTAGCAAGAAAAGAGCTGAGGAGAGTGGGAGGCACCTTAAGACCTATTAGAATATTTTTCATAAAAGGTAATGAATAAATTATACTTTGTAATCTCAGTTCCAAGAGAATAATCTAAGTTTTGACTCCTCTTAGATAGAAAATGGCCTAATGAAATTTTAAAGAACAAGAAAAATCAACAAAATCTCAAAATCATTATATGATTTTTTTTAAATCAACATTTTAATTCGCCCAAGGTTTCACAACATGATAGTAAGTTTTTGTTTACCGGATTCCAGTGAAAATAAGAAAAATGGACATTTATAAGCTTAATGAGATTTTAGCTAGAGTCATCTTTTCATATCCTGTAATATGGTAGAGGGAGGCAGTGCTCCATCTAAGCTCTCTGTGAGCTGGTCACCCAGCAAAAGTAAGGAGTTCTCAGTATTTTGTGGCTAATTAGGGAGCAGGGCAGGTGTCATAGCTGAGTAGTAGGAACTCACTGGGCAGTATTCTTCCTACCACCCAATACCGTTGCTCCAATAGAGACTGCAAGATTTGAAAGAAAATGAGAGATGCTCTGCCTTGTCTGCTACACTGGGAATGAATTTTTGCAGTTGACCAAGGTGGTTCATACAAGCTCCTTGATAGTAACTTCTAAAAAGCTTAGGTGGTACTTTCTCCAAGAGGACCAAGACAGGACCCATTTGGGCCTCAATGTACTGGGTACTCTTCTGCATCTCTGTGTTGGGAAGCTGAAGTTACTCTGATGAACAAGCTTTTACTTCTTGTCAATGCTGCAGATGCCCATGGAGATTTGAAACCAGTTGCCGCTGTAGAGGGCTTTAGCAGTTGAGTCAGGACGTGTAAAAAACGCAATTGAAGTCTGTCATTTCTGGAATCTATGCACACATTGGGAGCTATTAAAAATTCATAGAAACATAAATAAAACCAACTTCTTGAAGTAAATAATTGAAGGTGGATTATGATTTGAAACCGTCTAAACTATACAGGTGGCATATTTGCAAATTAATACATTGGGCTGACTTTGGTAAATTCCACAGAATAAATTAGAACCAGATTTTCAATGATCTGAGATTGTATAGTATATTAGAGTTCTCCAGAGAAATAAAACCAGTAGGAGATATATATCTATATCTATATATAGATCTAGATATGAAATTGGAATAATTATGAGGAATTGGCTCACACAATTATGGAGGTTGAGACGTCCCATGATCTGCCATCTGCCTACCAGAGACCCAGGAAAGCCAGTGATGTAATTTAGTACAAGTTCAGAGGCCTGAGAATTAGGGGACCAATATATATCCCAATACAAGGACAGAAGACAGATGTCCCAGCTCAATAGGCAGGGAGGAAGCAAAAAGAGCAAACTCTTTCTTTCTCTGCTTTTTTTTTTCTATTGATACCCTTGACAGATTGGAATGTGCCCTTCCACTCTGCAGAGAGCAATCTACTTTCCTGAGTCCCCTGGTTCCAATGTTAATCATATGGAAACATTGTCACAGACACAACCACAAATCATGTTTACTCTGGCCACTCCTTGGCTCAGTCAAGTTTACACATTGAAATTTAGTCATCTCATGTACTAAGAGCACTGATGTTAAGGATGGAATCTTCTGCAGGAGAGAAAGGAAGACTTATTCTTTAGTGTTTACAAACGTTTGATAGAAATATAGAGAATCTTCAAGGCAACTTGCTAAGTGTCATGAGCATTAATTCTATATTTTGCCATGTTAAATGTTGTTACGTTTAAAATTAGAATATTTGTTATTTGGATAATTTATTATTAGCCTTATTTGATTTTACTGTCAGCCATTCATGTCCCCTAATTTCTTTCTTTCCATATACTGTCTAATCAATGAACTTGTACTTACTGAATATTTGTATTCCTGCATATGAGAGATTTCTCATTTGAATATTTGACATTTAAATTAATAAAAAGACCATTAAAAGTTCACCAATACAGGGGCGCCTGGGTGGCTCAGTTGGTGAAGCGACTGTCTTCGGCTCAGGTCATGATCCCAGAGACGCGGGATCGAGCCCCACATCGGGCCCCCTGCTTGGTGGGAAGCCTGCTTCTCCCTCTCTCAGTCGCACTGCTTGTGTTCCCTCTCTGGCTGTGTTTCTCTCTGTCAAATAAATAAAATCTTTAAAAAAAAAAGTTCACCATATATGGGGAGGCATATATGGGGAGCATCTCACCAGTGACGCCTGCACATTTCCCCTATTCTCTCACAAAAGGGTTATCCTAGCTACACAAAAGGAAAAAGAATCTTAAGGGCACAGTTTTAGAAACTTTATCCTTTCCTGATGTCAATGAAGAAGACTGCTTTCTACGACAGGATCAAGATATGACAAGAAGTCATTTGATTTTTATTTTACAAATATTTATATTTTTATTACTCTTCAGATTATTTGAAAGAAACATTCACTTTTCATACTCTTGTTTCCTTTTCTTTAAAGATTTTATTTATTTCTTTGACAGAGACAGAGATCATAAATAGGCAGAGAGGCAGGCAGAGAGAGAGGAGGAAGCAGACTCCCTGCTGAGCAAAGAGCCCCATGTGGGACTCGATCCCAGGACCCTGAGATCATGACCTGAGCCGAAGGCAGAGGCTTAACCCTCTGAGCCACCCAGGCACCCATACTTTTGTTTTCTTATTTGAAATTGAAGAATTTTTTTTCATCATTGATTCTATTGCTTCAAGCCTACAGCCATTTAAATTAATTTTTATATACTATACTCAGTTTAGTAAAATATTTAGTGTTTTTATAATAATGTAAACCATTAGGCTGTAATTACACTAACCTGGTACAGAGACTAATAGTTCCGTTAGAATATAGCAGTGATGCATGATGGCCTTATTAATATAATAGTCCTGAAACACTGAATATTAAAAAAATTAATCATTGTTATGGTCTGTACTTAGTTACAGGTTATAAAGAAAACTACTTAGAATTTTACTGCTGTTCTTACAGCCTCTTGGAGAGGCCCTAAACAATTTCAGTAAATGTTCAGAAAGTTTTGAACATGGCTCCGGTGCACCTCCATGATCTGGCTGTAATTTAGTGAATTTTAAAGCGTCAATAATGTCACAAATAGGAGCCAGGCTCCTTGGGTAATGACTTCGCGTCGATCTCTTTAGTCAAATGTATCACCTCATGGCTACTAGATGGCTGTAAATGAGGCAGATGGAGATCCGTAGGAGCTAAATTCTATACCTTACCTTGTTCGCTATCCCCACTAGATTTTAAGCTCTGATGTGGTCAGGATACCTTCAGTGTCTTCTTCACCTGGAACATAGAATCCATGGAAGGGGATTCATGAAACATATGTCGTATGAATAAATGCTCAGAATCCAATATATTAGTTAGGCTATGCTTTTGTGCAATCCCTGCATGTTCAAAGTCTTCCACTCCCTTTCTTGCTTCCTACCTCTTCTGCTCTGCTGACTCAGGCACCTTAATTTTCCTCTTCCTGTTGACATCTTTTCAACCAGAGAGTGAAAATGGTAAAACTCCAAGACTTACATTTTGGATATTGAGGGAAGGAAAGATGCACATCCATTTTACCGTAGAACTCTTTACTGGAGTGTCTAACATGCCTGAAACTATTAATAAAGTGGTGTTTGGGTTCTTCGTGGTAATTCTGAGCAGTTTTTGCAGGTGGCCAGATTCTACTCACTAGATAACCTGCCATGTTACTAAACCATCTGCCAGTTGCACAGGTTTTGGATTTGTTAGCATGACCACCTTGGTGCAGATGATTCACCTGCTTCTCTAAAAGTCTCCTTCTTCTTATCCTAAGCCTTTGTGCTGCTTTCCTATTTCTGTCTGGACTCACTATGTTTTGGGTTTGACAATTTTAGCGCATATAATTAGGGAGGATCTGTTTTTCTAGGGAAGAGAACCAATGCTTATTTCTCCCCTTTGGCACTATTGTATGTAGCAACTAGTGCCTTTTCTGATTTTAGCTTTTAGATCTCAATAATATTGACTAATTGCTTCTCTAAGTCTTGATCAGGGTTCTAAATGAGAAAATAAGACCGTGAGTATTTGGAGTTTAAATAGCCTCGGATCCCCCCGTGATCACATTGAGCATCTATCTATATTAACTTTTCTAGAATCACTTTATAAGATCCATCTATTAACTACTTGTAGCAACTAATAAATGTAAAACAAAACCATATAAGATATCATAGCCTCATTATTACCTCAAAGCCACCTGAGGGCATTACTTACAAGGATAGGTGGGCTGGGGGATTTCCTAGAGAATAGCCTGAAGTGGATACATAAATGTATGTTTAATTATTTAAACACAGACCATTGAACCAGTGCTGTGAATAAGGTACAAATTTGCTGACGAGAAAAGATAAATAATGATGAATCTGACAGCTATGTCATCATCAAGGACCCTCAATCTAGAGGAAGAAGGAGGTATATTCATTAGTATAAAAATGTGTACAGTGTGAGAAGTAAAGCCCATCAGATGATAGCTGTTGCCTTGAGGTAAAACGTAGAAACTCAGAACTGGATAGAATTTAAAATTTAGTTCATCCATTCTCCCCTTAACCTCCCTATCATGTGGCTACCCAGCCTTGACTTAAAAATCACAGGAGATAGGAAATGCGCTTCATCCCCCAAGGCAGCCTATTGTAATTTTATGTCTCAGAGTTCAAATCTGTCTTCCTGTGATTTCCACCATAGATCCTACTTTAATTTATAGGATCCACCCAGGGTTAAACCTCAGTCATTCTTCTGACAATTCCCAAAGTCTTTGCCAATAGTTATGATAATATGACTAACTGTAATTGAGCAAAGAAAACAAAGACATTGTTTAAAGCCTTTATCTGTGTTACTTCATTTAATCTTCACAATAACTCTGAAACAAAAGGTATTTTTACTGCCATTTTACAGATGAAGATATGGAGGCACAAGGAGCTTAAGTGAATTGCCCAGTGCTGCCCCCTGGATGAGTACTGGGCAGAGATTTGAAGCCAGGAGTGTGGCTTCAGATCATACACTGCCTCCCTTCCTTCTGAGTTATTTTTCAAGAGAAATCTCCCTCATTTTTCTGTGGCATATTTTTAATTCCCTCATTATCCTATTGCTACTATCAGAGGGTTTTTTTGTTTTTTTTCCCCCTACATAATTTGAAGTTTGAAGGCATAGTTTAACATCTAAGGACTAATCTTTACATAATTTGCTTTAGAAAGTTCCACAATGTGTTTAAAATACAAAAGCTTCTCTTTAAAGCTATGATTAACTACATACCATACTTTTTGGTTGGAGCTAGGGTGCTGATCAATATTTAATAATGATTTCATGGTCATTGGGTGGGTATGCTCATTATAAGAGTGAGAAAAAGATGCATTTTAATGGAGAATTAACAAATGGAGATGGAGGGCAGGGGATATTTGCTTTAGAGATTTGTTGAAATTTAAAATAAGGTGTCTTAAATATAACATTCCATGCATTTCTTTTAAATGACAAATTGTGTCCTAGATCTAAAAGTGTTACCATTATTATGATGGATGTGATCTGAGATGAGGACTGAACAGCTTAAATAAATTAACATTGTGAAAACATGGCTCAAAACAATTTGGAATAGCTTCAGCTTTTAATTCATTCAGAAACAAGATGTATTTCCTATGTTCTTAAATTCAGCAACATAATTAAAAGTCTAGAATTTTAAGTAAAACTTTTGGTAAGTCCTCTACTTTTTTTTTCTCCTTTCTTTTCCATGGAATAAAGTTAGCTCAAGGTCTCCTTCCCTTTGGCGACAAATTCAACCTTGAGAAGATCTTAGATCTAAAGAAGATCTCCACTGGTTAAAAAAAAAAAAAAAAAAAAAAAAGGAGTGACCACTGTAATCCTGTGGAAAATGGAAAGAACAAGCTCGATGGTCACTATATAGCACACTAGCACAATGAATAAACAACAGTTGATATGAAAATAAAACCTACATTCCGTGTTTAACCACAAAGACAAGGGCAGGAGAGAGGAAGGTTTACAGATTGTGGAGAGCCTGAATTAGCATCTATTAATTTGTAGATAAGTACAAGTTAAAACAGACAACTCTGAAAGAAAAAGGAATCCCTCCCTATCCCATGGAAAGCAAACTGGCCCTGAGGTGCAACCAGAGATAAAATGGATTTTCACCCCAAGATCATATTTGTATTTTTTAATGCTCGAGTTTTATAATAAATATGAAATGGAGAATGATTTACTTTATATTTATTTTGTTCATCTTTGTTCTAAGTGAAAGAAAAGTGGTTAAACTACTTTCATTTGGTATATTTGCTGTGTCAAAACAAGAAATTAAAACAGATTAAATTTCTAATAACGAGTCATTCTATTCTATTATTATTTATTTGAGAGAGATAGAGAACCTGATCAGGAGAAGCAGAGAGAGAGACAGAGAGAGAATCTGAAGCTGACTCTCCACTGAGCACAGAGCCCTACTAGGGGCTTGATCTCATGACCCTGAAATCATGACCTGAGCTGAAATCAAGAATTGCCAGCTTAACCAACACTGCCATTCAGGCACAAGAGATCATTTTTAAATCTAGGCATATGTGTCTACCAAGATCTTAGGATTTGTTATTTTTAGTTATTTTATTTGTGACCACGGATATTTTATTTAAAGTATAATTATGTCATTTTGTTTATAGTCAAATAAATTTAGGAAGAACTACAAAGCTATTGGTGCAATTCTCAATTCAGCAAAAATGTTTAAGGACTTTTTGGGTGTCAAGGAGGTATGACATATCAAAAAGAGTGCAGGGATTACATGGACCACAGTTCAAATCCCAGGTCTGTCACTCATGAGTGTGCAATCTTGGAAAACCATAATCTTCTGTAGCCTCAGTTTCCTTCTCTGTAAAACGGGGATAATCGCATTAACATAGCAAGCTGTTGAAATAAATGTGGGATGAATTGATACCATCTGGTGTTATCAATTTTACATGGATACTTCATTTTAACTGTGCTAGAGGCTGGAGTAGAATAAATTGGTAAAGACCTTATTTCTTTCATATGGAAGAAGAGTCAGAGGAGTGAAGGAACGTCTTGGCAAAAACAAACAAAAAAACTAATTCGAACTTCTCTCAGGCAGGCACTGGTCACCATTTCTTCCCCAACTCTCCAACCTCTGACATGATAGTGTGGAAAAGGAGGAATGGCAGACTTCTGCTGTGAGGGAGCAGAGCAGGCTCTGGGATAAACCTTCCCTCTCCAGGTTTCTGGGAAGAAGAGAAGTCAAAAACTGACCAATCCCACTTGGACTCTCTTATGGACTGATTGTATCACTTCAAAAATTCATTTGTTGAAACCCCAATCCCTAGCATTTTAGAATGTAACTGTATTTGGAGATAGGCCCTTTAAATAAGCGATTGAAGTTGAAATTAGGATAGCCCTAACCTAATCTGATTGGAATCCATATAAGACAAAGAAATGGACACTCAAAGACACCCTGAATACACATGTACAGAGGAAAGACCATATGAGGAGCCAGTCAGAAGGCAGCCACATGTAAGCCCAGGAAAGAGGCCTGGAAACCTCTGAACCACATCTGCCGACACGTTGATCTTGTACCTCTAGCCTCCAGAGCTGTGAGAAGACAATTTGTTTTTTAATATATATATATTTTTTAATTTGACAGAGAGAGAGAGAGATCACAAGTAGGCAGAGACGCAGGCAGAGAGAGAGGAGGAAGCAGACTCCCTGCTGAGCAGAGAGCCCGACGCAGGCCTCAATACCAGGACCCTGAGATCATGACCTGAGCCGAAGGCAGAGGCTTAACCCACTGAGCCACCCAGGCGCCTGACAATTTGTTTTCTAAGCCACCTAGTCTGTAGTATATTGTTATGGCAGCCTGGCAAGTTAATAAAGACTCCAAGTGTTGATACCTCTCCTCCCCACACTTGAAACTTCACTCACTAGCATACAAAAAATAAAATAAACTTAACCGTTGACTCAGACTAATGCATGAGGAAGAGTGTAATGAGAAGGAATGGAGAAAAGAAGAAACTGTCTCTCTAACCTAGGAAGTAAGGGGGGCTCTTCTGGAGGAAATCATGCCTGAATTAAGTCATGATGGATGAATAAGTTGTAGCCCCATGAGTAAATATAGAAAGGCTATTACAGACAGTGGTACCTGATTGAACTCGTGGAGACAAGAACTAACATGATATTTGACAGAAAAAAACTATCTGTAATTTGGCATTTATAGACAGTAAAGCATGAGACAGGAGTGACAGGAGAGCCTGGGGAAGGAAGTAGAGGCAGTTGCCATAGGATTTTCTTCTAAGCTACAGGAGACTGTATCTGGGTTTTCAGCCAGAGACACAGGTGCCCCACTGTGTGGCTTCGAGCTCTCTGGTTGCCATGCTAGGATGGATTGGGCGTGGTTAGAAGAGGATGCGTAGGCATCTACTGCAATCAGAAACACTAATGAGGCCTCAGTGGGGCTGTGATGCCTCCTGTGGAGTGGAGGTCACAGATTCCAGCCAGACTTCCAGAGGAGACTGAAGAACCTGCTGATTCATTGGATGTAGTGCAGGAACTATGAGGTTGGATTCTACCGCTAACAGGAAAATGTTAAAAGGAGCAGTTGCTTCTTATTTTGAGGCTAATATGTTGAGCTCTCCATTTCTTTCTTTCTTTTCATTTTGCTAAGTTAGATACATTTTTTTCAGATATTTAAAATTTTGTTCTGTCATCTAATATATCCAAATTTCTTTAAACTTTGTGTCTGCCAACTTGATTAGCATACTTTCTAGGTCTTCTTTGAAATCACTGATGTATCTTTGAATGAGAAAAGGCTGTATACACACTGATCTGTTTCATACAACCTAACTCTTTTGAGCTGCTACTGATTCAATAGAGTACACTTTTTGGATATAAACCAATTAACTATAATATTTTCCAGACCATATTTTCCTTTCCTATCAATGTCTTACTGAAATCCAGATAACTGTACTTTTGGTAATCCTCTCTTCACCCACCTCTCACCACTTCTGAAAATTCTGAATAATCTGATGACCTTATTTACCAAAGAAACTGTTCATGTACCATACTATATCTTACAGACAATTTTGAAAAACATTTATGTCTAGCCTATATCTGAAAATATTGTTTGTTAGAAATCATGTCCATTCTAATAACTGGAAAATGATAGAAAATATTTAATCTTTACAATCAGAGTTTAAATACATATTAGCAAGGGTTCCATTTGAAAAAAAAATCACAACTATCCCTACATGATTAATTCTGCAATTCTGTGTGAAGTAGCTTTGCCATTGAATTGATCAGGATTTCTTTAAAAAAAAAAAAACAATTTTATGAACCAATAAAGTACAAAACTTATTATGCCTTCATTTAGAATGTTATTTTCTATGTACCAAATGGCTTATAAACTTATAAGGTAGTAGAAATCAAAACAAACCTATTAATTTCATGTTTTTTACTTCTAATTTTTGTGTCTACTAGATTCCTCATCACAAATGAGTTGATTGATCCTCTTGGGCACAGAGGTCACTTAAGAACAGTGGTTTTGCTTCCATGGGATGTCCAGTAAGGTCTGGATGCATTTTTGTTTGTCATGATTGTATAGGAGAGCCACTGGGATCTAGTGGGTAGAGTCTAGGGATGCTGCCTAGCATTCTATGATACATATGACAGTTTCCAACAATAAAGAATTATCTGGTTTACAACGTTAATCCTGCGGAGGTTGAGAAGCCCCACTATAGAGGTGTCTGATTATTGTGTACTGCTTTGCTTGGTGCAGCCCTAATAACTACATCTATGTTACCATAACACAAATGTTCTTAGAAATAAGTTACTAATCCATAACCCAGAGCATCTGATTGCTTTCCAATTGAAATGGCTCTTTACTTAAAGGCTATACTATAGTTTTCTACTAAGTCTTTTTTATTAGTCTTATAATCATTTTTCTTAAAAATGCTTTAGTATCAATTCCATGAATTATTCCACCCATTAGTTCTTCTTCAATTGCTAATTTAAATTTTACATTATTATTGTATTGTTATTACTAGCATAACCCAACTGCTCTAATCTCACCCCCAAACTTTTACTTTTGTTGTCGCTTTCCACACTTAGTCCTAAATCAGGTTTCCCATAAGCAAGCCATGAAAGGCAGACTCCTGTGCAAATGATTTATTGAGGAAGTGCTCCTTGGAGAAACTAGCAAAGTAGGAATTGGAAAAGAACAGTGGAAAAGGGAAGCAGCCAAGAAAAGAGGCAATTTCAGGACAAGTACCGTGGAGGGTTGCTTCTGTCTCTTCTGGGAGTGGCATCTCTGGAGTGGAAGCTCTGCCTCAGTCATCTTACCCTGCAACAGCCCAGAGCTGAGCTTTCATTGGACATCACAGATCCATCTTTGGCTGTGAGCCTACTTCATGGTTATAAATTCCCAGCACTCGCCCTCTCCATGCCTGTGGAAAGCTACTCCACTGGCACAAGAAGCCCATTAGACAAGAAAGGGAACACGCAGGGAAGGCAGGAGGGAGGTTCCTAAAAACTGTAAGAAGGTGCAGGAGACATCTGGTAGACTATTGAGGGTGCTTCCTGCATCCTGAAGTAAGCATATGGTGCTAAGGTCAATCCGCATGGGAATGTTAAGTACTCTCCATGTGGGACAAATATCTACATAAATGTTTAGACTCACAAGGTAATAGTTTCTGGGAAAAGTTAGCTTAAATTTTACTGTGTGACTTGCTGTCACTTTATAATTGCATTTTATATCATAGTTTTAATATGAATTTCACATTTCCTAGTTCTCTTCTTATATGTTCTTAATCATAATAACCATAATTTCTATACTTCAGTGGGATTACCATTCCCCCATGAGCTAGAACTATTAAATCGTTAACAGTCTCTCTATGATTTTTCTACTTGACTTGTTATGACACACTAATAATTTCATCAGAGTTTAGGTATTGTGAAATGTTACAATTTATACTGCTGGGCTTCAAACACAATGCATCAATAAAGAAAATTGTTCACTGAAAATAAAATATTAAATAAGTTAACACCACTTGAATTATTCTATATTACTTATTTATTTTTTAATTTTAATTTTTAAGTTTTCCTTTTGTTTGATTACTGTACAGAAATTGTGAAGATATCCTAGATACTTTTTGTAAGATTATTCCTGACTCATATTTTATATAAACATCTTTTTGTTGCTCTGACCAGTACTTGCTTCAAATATTACATAAGTTGAAAATTAACTTACAAGCCATGTACATTTCAGCTTTGATTCTCTCACTTGTAAGAGTTTAATACATCTGGGGAACAAAAGGTGATTGGCTTTTGCAACCATGCAAGGCTCCAAATGGCTAGATTCCAAGTATGCTTCTACTGAAGGCCATAGACAAAAAGCTTTTTTTTTTTTTTTTTTAGAGTTCTCTTCCATGTGTAGACTGAAGTGTTCTATCTTGAATTTATCCCCTTTCTAAAGAGCTTTGCTGAGAGTAAGGACAAATAGTGACTATCACCACTTTGAAGTTTCCTTATATTTCTTCTTTTAGCTACATCCTTAAGGATACTGTCTGCCTTCTAAGATATCACTGGCTGAAGCTGAAATACATTTCTTTTTAACAGCAAAAGATTCGTCATCTTTCCAGGTTCTGATAATTGAGATCTTCACATTATATTTTAGGGTTTATTATGAGAGCTATCCTAATATAGGTATCAAATTCTATAATGGGATAGAGGTTTGGCAGAAAAAAGAGATCCCAAATCACTATGGGGTGGACAATACAGAAGTATTTCTCTTTCTTTGTATCTTTCTTTCTTTCTCTCTCTGACAATAATCTGGAGGTAGGAAGTCCAGGACTAATATGATCACCTTGTTTCATAAGGATGTATGAGGATCCAAACTCCTCCCATATTGTTACTCTACCTTAAGAAGGAAATGAGAATATCCTTTCTCTTTAAAGACAAACCAGGGGTTGCCTGGGTGGCTCACTTGGTTAAGCATCTGCCTTTGACTCAGGTCATGATCCCAGAGTCCTGGGATCGAGTCCCACATGGGGCTTCCTGCTCTGTGGGGAGCCTGCTTCTCCCTCTGCCTCTGCCTCTCTCTCTCATGAATAAATAAATAAAATAGTAAAAAAAAATCAAAGACAAAAGGGGAAAAAGTTATATTCATTTCATTCATACCCACTTATCAAAACTTTACCAAATGATCACACTTAAATTGAAAAGACACTGGAAAATGTATTCTTTATTCTGGGCCATACACCAAACTACACATTCTATTACTGTGGGAGAAAAGGGATATGGTTCTTAGAGGACCTTATCAGTCCCCACCTTATAACCATACTATAATGATATATAGTTCAATTAAACAGGAATATATAATAATTATAAACTATAAAACTACTGTGTGGCTCTAAATATATAATAGAAAATTTAAGAGAACTAGAAGAAGAATAGATGAATGAATACATCCTCATAATGGGAACAAATACACCCTCATAACGGGGATTGTTTTATTAATACTTCAACTTACATGCAACAAATTGCACATGTTCAAAGTATATAATTTGATAAGTTTTGATACATATATATCTCATGAAATCATTATCATTATCAATATAATAAACATATCCATTTCCCCCAAAGTTTCCTTCATGACCCTTACTGCCACCCCTCCTATCTCTTACCCACCTACCTCTGTCCAGGCAAGCACTGATCTGCTTTCTATCACTACAAATTTGCTTTTATTTCCTAGAATTTTATATAAATGAAAACATACAACATACATTTTTTTTTAATCTGGCTTTTAATATTCACCATGATTATTTTGAGTTTCATTTATACTGTTGCTTACATCAAAGAGTTAATTCTACTTTATTGCTGAATAGTATTTACCTTGTTTTGTTTATTTATTCACCTGTTGTTGGGTCTTTGAGTTGTTTCCATTCTTCACTATTACAAGTAAAGCTGTTTCCAACATTTGTAAACAAATCTTTGTAAGGACATATGCTTTTTTTGTTTTTAGTAAATATCCAAAAGTAGGATGACTATATATGTGGCAGAAAGTGTGTTTAATTCTATAAGAAACTAAAAGAAAATCTGTTTTCCATTTTACATTCTCATCAGTAATATATAAGAATCCCAGCTCTTCCGTATCTTCACCAGCTCTTGGTATGGTCAGCCTTTCTAATTTTAGACATTCTAATGGGTGTGTAGTGGTATCTCACTATGTTTTTTTTAATTTAAACTTCTCTACTGACAAATGATGATGAATGTTTTTTCAAGTGCGTAATAGCTAACATATATCTTCTTTATTGAAGTGTTTGTCTACATTTTTATCCCATTTTTTAGGTTGTTTCTTTTTTTCTTAAGTATCGAGAAATCTTTATATAATCTGCATACAAGTTCTTTATCACATATCTGATTTGCAAATAGTTTCTCCAAGACTATGCCTTGTCTTTTCATTCTTTTAACAGTGCCTTTTAGCAAGCATTTTTTTTCTTTTATAGATCTCATTTTGGGTGTGTATCTAAGAAATCTTTGCCTAATCCAAGATCATGAAGATTATCTAGATTTTTTTTCTCTAGAAAGCTTACAGTGTTAGTTTTTACATTTAGGTTTAAAATCCTTTTGAGTTGTTTTTTTTTTTTTTTTATATGTTGTATGGTATAGATTGAACTGCTGCTGCTGCTTCTTGTTATATATATATGTATTCAATGTTTTCAGGACCATTTACTAAAAAGAATATTATTTTTTCAACTACATTGCCTTTCACTGTTGTCAAAAATCAGTTGGCTTGATTGTGATTCTACTTGTGGATTCTATTTTGTTTCATCAATTTGTCTATCTTTTTTTTTTTTTTAAAGATTTTTATTTATTTGACAGAGAGAAACACAGCCATAGAGGCAACACAAGCAGGGGGAATGAGAGAGGAAGAAGCAGGCTTCCTGCTCAGCAGGAAGTGAGACTTGATCCAGGGTCTCCAAGATCATGACCTGAACCCAAAGGCAGTCGTTTAACCAACTGAGCCACCCAGGCGCCCCAATTTGTCTATCTTGACTCCAACACCATACTGTCTTTACTACTTTTTATAGCTTTATAAGTAAATAAACTACAATAAGTAAGCTTTGCAAGTACATAAGTTTCAAGACTTTAGATAAGTTAGTGTAAGTCCTCCAGCTCTGTTGTTTTTCAATGTAGTTTTTGGCTTTTCTATTGCCTTTGCTTTTCCATGGAATTTTTAAAATCAGCTTGTCAATTTCTACCAAAAAGCTGCTAGGTTTTTGATCGGAATTACATCTATAGATCAAGTAGGAAAGAACTAATATTGTAACAACATTAACCCTTTCAATCCATGAAAATAGTATATCTTTTTTTCCTAGGTCTTTAATATCTCTTAGCAATGTTTTATAGCTCTTGTTGAACATAATGGGTTCATGACTTACATTTTTATTACTAAGTATTTCATTTAAAAAAATCAGAAACAGATGTAAATTTTGTCAAATACATTTTTTTGCATCCACTGAGAGAGTCCTATCAATTTTCCCTTTTAGTTAGCTGAATGATAAATTACACTGATAGATTTTCAAATGTTAAATCAATTTCAAATGTTTTTATTCCTGGGAAGAATCCAATTTAGTCATGATGTAATACACTTTTCATGTATTGTTGCATTCAATTTGCTAACATTTTGTGAGAATGTTTGTAGCTTTGTTCATGAGAGATATTAGTCTAGTTTTTTTCTGTTGTCTTTGTCTGATTTTGGTATGAGAGTAATGCTGGCCTTACAGGATGAGTTGAGAAGTGCTACCTCCTCTTTGATTTTCTGCCAGAGTTTGTGTAGAATTTATCTTATTCCTTTTTTATGTTTAGTATAATTTACCAATAAAGGCATTTTCAGCTCTCTGTGTCAAAAAATTTTTACTAGAAATTTACTTTAAGGGCATCTGGGTGGCTCAGTGGGCTAAAGCCTCTTCCTTCTCCTTGGGTCATGATCTCAGGGTCCTGGGATCTAGGCCTACATGGGTCTTTCTGCTCAGCAGGGAGCCTGCTTTCTCCTCTCTCTCTGCCTGCTTCTGTGCCTACTTGTGCTCTCCCTCTGTCAAATAAATAAATAAAATCTTAAAAAAAAAAGAAATTCACTTTAAAAATATGTATAAAGCTATTAAGTTATTTATTCCTTCTTTAGTGAGTTTGATAGTTTGACTCATTCCGGAAGTTTGTCCACTTTGTCTCAGTTATTGAATTTACTGTCACAAAGTTGTTCATAATATTGTCTCATCAGTCTTTTAAAATCCTGTAATGATATCACTGCTCATTTATGACACCAGTAATTTTTGTATTTTCTCTTTTTTTCCTAATCAGCTTGAACAGAAATATATCAATTTTGTAGATGTTATTTTTAAAAACTACCAACTTACAGTTTCATTAGTTTTCCTCTATTTTCTTTTTCTTTTTTATGGATTTGTACTCTAATCTTTATAATATTTTCCACTTACTTTGGGTTTCACTTGCCCCCCACCCTTTTTTTAGGTGAAACAGAGGTCATTGGTTTTAGACCTTCTTTTTTGCTAATATAGGCTTATAGTGCTAAAAGTTCCCTCTTGGTATTACTTTAGCTGTATCTTGAAAATTTTGATATGCTGTTTTCCCATTTTTATTTGGTTAAAAATATAATAGTAAAAAGAAAGCAAGGGAACAATAATAATAGGATTCAGATTAATGATTACTTTGGGGTAAGGAGAAGCAAGGTCATGAGATAAGGGGACCATATTCTTTACACATAGTTTTTATAGGGAACTAGCTTAAACAACAAAATAAAAGCAAGTAAGCATGAATAATTCATAATGATGAGAGGTATCATTTACCAAGGACGTGATTAATCACATTCTATGTAATATAGGTGGAAAAAGACAGAGCCATGATTTCACATTAGGTACCTATTCTAAAGAAATTCTTGAACATAAAAAAATGAAAGTAAGAGCAAGAATGTTCAGAGCACCATTATTGATAAGAGCAAGAAAACAGAAACAACTTAAATATCTATAAACAATAGGTACAGTATGCTATGTTCACATGGAATATACTAATGAGTACTCTACAATTACAGTTTGGAAGCCATAATTATGATTTCCAGGAAAAACTAATTGCTTAAAAATATATAGAGTATGATACCACCGATATAAAGTACAAAACTTTGCAAAAAAATTTGTCGATATTTTTGAGCAATTAATGTGTATGTAGTCAAGGAAAATAAATTGATGTAAATTATAAACACCAAATTCAGGAGAGTGATTATCTGGTGGAGAGAGAGAGATGAAAAGAGAAAAAGAATTCAGAGGCTTGAATTATTTAGTAATAATCCATTTCTCAAACTTGGTGGTGCTTGCTTTATATAAACAGAAGGGCTGGAAGACTACTCCTAAAACTACATTATCTTACCTCCACTGCCCATTCAGACCTGTGCTGGAGAATTCATTTTTCTCTGACTTAGGGTAAAATCCAAAGTGAATGCCATGACTTTTTGATCATAGATAAAAAAAAATTTTCTGTTACTTGTAGTCACTAAAAATATGTCTCTTTATTAATGATCTATCTAGTTCAGTACAATAATAAAATACTGACTTTATGTGAAGATGAAAGATGTCTTTCTTCCCCTAGCTGGGGCCTACATCAGGTCGGCATTCTGCAGAGAGTGAGTGAGATGAGCTAGACTTCTCATTCCCTTATGTAAGTATAGGTTCCCCTCTTCCAGAGACCAGGTTGCTTCTGGATTCTCTAGGGTTGAATTTTTCTTGTGGGTGGAAAGGAGGAGAGAGAAATAATAACTTACTGGATTGAGACAGTGGCTGTGATCTAGTGCTGGAACTCTCTGGGATTGAACTGTGATTGAAGCTGACTTTCTTGAGGCCTTTTTGTGTTTCTGTTGGTTGGAGAGACTGCTCTTCAGTTCCACTACTGGAAATCTTTGACTTTCAATCACCTTGTATGAAGGAACTCTCTTATCCCCTAGGCATCCAGTAGTACACACCTAGCCTCTTTCAATCCTGCTGTCCTGGGCTTTGGTCAGGCTCTCAGGGTCTCTCAACTTCCCAGCTTGTCTCTCTGCCTTCACCCTGTCCAGTCTCCAATAATTTCTCCATATTTCCATTAGTGTTAGTGATTGTGCCATTTTTCTATTTAAAATTTGAAGACTACATCTTGATGTTTAATGTTGCCCATACTTTTTAGGATAGCATACAGTGACATTCACAATCTACAAAGAACTTAACTTTTTTCCAGTGTTATCTCTTATCTCTCTGTATCATGCACACTCCATTCTACCTACACTGGCTTCTTACACATTTGCTTTCATGAATACATATGCTTATACATGCTGGGATTTAGTTGTCTTCTATTTTCTGCATCTCACCCTTATTGCTGCCTTATATAACACACATTCATGCTCTTTGTCTCAGAAATATATTATATATTCATGCTTCTACATTTCTTTTTGTCTATCTATCCATCTATCTATCATCATTTATCTATCATCTAATGTATTAATATGACTAATGGTTAGTCTAGGCTCAGCAGTGGGAAGTAAGGAACTTTTCACAAGATGCTTCACCCTGAAGATACTATATGTTTTTTTTTTTTTTAAGCTTTTATTTATTTATTTGACAGAGAGAAACACAGCTAGAGAGGGAACACAAACAGGGGGAGTGAGAGAGGGAGAAACAGGCTTCCCATTGAGCAGGGAGCCTGATGTGGGGCTCGATCCCAGGACTCTGGGAACATGACCAGAGCCAAAGGCAGATGCTCAATGACTGAGCCACCCAGGCACCCCTATTTTTGTTTTTTTAAAAAGGATTTTTTATTATTATTTATTTGAGAGAGAGAGAGAAAGAGAGAGTGAGCACGTGCACATGCACACATGAATGAGGGGAGGGCCAGAGGGGAAGGGAAAGGGAATGGAAGAGAATCTCAAGCAGATTTTGCACTGAGCATAGAGCAGGATGTGGGACTTGGTCTCATGACCCCAAGGCCGTGATATGAGACAAAAGCAAGAGTTGGATGCTTAACCAACTTAGCCATCCAGGTGCCACTATATTGTTCTATTTTAAATCCATCTTTGCTTCTCCTTGGTCTCTCTTTCTTCCATTATTCATCTTTTGGTAAATAGTTCTGGCTATGACTATTTATAGCTGACAATGAATAAAAGCGGTACTACTGGAGGTACTGCAAAATTGCCGAGAAACTATACGATGAAGTTTTATATATCCTGTGACACAAAGTAACAATTAATTAGAAAGCAAAGATCAGCAAAAAGTTAAAGATTGGAAGAAGTACTTTTACCTTATAAAAAACATCATATAGATGCCTATAGCTTGGGAGAATTGCTCTACTATTGTATGAACACCATGTGAATAAAATTATGGCTTGAAATTTGTCATGCTTGAGGCCATTTAAAGAGAATTCCATAGCTGGTTTATGTATCATGCATTTCCATGGGGACTGTGTTACAAAGACAGCTCATATTGCTTAATCATTCATTAGTTCATTCATTTCAAAAACAGATACCCTGCACTAAACAGAGGTATGCCCGTATTATCTTATCGGTTCTTCCAAGTCCCATTAAGAGTGCCCTTTCCTCTTTGCAACCTCTGTTCCTGACTAGCTTAGGCAAAGCCAATGATTGCCTCTTTTCTATTACCATACCATCTCTATATACCTTTACTGTTAGCAGTTACTATACTGAAGTGTGTATTTGTGTCTCCCTAAATGTATTTTGAACCCCTTTGAGGAAAGTATTATGGCTTATTCATCTTTGTGTCTCTAACACCTAGCTTAGAGTTTGACTTGACTCATAGATGCTTGGTAAATATTTGTTGGAACAAAAGAAAATATTTACTGTAGTTCTTCATCGAGACTCATAAAATTTGCACTCAATTCCTCCCCAGACACTTAACCATCTATATGAAGGGAAAATTTGATTTGGAATAATGAATAGACAATATTACACAATGTAGAGCTGGCCCTGAGCTAAAAGAGAGCTTTCTGGCTTCCGCTTTTTTCACTTCTCTCAATGGCTGTCGTCAAAATCACGTAGGACTCAAATTTTGAATATAATGGTAAATCTTTTCCAGCCCTGTTCCTACCTTCCCATCCTTCCATACTGACACAGTTAACTGCTTCCTCTTGCATTCTCTCTTTCAAAATTCTTCCCTGTCATGATTTCCTTAATGTTGTTCAGCCCTGGGTTTTTGTTTTATTATTTGTTTTGTTTTGTTTTATTTCTAACTTTCTTACTGCCCCTTTTTATTTTCTTAGTAACTGGTTTAATTCTTTGGCACTCATCTTATCTACACATGCTTTTCTGGATAAATTATTCCTGCTTGGGTTTTAATTATTATCTATATATTGATCACTCCCAAATTACCTTCTGTAGCCTAAATCTCTCTATTGTACTCAAAATTATATAACTACCATTTATCTGTACATTCAAAGAGACCTCCAATATAACATCTTCTCCAAGAAACAGAAAAATTTCCTACAGTATTTTGTATCACTGTTTTTGTTCTACCAAGGCAGAATACTTGGAGGCAGTAATAAATCCTTGCATCTCCCACAAAAGAGCATTCTTACTTATTGGAAGATCCTTTTCTTTCTGCTTTCACATCCATGGTCTCTGTGCATTATAGCATCTTCTACTTCACTCTCCCCATCCATGCTCCACCATCTTGCCAGACCAATCTCTCCAAAATTGGAGCTGATAATGTCACTCTCCTGCTTACAGTCTTGGATCCTTATTATAATCAGAAAGCAATCCAAATTCCTTAATACAACATAAAGATTCTTTGTATTTCAGGCCATTTCCTGTCCAGCCTGACCTCTTGGCTTCCTCATAGCTTGCTCTAAGTCTCTTTCAAGTTGCAATACTGGTGACTTCTTAAAGTCACCTCTCACCTCTACAGATGCTGCTTTTCCACTTGGAACATCCTTACCTCATTAGTGTTCCACTTGGGTAAAATGCCTTTCTAAATTTCTACAATCATTCACCTTTATTCAACACAGATTTGCAATGTGTTTGAGACCCTGATGCTAGAGATAACTGCTGAACAGATTAGTTTTTTCTTTCATGAAGCTTACATTTTAACAGGGGAGACAGTAATTAAACAGATAATTATACTAATAACTATGTAATTAATTACAACCTTAGGTAAAGGTCATAAGGAAAAGTAAAGAGTATGCTGAAAAATGACCGCTGTAGAATTTCCTTTCCCACAATAGTTATCACACTGCATTGTTTATTTGTCAAGCTCTAGGGTCCCTAGGCTTGGGGTCCCTAACTATGAGCTCTTTGAGGGCAGGAATTCTTCATTATTTATCTTTATATTTTCACTGCTCAAAAGGATTTGGGTCCCAGAAGGTGATAGTGGTTATTTCTTGAACTAATGAAACCCAACTTGTACCTACTGAAAGAAAAGTTGGCAGGGACTTGGCTATCTCTGAAAGTGGTGTATGTTGTGACATAGGTGGACAGTCCCACATTTAGGAATAGGGATCTCTAAGATCTCTTCCAAATCTAAATATCATAATAGGTTAGTGACCTGTGGGGTTAAATAACTTAGAGAAAGGAACTTACCTTATATATGTTATTGATATAATATCTAGGACAATGCTTCCTATGAGCAAGCCTTTACTGTGTAGGATATGAGATTGCAGGTATCTGGTTTTTTTGAGGTCCAGTGTTAACTTCAGGATAATCTAGACTACAAGGAGTTAGTCCATAAATGGACTCAGAGGAGATGTGGTTTGGCAAGCTAAATAATAGCTTGAGAGCTGAACAGTTATTATTTTTAACATTTTAATTTTTTTTGTTAATTATAATATTCACTCAATTCACAGGTCTAAACTGCCTAATGGGATTGTGCTTTACATGATATAAAATATGAGAGCAAGAAGAGGGCAATTGCAATTTTCTGGGCAGACACGAAAGTGCAAAACTAGGTGACATTTAATAAGCCAACTCGTTTTCTTCTTTCTTTACTGCTTCCCTCACCGTGGAAGCACAGGCCTGCTTTCTGAAATTGACAAGAATTGAACACCCTTTGTTACAGAATTAGATGCCTGATCCCATTCCAAGATTTTCTGTCCTGATGCCATAATACCCATCCCTCTTTCCTTTGAATGGCACTTAACACAATGCATTTGTGACTTGCCATGTTCAGGCATGGAAATGACTACTGCCTGGTGGAGGGAAAAATTACTTTTCAGTGGTTTTTGTTTTTACTTGTTATGGCTCTGAATTTTTCCTGCTTTGCCATGACGGCTAAAATGTGCACAGCATTTCTGTGCCATCCGCAAACATATTTTCAGCATGCCTGTTTTCATGAAGAAAGGGAAGGAAGCATAAGCTTGGCACGACACTAAGTGTGGGGTGTGTACGTGAGGACCATCTGTTCCACATACACTCTGCTCTGCTCTGACATGCAGTAGGGAAGAAATCTGTGAAATCGGAAGGTGGTTTTTAAGGTGTTAACTATGGAATAACTTGGGTAATGGGTTTGGGGATATCATCACTCTCACTGTGTGTTGGGAGCTCTTTCTGTCTGTCACCTTCAGCCCCATTTCAGTTAGTCATGGTCAGACCAATATTTAGTGACTGGGTCAATGCTTCATAAGACAAAAACTGTGTCATTATTTTTATGTTGGGATTGGAAGCGGGAAGGATGCAGAGTGCTAGTTAGTAACATATTTTAGTTTAAAAATGTGTCAGTTAGCCATGCCATTAGGGAGGGGTGTTGCTGCTTTTCCTTTGCTTCTCCTGGAACTGGATGTGTGAAATGAAGACTCTGGAACCTGCCTTCCTGCAGAGGCATCCTTAGAGTTTCTCTCTGGGGACTGGAATGCTGGGGCTGCTGCCAGATGCCACCAAAAGTGACCACTTCTTCTCACTGACTTCCTTCTATAAAAAGTCCATACTCATTCCACAAAACTACAGGACTGGTTTCACCCAGAGCAATGAAGATTTGTGTTCTTCTCATCCTAAATATGGAAAGCAGCCAACACAAGGTGTCCCTGAAACAGGTTTCTCTAATTGGCTGAATATTCGTAGTCCCAATTTAATATCTGTGATTCGAATGAGATTCCTCATTCTCCTGGACTAATTCTTGATCCTGATATAAAAATAGAACTGATGTTCAATGGAAGAGAGAAAGAGAGAAAATGAACCCCATTAGAATCTTGTATGATGTACATGGAGGTCTGAATAAAAACTTTTTTCTTTATTTTTTTTCCAGAAAGGAAATGATGGAATTGGAGTCAAACTGACTCTTACCAGGCTTCTTGGTCTCAGAAATGAAGGTCAGATGACTACCAAGACACACCCATTCCCCAGGGAGTCAGCGCTTTTGGTGGACTCAACATTGGAGAGCAGCCAATGACATCTTAAAATCTCCGAGAAATAACCAGGCACTGGACACTGTTCTCTTGCCTCATTTGGCAGCTTTCTTTTATTAGATTTTTGTGATGTTCCCGAGCTCAACCCACAGCTCTTTTATTGAGGGAGAATACAATTTAAATATAAAGAGACAAACTGAGAAGTCAGTCTGTCCACAGGAACTTTTCATATGGGAAATTATACTAAACTATTATCAAAATCTATTTGTACAATCCTAACACAGATGGGAAACTTATCAAGTAAACATCAGGGGTGAAGAATGGGCTCCGTCAATTGGATCTAATCAACAAGCATTTTTTTCCCTTTGGTTAAGAAGGGAACTGGTATCAAATATAACATAAAAACAAGAAAAATCAACTCTTTAGCTCATTAAAAAATGTACATTTTGGAGCACCTATTATGTATTGCCTATTCAGGATAAAAAGATGAAAAATTAAGTTCTTATCTTTAAGTTAATTAACCATCTTTTGAATGACTGTCTAGTATGCCAACCTGTGAAATGGCTGGAATGGAAGTATTCTCAAGATACTAAGGATGCAGACAGGAGGGAGCACTGGAGTCTGCCTGGACGAAGGAAGTTTCTGGAGGAAAGAGTCCTGAGTCATGTCAGAGGACCAGAAGTATGGGCATCAGGGTAGCAAGTAAGAGGTGTGTTTTCTTAGGGACCAGTCAGTGCCCACCCTAGAAGAGATAGAGTGGATTTCAGAGGAAAGCAGGGTTTGGTCTGTCTGGAATTCTAGGAGCTGATGGAGGGAGAAAAATGAAACTGAAGAGAGACATCCAGTGGCCACATCATACTTGACTCTCATGACTATTCAAAGCATAAAACCTCCTTTAAAAAGGAAATGACAGGGTGCCTGGGTGGCTCAGAGGGTCAAGCCTCTGCCTTCAGCTCAGCTCATGATCTCAGGATCCTGGGATCGAGGCCCACATCAGTCTCTCTGCTCGGCAGGGAGCCTGCTTCCTCCTCTCTCTCTCTGCCGGCCTCTCTGCCTACTTGTGATCTCTCTCTGTCAAATAAATAAAAAAGTTAAATCTTTAAAAAAAAAAAAAAGGAAATGACAAAGCTAAGTGTCCATGTGGGGATGCTGGTCTGCCTGACTATATACTCCTTGAGTCCATGGCTCTTCTCTTCTTCATTCAAAGATCTCGAAAGAAAGCAAAAAGAAAAGGAGAATTACACCCTAATTCCTGTTTCCTCTTCTTTTGAACTGCTCCCCCTTGAGAACTAATCTTGAATGGCATTTCAGTGCTCTGATTTTTACATAGAGCTTTGTTAAAAAACAAAATTCAGCTGAGTAAATTTGAAAATCTAATTGGCTGTATTCAAAGGTTCATGAATCAGGCAGCATTCCATCTAGCAGATAGGAAGAAGCTCCGAGGAGCTAAACAAAATGGAGAGCTTTTATGGACAGAAGGGGGAAAGGAGTTCAGGCAAGGTCCCTTCCTTTGGGGGACACAAAAGGTCTAGAAAGTAGATTACTTCAATGGCACTGACCAGGAAATTTGAGACTGACCAGTTAGGATTATATTCCTGGAAGAGGTTGAAACTTCAGTTCGGTTAGGTATCAAGTCTTGGTTGGGGCTTAGCAGGAATGACTCCATTTTGGGCCTGCTATCTCTTTTTAACAGCTTCAACATACAGCAATTTTTACTGGGGAGAGGATGGGATGACATCTCTGAGAAAATATCCTTAAGAATGTGAATCTATGGAAAGTGATATCACTGACATCCCTTTTGGGTCTGGCTACCAGGAAAAACACAGTAATAGTAAGTTTCCACAATCAATACAAAGGTGTGGGATATTCCCTATTCCTCTTATTAATGCCACCATCTCTTTCTTCCACCCCAGTGCTTCGTCATTTGGGGATTTAGTGAAGGGCACAGATTCCAGACAAAATGAATTTTTGCATTTTATTTTCCCAGTTGTTGCCTGACCAACACCAGGGATGCAGACTAAGTAAGAGCAAGTGCCTCTCTTTCCCCTCCTTCCTCTCCAGCATCCTGCAATCCTATTATCTTTAAAGGGAAAGAAATGATTTCTTTGCCTAGGTACTCATCCCATATCTCTCTGACATGGGACAGGTAGACCTTCTATATCCTAGCGGATTAATGAAGGGGAAGCATCTTGTTCAGCAGGCGTCCATGATTGGAGGTTGGTTACGGAAAGTGCTTATTCACATTTTCATTGTGCTGGCTGGGCTGCCTGCTGTCCTACATTCTATTTCTATCACTGGTTTCCTTTTGCCTTTAGCTCCTTCATTTGGTTTTATCTTTCTGTTTTAGCTGCTATTTCTCCTGTATATCCAGTATAGATTGCAAATTATATTTGTGATGAGGGGAGTTTTCATTTTGATGGTTTTGATTTTATTTCACAACAGAGCCAGAGCAAAATAGCCTTTTCTGAACACCGCCCCTCCCTTTTCAGATTATTGATTCAAACTAGTTTCAGAAGTAAACTGTTTGGTATGATCTAGCCACATCACACATTCTAGCTTATCAGAATTCAAGTCTCATGACGAAATGCAATAAAAATGTTCAAATATATCCAAACAGAGTTAGGTTTCGAATTTAGATGAAAACCTTATGGTGTCAATCAAATACACATGACATATGTAACTTAAATCCTTAGCTATTTCAGAGACTTCGAGAAAAGAAATCAAGGATCATGTTGATTTCTACTGACCTCTTCCTGCGGTGAAGCTTATAAACCCTATAATTGCATCACTCATGTTTCTATCGTGAAATGGAAGAACATCATTTTAATATTTGAACAAAGACATTGGATCTATGATCTGGAATTATTTAGCAGGTTTCGACAAAGAATATTGCCAGGGTTTCACATGGTTTCACATCATTTCTCTTGATGTGTGAGGTGGGTTAATCATGTGTTAATATTCAATGAAAATTCACTGGTGGAAAGAAATCTTTACCAATTAATGACTAAGCTAACGATTTCCTAATCTCTACTGCGAATTCAAGAAAGGCATGGAAAGAGTGCACAATTAGGCTTACAGGAGAACCTGTAATACGTTGAAGACAAGTTAATTGTATCTTACAGTATGTCTAAATTTTACTGACTATTTGATATTGATGTTTTAAGCTTCTGATATATGGATAACCTTTCCAAAAGCATTTCATCTTTATCATTCTAGAAAATTGTCCTTTGTTCATTCACCAAAAGTCTATACCTTAATCTTAAAGAATCCTTTGTTTCTTTGAATACAAAAAAACTTAGAAATTTGCCAATTTAGTTCAAGTGTTAATACTTTTGTTTTCAGTTAATAAAGGTGCTTAGGGAATTTGATAGTGATAGATACTACATAACGATGATTTTGAGAATAACTAGACTAATAAGCTTAACATGGGGACTCCGCTCCATAGCATAATCTTGACTTGTTCTCTTTGCTTGCTCTAAAGTACAATAGAGAGGCTTATAAAAGCAGCAGGTAACAGAGGACTGACTTAAGGAGGAGGTTATTTTTCAGACATAATTAGGAACCTGGAAAACAGTGTGCTGCTGGCACTGGTTGAGAAGTTCAATGGTGGTAGAGCCACTGTCTACATGACTTGGCCTTCTCCTCATGTGTCAACTTATGGTCACAAAAACTGGCTGCTGCACTTCAGTTGATGCAGGGAGGATGGGTGTGGCTGAAGGGGCCTGCCACTAGAGACTCTTTATTTAAAAAGATTTTTCTTGGGGTGTCTGGGTGGCCCAGTTGGTTAAGCGACTGCCTTCGGCTCAGGTCATGATCCTGGAGATCCGGGATCGAGTCCCACATTGGGCTCCCTACTAGGCAGGAAGCCTGCTTCTCCCTCTCTCACTCCCCCTGCTTGTGTTCCCTCTCTGGCTGTGTTTCTCTCTGTCAAATAAATAAAATCTTTAGAGAAAAAAAAAAAGATTTTTCTTGGGGTGCCTGGGTGGCTCAATCATTAAGTGACTACCTTCAGCTCAGGTCATGATCCCGGAGTCCCGGGATCAAGCCCCGCATCAGGCTCCCTGCTCGGCGGGAAGCCTGCCTCTCCCTCTCTCAATTCTGCTTGTGTTCCCTCTCTCTCTGTGTTTCTCTCTGTCAAATAAATAAATAAAATCCTTAAAAAGAGAGAGAAAGAGAGAGAGAGAGAGAGAAAGAGAGAAGCAGGCTTCCTGCTGAGCAGGGAGCCCGATACGGGGCACGGTCCCAGGACTCTGGGATCATGACCTGAGCCGAAGGCAGTCGCTTAACCAACTGAGCCACCCAGGTGCCCCTAAAAAGATTTTTCTTTATCCTAGAAGCCCCACCTGGATATTTCTGCTTTTACATCCTATTGGCCTTGAAGAGGTTTGAAGGGCGTCCATAGAAGAACCACAGAAACTGGGATGAGGACAAGTCACCAAGAGCATCTCTCACAGAATGTGCTCAGCACAATCACAGTGGTATGATTTATTTATTCATTTTTAATAACACTTTAGATAAGAGTTTTACGATTGAGAAGGGAAATGGGAGCCATCTGGCTGGTCTTGCACATGTCCCCCTTTTCTATGCTGTATGTCAACATCCCCTAAGATGAGTCTTTGGTACCTGGGTTGAGCTTAACTAAATAAACATGCTTTAAATTCAGTATAGAAAGAAATACAGGGTGTGTCACATAGTGCACTGTGACATGCTGTGATTATTGTCAACGATGGTTACATGTGAAAGAGTGCCAGGTAGCAAACTTCCAAAACTCAAAGGATTTAGACAGTCCTGCCTTATTCTGAGGTGGCTGTGTGCAGCCAGTTCACCTGGGCTAACTTACCAGCCGTGCCGCACCCCAGCTTCCGGCAGCCTCTGCCGGGGCAGGTTGGTGATCCCAGGCGCAGTCTTCCAGAGCGAAAGCCAGGCCCAAGCAGCAAGCCCATCACACCTGTCTCTCCTTCTTCAGGGGGCTTCCACCACCTGCCTCCTAATATCTCCCAGGTCAAAGCAAGCCCCACAGCCAAGTACCGAATGCAGGAGGCTGAGGAGTAGACCTACCCACAGAGTGAATGTTTTTGAAGACAAATTGTATCTGCCACAATCTTTCCACCAGCTTCGGGCACAATGACTGAAAAATGGTGATTGCTCTGGCATATCCAGAATGGTCTGGCACTATTTCCACCATGTGTTTGAAAAACAGTGATAGAAGGATAGCTTCATATTCTAACTTTCTTTCTTTCTTTCTTTTTTAAAGATTTTATCTATTTATCTGACAGAGAGAGAGAACACAAGCAGGAGGAGCAGCAGGCAGAGAAAGAGGGAGAAGCAGGCTCCTCACTGAACAGGGAGCCTGATGCAGGGCTCGATCCCAGGACCCTGGGATCATGACCTGAGCCAAAGGCAGACGCTTATCTAACTGAGCCACCCAGGCGCCCATATTCTAACCACCTATTCTTAATACATTATATATTTTAAACACTGGAGGTGATAAAACGTGCCATCCTGCCCAGAGTCACTAGAAAAGATTAATGGAAACTTGCCTGGCTGACACACACTGACTCCAGTGAAGTTGGCCGAGTCCCAGACCTCTTAAAGGAGGGGGCCCTTGAAATGCTACTCTCCAGGCAGATATATGTTTCCAAGTCTTTGTGGAGAAAGAAAGATCTGGCTTGGAAAAATAAGTTCGATATTATATAAATGTGCAGATGTCATGAAGAGTTCTTTCTTTTCCAAAGGTCAGGGCACATAGCTAAGAAGAGAATGACCCTGAAACATCATGCTGACAATATCTATGATGTTTTGTGACCTAAGTGATCCTGTCATAAGGAGCTTTATCTTGTACTTTAAAATTCTTACTCTCCTATAATCGTCAGTCTCACACAAAGCCCATCCCCCGTTTCTGCCAATGTGATGATATGGAGCGACTGGTCTGGACGCTCCTTACCCTTTCCTCCAGCAGAGCAGGTCCACTATGCTTCGTAACAGATTCAGGGTGGACAGTGACTAAGTAATAATAGTAACAGTAAGAATCAAAACAATAGATAACATTTATCCAACACTCGGGACACTTTACTACGCGGGATAAATGGTATTGTTTCCCCTTGTGATAGATAAAGAGATGGCTGCTTTGTACATTTACATAACTTGCCTGAGGCCAGAGAGTGGGTTTTATTTACTTAAAAACTAAAAAGAGTCTATAGGTTTTCAGTTCAAGCTAAAAATAAAAGATAATTAATGTGTTTTACCGTGTATTGAATAAAAAAATATTAGCATTGGGGATGATGGACATGTTCTTTATTATGAATAGATTAACTACATCTGGTACACAATACCACCTACATCACATAAATAAAGGGAAAAATTACCATTGACCTTTCTGGTGCTTTGTGAGAAATAGAAATGCCAGTGAAGAGGTCTTCGATGCGATCTTGAAAGAAGATGAACAATTTTAGAAAGGAAATGTAGCCCAGAAATACTTTCAAAACACTGCAATGCAAATCACAGCACTGGTTCATGCACTCATTTGAGGAGGAGGTAGTCTCTGAAAGATGATGGGTTTGACCTGAAGAATTATGATAGAAAGAGTTCATGGTATTCAACTACTTTTGTAAGTGGAGGAGAGCCAGAACTCCATTTTCTGGAGAATTGATGTGCACAGTGAGCTGAGTGAATATCATCCATAAAGTCAAGAGGAGCTGAGCTGGTTGAACGGATAGGGCACATATTAAATTGATAGTGATTAATTAGTTTTATGTCACTTTGGCGCTTTTAGACATGTTCATGGTGTGGTTTTCAATTATTTTAGTATTATTGGAAGAGCCAAGATTAGACCATAGTTATTAGAATTAGATGAGTTACCTTATTTGCAGAGTAGGATAACCTTTGCTATTTTCCTTTCACGTGATCAATGCCATTTGCAAAGGAAAAAAAATGAGGTGCTGTGAACATATACAAAGGCTTAACAGTGGATTAGATTTTTAAAAACAGGATCAGATAAATCATGTGCTCAAGATTCAAAAACATATTTAAGTTGTTTAATTCCTTATTGTCACTTGCTGTCATTTTTTAAGTTAGTCATCATAAGATAGAAAACAACAAGTGGGAACTCGACATCTCAATTTCTGAGAAACAATTAGAAGGTGAAACCATCCTGAAATCCTCACATTCAATTCAGAAAATACTTTCCCTGTAAAGTCACCCAAGAATACTCTCGCAGATCTCTCTCTCTCTCTCTCTCTCTCTCTCTCTCTAGTTATCTCTATATCTTAGTCTATTTTTCTGAGAGGCTCTTAATGAGACTCTAATGAATTACTGCAGGGATAAATGGAGTATATTGCTGGAAGCCATGTTTGTTACCAAGCTTTATTCTTTGTCAGTTGAGGAGTGAGATCAAAAATGTCAATAATCCTTTGGATGTTATTAGCAAATGTGCCAACATAATGCCATGCTCCACATGGACAGAAGGTCCAAGAGACTGGGTACATGTGGAAAAGTGGGGCAGGGCAGTGCGGAGGGAAAGGAACATCTGGTATGTGACTAGTATAGGAATCCTTCTTTCATAGTGAACCTGGTGAAAGGATGTGAATTCTGTCTCACACCCCCCCCCCACTTCTTCTGAACCCTCTTTCCACTAATTGCTCTATTCTCTCCTGTATGCTCAAACTCTTTCCCTTTAGCATATAAACAAAGAATAATCTTTCTTATTTTAAAGAAAAATAAAGGCCTGCTGTTGACCTCAAGGCTTGTAGCTCCCTTCTTTTCAGAGGCACTTTTCTGGAAAGAGTATTCTCTGCTTCCATGCTTTCATCCAGTGAAAAATGTCTGTTTGTTTCAGTCAAGGTCATTGTTGATTTCAAAATCCACCTTCGAACATCCTATATAATTTATCTATTATGTTTATTGTCTGCCTTTCTCCCATTAGAATGTAAGCTCCAAGAGGACAATATCTTTATTCTTTTGCTCTCTCATGTATCCCCAAATTATGGAATGGTGCCTGGCACAGATGGTGTTCAAACCAATGCGACTGAGTAAGTGATTAATGAGAAGGCGAATGTGGCCTGTTTAAGTCATGAATGCTATTACTGTCTCTCTTTCCCATCTGATGTTCTTGAGGGGCAGATAAACAATGACTGGCTATTTCTTTCCTGGTGTGCTTCTGTTTATTCTTTACAGACCCCTTTAGAATGCTCTTCTCTTCAGCATCTGCACATGTGGCTAATGCATTATCTGGTGAATTGAAAAAAATCCTTTCAAGACATCTCTGATCTGGCTTCTTTCTAGACATGGGAATTCATAAATCCTTGCACCGTCTCACTCAAGTCAAGAAAGGGAAATATAATTTTGCTAGAATAAAGATTATATGGAAAGAAAATGGATGATTAAAAATAATGGAGAAATTATGAGAATAAGTTTATCCTCTAAATATTCAGCTTTAAAACCTATACATGTGTCAGAATAGAGATAAGAAGACTCACCTAACTCACAGGCCAGTGAATGAAGGTATTAACATATCTGAAAAAAATAATATAGGAATGGAAATACAGGAAAAATTTGGAAATAAACATCCAATTTTCTTCCTTGATCAATGAACATTTTTCCCTAAAAGCTGAAGTGTCTTTGAAATAAGAACAATAGTATGAAATTTCTTTTTAGGAAGTCAAAGATCTTAAAACAAGAGACATTTCCATGAACATCAGAAACAAACAAAGATAGATCTTATGGCAAGTCAAAGAAAGTAAACAGAAGTCGTATGTATCATTTTGAGTCTAAAAGTCCTCCCATGTTCCTGTCTACTTTTTCTCTCTCTTCCCTCATCTGTCTCCCCAGTGGAGGACTGTAAAATACTGGGGAAGGTAAAAACTTCAGTCTTGAAGTCAGGACTTGGAAGAAAGCTAACTGTCCACAAATAGCCACATTATACCCTTTGTTATTGTGATAAGTTACTGAAATTTTCAAATTTTTCTTACAGCCCTTAGACCAACCTGGACACAGAAATTATGACCTTGAAGAGAGATATTAATGTTCTGAAGGGCTTAAGATTTGTAACATTACTGGAGTGCCTGCATGGCTCAGTCAGTTAAGCATCTGTCTTTGGCTCAGGTCGTAATCTCAGGGTCCTGGGCTTGAGTCCTACATCGGGCTCCTTGCTCAGCAGGGAGCCTGCTTCTCCTTCTGTTTCCCCTGCTTGTGCTCTCTTTCTCTTTCTCTCTCTAATAAAAAAAGTAAAACCTAAAAAAAAAAGTTTGCAATATTACCTTAGCATTAGTTAGCAATAAATAGTTGGAAGAGTTGAAAAGATGGAAAGTCCTGTTATACAACTATAAAACATTTCAGTCAGAAGGCAGACAATGCACTTTCTGAGCTGATAACTTTAGATTAAGATTTCTTAATAGAAGTACAACTGACATGTTAGGGTAGGTAATTCTTTGCTGTGGGTGGCTGTCCTTTTAATTGTAGGATGTTTAGCAACATCTCTGGTGTCAACTACTAGATGCCATCACGTCTTCCTAGTGATGAAATTGCCACATGCCCCTGGAGGGGGTAAATTGCCCCCCAGTGAGAACCACTGCTTTTGAAGAAGTGACAGGAAATAATAAGACTGTTTATATTGACCACTTCCCCATTGGTGAAGTATTAAAATAGATCAACTCAAGGAAGAATTGACTGGTTTATAAGCAGAAATAAGAAGAAATAGAGAGACTCTACATTTGGAGTTTCCAAGGCTAGGAAAGGTGAATTGTTCCTGGACTTCAGACAGTAGGAGATAAGTTTGAAAAATACTTTGAGCATCAAAGTCTCAATAAAACTTCTCAGAGAACAAAGAGAGTTAGTCCTACAAAAGAGATCAGATAGAGTATGATCTTTCTGCGTTTTATTTCATATGGCCTAAAGGTATTCATCATTATACTAAAAGAGAGGGGCAGGAAGGCTAGAAGAAAATAAATCAATTTGGTTTCAGAATTATGTCTAAGAATAAACTTTGAGATGATTCCTGGCACATGAAATTGACTAAAAGCAAACAGATCAGAAATCTGCTGAGGGTTCCCCCCACCCCAGGCTTTATGAAGATTATATTCTACTAGAAGAAAACAGGTAATAAGTTATCAAATAGTAAACAAAGAATAAAACATTACCAAAATTAAATACTATTTTATCCTCCCTTGTTTGGCAGAAATTAAGGAATTTTATTATACTATTAAGATGGTGTGGACTAAAAGAATATTTTCAATATGACTGGTTCAAGTGTAAATTAGAAAACAATATTTTTTTTGCCTCACAAAGCTGAATATAATGTAAGACCCAATAATTCTATTCCCAGATACATACTCAAGAGACACTCTTGCATATTTGTAGCAGGAAATATATACAGAAATGTGCACCCCAATTCTATTAAAAATAGAATACTGAAACTTACCATAGAAAAGAGGGAAAACTGGGGCCCCTGGGTGGCACAGTTGGTTAAACAACTGACTCTTGATTTCAGTTCAGGTCATGATCTTGGGGTCCTGGGATCCAGCCCCATATTGGGCTCCGCACTCAGTAGGGAGTCTGACGATTCCCTCTTTTCCTCTCCCTTTGCCACTCCTGGGATTCACACACACTCTCTCTCTTTCTCTCGCCCAAATAAATAAATAAATCCCTAAGATTAAAAAAAAGAGGGGGAAATTTGATATATTTAACTAGGAAATATTACATGGTGTAGTAGACAAAGAACTACAGACACCTGCAACAGCATGATTAGGTTGTATGTGAGTACCAGAACTGGATCCCAGACTACATTCAGTATAAAGACCTTTTACAAAGTTAAAAACAATTTTAATAAAAAAAATAACTGTTCAAATGTGTGTGTGTGTGTGTGTGTGTGTGTGTGTGTGTGTGTAGGTAGGTAGGTAGGTAAGAAAATGATGAACACAGAATTTAAGATAAGGTCTAGCTGCCTCTGAGGAAGGCAGGAGGAGGATAGATAGAGAAAGAGCTAATTAGTGGAATTGCATTTTAATGTTTCAAATTTTGGGGTTGGATGTTAGGTTCAGGGGTGTCCTTTATATAAAGAAAGAAAGAAAAAACAAAGAAAAAAGAAAGGAAAGGAAAGGAAAGGAAAGGAAAGGAAAGGAAAGGAAAGGGAGGAAGGAAGGAAAGAAGGGAGGGAGGAAGAAAGGAAAAGAGAAAGGAACAAATAGAGGAAGGAAGAGAGGGAGGGAGGAGAGAAGGAAGGAAGGAAGGATAAAAGGGAGAAAGAGGAAGGAAGGAAAAGAAAAAGGAAAAAAGAAAATAAAAGAAAGGAAAGGAAATGTATTAAGTTTTAATTGAATTGTATTGCCAAAAAAGCCCCAAAAGTCCAGATTAAATCAACCTGCTGGCTCTCAAGCTTGCTCCAGAAGAAAGCAGGCTGTGCAAACTATTCTGTACTCAGAATAGGGAATGGTCCCCCAAATCCACTTCAAATATAAGCAAGGAGAATGACAAGGAAAGATAATAAAAATGATGAACAAAGGAGGAGCTAGAGCCAGGAACCATGAAGAATAATGAACAAGAATGTCTAGCGAGACAAATCAGGGTTTAATTTAAAAGGGAATTTTTATTCCATTTTTATATACAAATATTCCATTTTATATAAAAATATACATATGTGAAACACATACACATGCGTGTGAACACACATACACACACATACTCACTCCTGTACTTCTATACCTGTGAATTTTAAATTTAGCAAGTTTCAAAGACAGTAACCATGATTCTTTAGAGCACCAACATATCAGCCCCACATGGATGATTCCAGTGGGCACAATGCCACTATTACTATTACAGCATGTTTGAAGCGGTTTTGTTGTCAATTTGATTTTGAGGAAAAGAGGAAAACTAAGATAAAAATGTTTTTGAAAAAAATTTTTAGAATGGAAACAAGACAAACCAGAAGCACTGTCAATATTTACGGTTCTTGCAAAATTTAATTTTACATGCATGTTTTTATATTTGTATTCTGCACAATAGCACTTTATTTCAGTGTATAGCCATAACCTGCAAAGCAGATAGATGCACATTGACACCAATGAAATGATATGAATAAACAAACAGTTAAGATAGTTTCCTCCCCAGGCCCTCTTAAATTCTAGTGTTTCTTGTTTAAATCAATATCAATAATTTTGCGGTTTTCCAGTCATTTCTTCAGGTTCACAAAAACATATTAAGATAGATAAAACAGAGGAGAGAGAGCGCGAGCTCACCCTGAGACAGATTTCTGGTGTTTTTTCTTGCTTTGCTTTTGCTTTTTGTGTGATACTTTTGTGTGTTGGTGTGTGGAGTGGATGGTGTTACACCTGTCGCTGTGTCCCTCAGACATTCTGCCGGTTGATCCCTGGAGGCCTGGGGGTCTGATCTGTGCTAATCGCACTCATGGCTTTTCCAGGGTTTGGCTCCCGAGCAGTGAGCGGTGCTGGAAGAATATCAGAAAAAGGGAGGGAAACTTACAGGACTTATGCCTCTTTGTTACCCTTCTCCCGAGCACAGTCCCTTCCACCATCGCTGCCGGCACCTAAGGCGGTGTTCCTCCGTCTTGCTCTTTCACAGAGAGGCGGCGGTGGCTGAATGTTGTTCTTGGGACAGGTGTGCCATCACCCTTTGTTGACTCCCTTCGCCCTGCCCCCTCCTAGGTAAATTGTCCCTCATTCCGGACTCATCAGTTAAGCCCTGCCCTTGTGTTCTTTCTCAGTGGGTCCCTGACAAATGCACACAGGCACAATATGCTATGTCCTGGCTCACTTTTTTCCCACTGAATCGATCATGATCGTCTCTCTGAGTCAGTATTTATAGCTTTAATTCATTGTTTATAACAACTTTATTTTGTTACCGCTTGTCTGTTATGTCTTACTCCGATTATTCTTTTACATGTTTCTGAATCTCTTGGTCTGGGAAACGTCATTTTTAAATGGTGTATAATGGATATTTAAAATTTAATCCGACAAGCTTTGATTTTTCATTACAATATTTACTCTATTCAATTTTGGAATCAAGTTTATTGAGGTGTAATTTATAAACAATAAAATGCACATATTTTAAGTATGCAGCTCAACAAAAGCACACACCCAGTTAACAACCACCAAAATCACAACACAAATCATTTCCATCACCCCAAAAGATTCCCTGTGCCCCCGCTTAGTCAATCTTCACCTCCAACCCAAACCCAGGAAACAACTGATCTTACGGTCACTATATATTAGATTTGCCTTTCTTAGTATTTTATATAAATGAAAATCATTATACTAGCATTCTTTTGTGTCTGGCTCATTTTGCTCAGCATAATGTTTTTGAGATTTGTTCATGGTTTTTTGGATGTATTAGCAGCTTATTCTTAGCCATGGTGAGTAAGACTCCATTTTATAGATAAATTACAATTTATTTATTTATTTATTTATTTCGCAGAAGTTTATTCTTTTTTTTCTTTTTTTTATTGTTACTTAAATTTTTTTCCAGTGTTCCAAGATTCATTCCCCATTCCCCACACCCAGTTCTCCACGCAATAGGTGCCCCCAGTACCCACCACCAGGCTCTCCCATCCCTCCACCCCCTTCCCTCCAAGTCCCTCAGTTTGTTTGTGTGTCCAAAGTCTCTGTTGTTTCGTTTTTCTCCCTGGATTACCCTGCTTCCCATTTACAATTTATTTTTCTTTTCAAAGGAAAGAAAGTTGGATTGTTTCCAGTTTGGGCTAAAAGCTGTTGAGCAGGAAAGCGAGATACCCAAGTACAGATTCTCACTGTGTGGATAAAGCAAGCCCTGCCCTTTGTTCTTTCTCGGTGTGTCCCTGACAAATGCACATATGCACAATATGCTATGTCCTGGCTCACTCTTTTCCCCACTGAATTGATCATGTTCTAAGTGTCTACAGACGCTTACAGCACCAGAAGTAGGAGCCCACACACTTGACCCAGTGCATCTTCTATGGGTTTGGAGTCACGGAGGAGGACTCACACACTAGGCACTGATGGAACAAGATGTATTCATAGAAAAAAGAGACACAGTGAGATTAGCATCTGTAGGGTGTGCTTGTCTCCCGTGGCCAGCGAGTCCTTTCCCACAGCTGATGCAGGCAAAGACCTGGTTTCCTCCAGCAGGTGATGGATACTCTGGTGGGAATGGGCAGGTGCCATGAGATGCACATGTTTACCAGTGCATGGAAGTTCTCAGCATATGCAGAACAGGGAAAAATTTCTCCTAACAAAAAAAAGAATATGAGGCCAAGAAATACCTTGCACATGGTTTCCATGTAGAAGAATTTTCCAAGCCCAAGATGCTGATGGACGATCCTGAAGAAGGGTAACTGGTCCCATGGTGAAATTTTTTCCCCAATACCTCACATGAACATTCTTGTAGAAGTCTCTGTGTGTATAAAAATTTTATTTTATCTTAGGTATATACTTAAGAGAATTGCAGGGTTACATTGTGAGTGTTTATTTATGCGTTAAGAAACTGCCAAAGTGGGGTGCCTGGGTGGCTCAGAGGATTAAGCCTCTGCCTTAGGCTCAGGTCATGATCTCAGGGTCCTGGGATTGAGTTCTGCATCGGGCTCTCTGCTCAATGCTTGCCTCTCTCTCTCTCCCCCTGCCTCTCTGCCTACTTGTGATCTCTCTCTGTCAAATAAATAAATAAAATCTTAAAAAAAAAAAAAAAGGAACTGCCAAAGTGTTTTCCAAGGTATTGTGCTATGTATGTTTCTACCAACAAGGTATGATAATTCTATTTGTTCCACATCCTTAACTAACAATGGTATAATTATTGTTCTAATTTTAGTCAATGTGTGTATGTAGTGATAACTTGTAGCTTTAATTTGCGTTGACCTAATGGTTAATGATGCAGGCCATCTTTTCCTGTTTTTACTAGCTTTTCATATATCTTATTTTGTGCAGTGTCTGTTCAAATTTCCTGTTCATTTTTTTAGGCGGAAATACTCAGGTTAGTAAGTTGTGAGAAATATATACTTAGAGCCAAGAACTTTGTCATATACAGTTGCAAGTATTTTCTCCTTGGCTGGCCTCTGCCTTTTCATTTATTTAATGCAGTCTTTCAAAGGGCAGAAATTTTAAATTCAATGATTCTATTTAAACTTTTTTCTTTTATAGTTCATATATTTATTTTTTAATTTTTTTTAAAGATTTTATTTATTTATATGACAGAGAGAAACACAGTGAGGGAGGGAAACAGCAGGGGGAGTGAGAGAGGGAGAAGAAGGCTCCCCGTGGAGCAGGGAGCCTAATGCAGGGCTCAGTCCCGGGACTCAAGGATCATGACCTGAGCCGAAGGCAGACGCTTAACGACTAAGCCACCCAAGTGTCCCATATAGTTCATACTTTTAAAATATCTTATTATTCTTTCACTATAATTGCAAATAGTTTCTCCATATTTTCTTTTAGTTTTTAAGACGTATCACGTCTATCTTTTACCTTTACGTCAGTGGTTCATTTTGAAGTTCATTTTTGTGAATGGTATGAGGTAAAATTTAGACTCATAAGGTTCAAAAATTCTAAGTTCATTTTTTTTTCCATGTGGATATTCAACTGATATAGCACCATATGTTAAAAAGACTTTCGTTTCCTCATGGAATTACCTTAGCCTCTTGTCAAAAATTTTCTATTGGTTGAGCCCTGAAATGCCTGTAGACCTGGCTAACATCTTCCTTGCAATCTTACAAGAGACCCTTAGAAGCCAGAAATACCCAGCTATACCTCTCTTAAATTCCTGACCCACAGAAACTGTGAAATGATCAATAATTTTTCCAGCCATTACATTTTAGGGAAACTTGTGCAGCAATAGATACCTGATCTAATAAAATAAGTATTCTCTCTTTCTTAATTTTCTAAGAGTTTATATAGGATTAAATGACAGAATTCACTAATGAAGTTACTGGGCCTAGAGTTTCTTTAATGTTAAGATTTTTAACTGTAAGTTCAATGTATTTAATAAATATAGCATTACTTGGGTTTTCTATTTTTTCATGAATCAGTGTGTGCTTTAAGATTTGTGCACTTCATCCAAAACCCCTGATATATTAACATTAACATAAAGTTATTCATAACATCCCTTTATTATAATTTAAATGGTTGTTCTGTGGGGATTACTCCTTTTCATTTTGAATATTAGAGTTATGGACTGAATTGTTTCCAAAGTTCATATTCTAAAGCCCTAACCCCCATTGTGATGACACTTGAACATGGGTCTTTTGAGAGGCATTTAACTTTATTTAGATGAAGTTATGAAGGTGGGGCCCTTAAGATGAGATTGGTGCCCTTATAAGAAGAGACAACAAGGAGCTTACATCCTTTCTCTATTCTATGGGGGGACAAGGTGAGAAAGCAGATGTTCACAAGCCAGGAAGAAGATTCTTACCAGGAACTGACCATGACTTTTCTTGTACCTTGATCTTGGACTTCCCAGCCTCTAGAATAAGGAGAAATAAATTCCTGTTGTATAAGACACCCACTGTATGATAGAGTAAATCCCTTGGCGTGTGCCTTAGTATTACTATGCTCTGTGATTAAGGTCATTGGAAAACTACAAGAATGCAATTCAAGTAGAGCTACTAATGGCCCAGACAGTTCAGGCATGAAGTTTTGGATCATTCCATTGGGTCTTTACCAGCCATAACCAGTTGATGTGCTGAAGGCAAAGGGAATATAGAACAAGTAAAGAAAGAAGGTAGTTATAAATACTAGCTATAAATATGTGACCATTTATAGAAACGAGGACTGTAATTTTCATGAATATCTCCTCCCTATTTTGTTATGTTGGATCATATGGCAAGAGTAAGTTTAGTTTTGTAAGACACTGCCATATATATCTATATATTTATAAATCTATATATTTATATATAGATATACATATATCAGAAATGTCAATCATAATACTAATCGTAAGTAAAAGGAAAGAATACACCAGTTATAGACGTTCTGGGCTCACCAGTCTAGGATCATGCCTTATGAAGAGTATTTTATGTTTTTCCAGAATTTATTGGTCCAATTCAGCTCTTATACTGAGGACAGCAATGTGTGCCTATTATAATTGTGGGATTCCAGATTAATACTATGTTTAATAAGTTTATGGCACTGTCTTTATGCGAGACTATGAATGACCTTTGATACTTTAGGGTTTCAGTTTGTTTGCTTTTTTTTTTAATGTAGAGGATTTAGGAGGATAGTATCTTCTCTCTCATACAGACATAAACTCATAATGATGTGATGGTGAGGTGCACTGTCAAAGAAGGGCTCAGCTTGCCTTTGATGTAAGCACAGCTCTTTCTGGAAGGTTCCCTTAATATATAAAGAAAGAGAGCATGAAGAAGCAAAGTTTCATTTCCAGAGTAGAGTATAGTGATTTTAAGTTTCAAAGGGGAAATCTTAAACCCAGATGAGAGGAGGACAGGCAGCAGGGGAGGCAAGTGGGGCCCAAGTACTTAGATATGACAGTAGTCAGGGATAAATAGTTCAATGCTCTGAGAATTTTTTCCTTATGGTTTTTCTATATATAAAGGTTCAAACCACAGTCAGCAGTATCTGAAAGAAAACCCACCGGACTTTAAGGTAGAAGATGGAATTCTAAGAGTGGATCTATAACAAATTGTGTGATATGAAGGAAGTCAATTAGCTCGAATGCGTCTCTAAGACAGAGATGCTGACTCTCATCCCATCTCTGCCCTACTGGATAAATGAGAGCCTGAGAAGCAATGCTGCAGGTTGCTTCAAAAAAGGCAATATACATGGCATTACTTTTCCATGTTGAGCTTACCAATGGAATAAGCTTTTGTACTGTACCAAATAAAGGTTTCTTCTGCATGAAATGTGGCCATTATTTAAGGCTTTGAGAGCTTTGAGAAGTAAAACAACGTCTACCAAGAAATTTATTATTGGAGGGGCGCCTGGGAGGCTCAGTTGGTTAAGTGACTGCCTTCGGCTCAGGTCATGATCCTGGAGACCTGGGCTCAAGCCACACATCGGGCTCCCTGCTTGACGGGAGGCCTGCTTCTCCCTCTCTCACTCCCCCTGCTTGTGTTCCCTCTCTGGGCTGTGTTTCTCTCTGTTAAATAAATAAAATATTAAAAAAAAAAGAAATTTATTATTGGAAATTTATTATTAACTTGGGAAACAATTATTACCCTGGACTGTCAGGAAAACCTTAAGACTGAATATCACCAAACCAATCCTAGCCTTTTATAAGACCAGAGAAACTGTGCAAAAACATTACTGAGCAGAAATATTATATTAAGACAGTATCTAGTCTGAATATTACCCTCTCAAAAATTCTATTTTCTCTCTTTGGATCTTAAATTTCACTTCACTCTACTGTTTATTGATTTCTTTTCTTTTGGTATCTGGACCATCTTCTTGCTAAGTTACAACCTGTACAAAAAGTGTTGCAGTAAGTTTACTGGAATTAGAACAGGATATAGAATTTTGTGACAGCTCTGCAAAATGCACATTTATCCCACGTAATAGGAAGGCTTATCATAGCAAATCTTTCAAAGGCCAATTTATTTATCTTTAATGTTGCAAAATGTAAGTAAAGCAGTAGAAGTTAACTTATTTTGCATGCCTCCAACCCCTCTCCTCTCATTACATACATCTAAGACATAGCCATATAGTAATTTCCAGCGCAAGATTGATCTCTTTCTCTAAGCTTTCCCTGATCCCTCTCTGGCCAAGCTGATCCCTAACCCCCAAGAAACTAACCACTCATATGGCCTTTACCATTTTCTTTCTTTTTTGTCTTTAGTGTTTTCTATTTTTTTAAGACTTTATTTTTTTTATTTGACAGAGATAAATGCAGTGAGAGAAGAAACACAAGCAAGGGGAGTGAGAGAGGGAGAAGCAGGCTTCCCGCCGAGCAGGGAGCCCGATGCAGGGCTTGAGCCCAGGACAGCCGCTTAACAACTGAGCCACACAGGAGTCCCTAGTTTTACCATTTTCTAACTCATATTTTGTTTGTCACCATTCCCTACCCCACCTTCCAAAAAACACACCACATTTTGTCACTTTTTTCCATGCCCCCCTCCCGCCAAGTTCAGTGTTTGGCATATAGTGGGTGAGTGACTCTTCACTAAATGATTACTGAATAAATAAATTAATATTTAATGCATCTATAATTTGAATTTATTGATGCCTTTTCCTAATTATAAAAACACACACCAACAAGTATTAATTGAATATCTACTTTGGAACTTGTAGAAGTTCCATGAAATATAAGCTGCTATCATCAATATTTGCTAACTACTTAATAGTGTTTTCCTTTACAAAAAATCTTTATGATGTAATTCACATATCATAAAATTTACTCATTTACAGTGTACCATATTCCCAGAGTTGGGCAATCATCACCACTATTTAAGTTTAAAACATTTTTATCATCCTTGAAAGAAAAACAGTGCTCATTCGCAGTCACTCCCCATCCACCCAACCCCAATACATCCTCATCCCCCCAAGCCCTAGTCAACCATTTATCTACTCTCTTATCTTCATAGATATGCCTATTCTTGACATTTCATATAAATGGAATAAAAGATTATGTGGTCTCTGGTTTCTTTCACTTACCACAGTGCTTTCATGGTTCATCTGTGTATCAGTACTTCATTTTTTAAATGGTTTTTAGGGTTTATATCTCTTCTGTGGATATATCACAATTTTATTTATCCAGTTATCAGTTGATAAATATTTGTTTTATTTTCAATTTAGGGCTTTTATAAATAAAACTGTTATGAACATTCATACAAGTTTTTGTGTAAATGTATATTTTCATTTCTCCTAGGAATGGAAATGCTAGATCACATGGGAGCTCTAGGTTTTCACATTTGAGGAACTGCTGACTTGTTTCCCAAAACAGTTGTGCAATTTTACTTCTCACCAGCAGTGGATGAAGATTCTAATCTCTCCACATCCCCATCAACACTTGTTATTATCTTTTTTATTTTAGCTTTCCTAGTGGGAGTAAAGTGGGATCTTATATCATTCTGATTTGCATTTCTTTAGTGGCTAATGGTGTTTAGCATTTTTCTTATGCTTATTGGCCATTTGTATATCTGTTTTTGGAAAATATCTGTCCAAATCCTTTGCCCACTTAAGAAAAGGCTTTATTGAAGTATAATTGTTAAAACAATAAAGCTGTACATGTTTAATGTAGATAATTTGATGAGTCTGGATATATGCACACATCTGGATACTATCATCATTATCGATGGACATTAAACAAACCCATAAACTTGGAAAGTTTCCTGTATCCCCTTTGTGTGCATGTGTGTGCTAAGAACTTGATCTCTATCCTCTTAACACATCTTTGTAAGTGCACAATACTGTGTTGTTAACTGTAGGCCCTATGTTGTACAGCGCCTCTAGAATGTATGAATCTTATATAACAGATAATTTATATCCATTGAACAACAGCTCCCTATTTCCTCTTGTCCCCAGCCCTTGGTAACCACATCCCACTCTCTGCTCCTATGACTTTGAATATTTCAGATACTTCATAAAAGTAGAATCATACAGTATCTCACCTTCTGAGACTAATTTATTTTACTTAGCACAATGTCCTTCAGATTCATCTATATTGCCATATATGGTTGCATTTTTTTTAAGGCTGAATAATATTTCATTGTATGTATACACCACACTTTATCTTTTCACCTATTGATGGGAATTTAGGTTGTTTCTATATCTTGGCTATTGTGAATAATGATTCAATAAACAGAGAAGTGCAGATATTTCTTTAAGATCCCAATTTCAGCTCTTTTGGTTATATATTTAAAAAGTAGACTTCCTGATCATATGTAGTCTCATTTTTACTTTTTTGAGCAACCAACATTCTGTTTTCCATAGTGGCTGTGCCATTTTACATTCTTACCAACAGTGTTTAAGGATTCTAATTTCTCCTTATTCTCACCAAAGCTTATCTTTTTACATATATATGTATATATCTGCACATATATTATCATATTAATATATCAGTATATTATATATTATTTATATATATATATATATTACATACATCTTCTTATACTTGGGAACCTGACAAGTATAATATGGTATCTTATTGTAGTTTTGGTTTGCATTACCTAATGATAAGTAATGCTGAGCACATTTTCATATACCTGGAGATATTTTTTCTTTAGAAAAATGTCTATTCCAGTCCTTTGCTTATTTTTAAATTGGTTATTTGGGGTTTTTTTGCTTGGGTTGTAAAAGTTTCTTATATATTTTGGATATTAACCTTTTATCAAATAGATGTTTGCAAATATCTTTTCCCAAACCATAGGTTGTCTATTCACTATTTTGATGTTTCCTTTGTTGCACAAAAGCTTTTTAACTTGATATCGTCCCATTTGCCTATTTTTGCTTTTGTTGCTTATGCTTTTGATGTTATACCTAAGAAATCTTTGCCAAGACCAAAGTCCAGAAGCTTTTCTCCTGTGCTTTCTTCTAGCAATTTTCTAATTTCAAGTCTTATGTTTAAGTTTTTAATCCATTCTGGCTTTATTTTGGTCTATGGTATAAGAGAAGAATCCAGGTCCCTCAACTCTCAGCACATCTATTCAACATTGAACGGAAAGTCTCAGCTAGAGCACATGGGCAAGAAAAAGAAATAAAAGACATCTAAGTTGGAAAGGAAAAAGTAAAATTATCTATAGATAACATGGTTTCTTAAATGCAAAAAACCTTAACGACTCTACACAAAAGACCCGTTAGAAACAACAAACCAATTCAGTAAAGTTGCAGGAGACAAAATCAGCTTAATGAAAATCGTTATGTTTTATACGCTAAGAACAAACTACCTGAAAAGGATATTAAAAAAAAAAAAAACACTTACATGAAGTCCAAAAATATAAAATACTTAGAAACAATCCTAATCAAGGAGGTGAAAGATTGTACACGGAAGACTATAAAACACTTAATAAAAGAAATAAAAGTAGACACAAGTAAAAGGAATGATATTCTGTGTTCATGAATGTCCATACTACCCTTGCAAATCTACAAATTTAATATGCTCCCCAGGAAAATCCTAATGATATTTTTTAGAGACATAGAAAAAACAAACCTAAAATTAATATGGAACAGTAAAAGACCTGAATAGCCAAAGTGATTTTGAGGAAGAAGAATAAAGCTGGAAGAATCCACTTCCTGATTCCAAAGTATATTGCAAATGTACAGGAATTAAAATAGTATGGTGCTATCATTAAGACCAACGTATAAACCAGTGATATAGAATAGCCCAGAAACAAACCCATATATATCTGAGCAACTAATCTTCAACATGGATACCAAGAATACACATGGGAAAGGCCGATCTCTTCAACAATGGTATTTGGAAAACCAAATTTGTCTTCTTATTGAGTTGTGTGCTAATATATTCTGAATATCAATTTTTTATGAGATACATGATTTGCAGATACATATTTGCAGATATTCTCTTCCATTTTGTGGGAATTGTACTATTTGTGGCAATTATGATTTTCTTTTTTTGTTTATTTTTTTGTTTTTTTAAGATTTTATTTATTTGACAGATATTATTTATTTATTTGACTGCCCCCGCAATTATGATTTTCTTAAGCTATATTGAAACTGCTGTTCAGAAGATAATCAAGTTTTGATTACCTTCAACAAATATTTTTAAATCGACACTATTGAATCCTGACATAAAGCAAGACAGAGTCCTTACTTTCCAGAGCTTTTGAATCTGAGGGAAAACCAGAAAATCACTTTTCATAAGAAAGAATTAAATTAGGGGAATCTTTAAAAAAATTGTTCAGTGCAGGAGAAAAAATAATGTATATACGAATTGTAAAGAAGAGGGAAATAATTTGATTTACTTGGAAGACTCAAAGATTCAATGAAAATTATTTTAAAAAAAGAATTTGGGAATTTGGGGGGCACCTGGGTGGCTCAGTTCATTGAGCAACTGCTTTCGGCTCAGGTCATGATCCCGGAGACCCGGGATCGAGGCCCACATCAGGCTCCCTGCTCGGCAGGAAGCCTGCTTCTCTCTCTCTCAGTCCCTCTGCTTGTGTTCCCTCTCTAGCTGTGTTTCTCTCTGTCAAATAAATAAATAAAATCTTAAAAAAAAAAAAGAATTTGGTAAATGCCTGGGTATAAACTGAATAAGCAATAAATAACAACTTCCGTATGTACCAACAGCAACCAGTTAAAAGATATGATGGGAAAAATGAGTTTGTTTACAATAGCAATGGGAAAACATAAAATATTTCTGTATAAATTTAACCAGAAATGTACAAGATATATGAAGAAACTATAAAGCTGCAATAAGTGACACAAAAGAACAAACTTGTTTTCAGAAAGGACAATTCAATACCACAATAATGTCAATTGTATTTAAGCTAATTTATAAATATAGCATTATCCCAGTAAAAATATCAGAATTTAAAAAAATAGACACCTGTAAAGTTCATAAATAAAAAGATCTATAAAATGTAGAGAAATAAAGAATAATGAGAAAAGATGAACATCATGAAGTATTCAAATATATTATAAACCTATATTAATTAAAACATACTCAGAAGCTTCCAAGAAGTACTGAAAGTTTAGATCACACTGAAATAGTTTATTTGACAATGATAGCATTTAAAATCAGCAGAGAAAGGATGAAATCAGTTTAAAAATGGTGTTGGACCCACTGGATAGCTATTTGGGAAAAAAAATATGGTTGCATTCCAGTCTACATTATTTTACTAAAAGAAAGAAATTTTAGGTGTATCAAATATATAAATAGTTAAAAAAAAGTACTGAAAACCTAAAGTCCTAGAAGAAGCCATGGAAATTTTTTTTATCAATCTCAGAGTAAGGAAAGCTCTTCTAAGAAATACGCCATGACCTTAAGTCATACCATTAAAGAATGATAAATTCTATTAAATAAAAATATCTTGATTGTAAACACCATCAGAAACTAAATCAAAAGATAAATGGCCAGTGTAAAAATATATGCAATTCATCTCAGAAAAAGACATAATTAACTTGACACATAAATAATGCCTGTAAGTAAGGATAAGGTGAAGAATGCAGCAAAATGTGAGCAAATGATTTGAATAATTTTTTCAAAGGACTGGGAGAGCAAGTTCTTAATCTCCAAGATGACCAAGCTTACTCATATCAGGAGTAATGCAAGTCAAAATTAAGAGATTTTTTTTTTCACTTAGATTGGCAAAGATCCAAAGTTTATGTTAATTGTAGAGTGGGAAAACAGGCAAACTCTAAATAGAGGAGAGAGTGAAAAATATTTCAAAGCTGTATGAAAAGCATATTGGAAATACTTATCAAAATTTAAGGGGCACATGGGTGGCTCAGTTGTTAAGTATCTGCCTTCAGCTCAAGTCATGATCCCAGAATCCCTAGACGGAGCCCCACATTGGGCTCCCTGCTCAGCAGGAAGCCTGCTTCTCCCTTTCTCACTCCACCTGCTTGTGTTCCTTCTCTAGCTGTGTTTCTGTCTGTCAAATAAATAAATAAAATCTTTAAAAAAATTTTTTAATGCACATACCATATTTTTAAAAAATAGGCTGCGTACCCATTGTGGGGCTCAACATGTGGTTTGAATTCACAGCCATGAGACTGAGATCTGAGATCAGGAGTCAGACTCTTAACAGACTAAACCACCCAGGCACCCCATAATGTACATATCATTTTATTTAGCAACTCTATAGCTAGTTTTATATATTTTTGGTTGTGCTTCTCTTCTTTTCCTTTTTATTATTATTATTTATTTGACAGAAACACAGCTGGAGAGGGAGCACAAGTGGGGGGAGTGAGAGAGGGAGAAGTAGGATTCCCACTGAGCAGGGAGCCCCAGATCCAGGGAATCTGGGAGAGTGCAAGGCAGAGGCTTAATGCACCCCAGTTGTGTTTATTTTCAGATACTTTTAACTTTTTCATTGTTACTTCAAAAGTAATTTTGTTTCTATTGCATCATCTAACTCTTGATTTTATATAAAGAGGTGTCCTTAAATCATTGCATAATTATTCATATGAAATCATCCAATTATTTGTAATGGCAAAAGTATATTGACAAAGTATAAATAATATAGTTTCTATTATATAGGTAATATGTAAGTAATGACAGTATAAAAGTGTAAATAACATATAAGTAATGACAAACTATATTTTCATAGTAGCAGATATTAATGATATGTATTCATATCCAACCATCCAAAGGAATGAAATATCTTTTATATACTAACATAAGGCATCTTTAAAAATATTTTTTATTAAAAACCAAGATGCAAAAAAGTGGTTGCAACATGTATACACAGAATATCTCTGGAAAAGTATCCTCCCTAAAATGTTGGGATGTTTACCACAAAAGTCTGCAGGTGAGTAAAACTTAACTTTTGTTAAACTGAATATCACAGAAACATAAGTCAGTGTAGGGAGGGATATAGTATAGTGATAAGGGCGTAGGCTTAAGATTATCTGGATTCAAACACTGCTTCACCACTAAGGTAGCTTTGAGTCTTAGAGAATTTATTTGTTGTGCGATAGTATTGTCATATCTAACATGAGAGAAAATAAGAACACAATTCATTGAATTCTAGTGAGAATTCTATAAAATTTTTCAGCAGCTGACACACAGTAGGCATTCAACATATGTTGTTAGCTTTTATCATACTAGAAAACTGAGAGGAACAGATGAGACAAAGTGGTAGACTGTAGGTACAATTTTCTGTAAATAAAGGTGATCTGGAGTTTTCTGGAAAAGATACTACTTTGCTGCATGAGTGTTGGTGAGCACAGTGCTAGTGAAAATGACACCAAGCAAAGGAGCAACAAAGTAAATTACGTGATCATGTGTCTGTTCCCACACACTGAGCTATAATTACCCTTAGTTGCATAAATACAAATGTAGTGTGGTTTGGAGACCCATATTTTTTGGTCTTGAGTTTTGCCAACAAATTCCAGTTTAAATCATGTCTTATGACATCTACAATGGTGAGAAATTCTAACATAGAGCTGACCCTTTTAATCTGACTTAATGATATTTTGTTTTCAATTCCTAAATTCTTCATCTTTTTATTGTAATCGTAGCATTATTTTTCTTTCCCCGTCTCATTTCCTCCTCCTCTTTCATTTTGTTTTCCTTCGTTGATTTGTTTTTTTGATATATGTTTTTCTGTATTTTTCTTTAACGTTTCTGTTTCATGTGTTACTTTTACAGGACAGAGTAGATTTGGACTTTGACTTAACCAGGGAGACTACTTTTTATACAGTTGTTTAATTTAAAGTAATGCTTTTACTCATTTAATTCTACTT